>CM052202.1:6241332-6258687 GCA_028455805.1 Lasioglossum figueresi | reverse complement strand
ATATTGAACCATACGATTTGAACTTTTTTCAGAAGTTAGAACAATTATTTTGCTATACAACGTGAATGAACTTTTTGATAAAATCACCGACTATATCGTGAATTAAAGTTTGAAGAATATTTCGTCTAATACCAGAAACGAAAGACCAAAATTTTTTGTCTGAAATCATTTAAAAAAGTATATACGAATTTGCCAGACGTCCAGATACTTGGGGATGCACTTCCCGAGTTGCATCAAGCGGGATTATTCTGGCGATGCAGCGGATTTTGCCATTCGATTGAATGAAACGCGGAACATCCGGAGTCTCGGTGACGTTTTTGCCGATCGGCTGACTCTCCTGTTACGGTGAACGGTACCACGATGCAGTTGATGCAACCTCATCTCGTTAGTTTGTATCCGAGGTATCGACACGATATTTATCGTCGGAGACGGTTATCTTTACTGCTTCCTCGCTCGGTTAAAGACTATTTTATATCCTAATTAATTAGCGCATCGACTATCTCGCGTAATTGCAGTGCCATCGGGTTGCGTTGTACCGTAGAGGGCCCAGATGTAATAAACGCTAGGTAATGGGCGGATCGGTCGTAAACCATTCCCAAGAAGATTTCGAGATGATCTTAGAACGGTTTCGCTTTTTGCGAGATTTCGCATATTGGCATATCAGATTCTGATCGGAGACGACGTATAACCGAGCAGAGTTAAGATACCGGGAGATTCATTGCCAGTGTCCTCCCTTGATACTCAATGAATCAGCGATTACCTTGTGTGCTATTAAACAGTTATTGAAACGGGATCGTTAATGTTTTGATAGCGATAATGAACGTCGATACCGTAATTAAACAAATGATATGCGAGATAAAGTTACGATGGCGAGGCGTTCAACAAAAATCGTTGACACAAAATGTACCATGTGTAAAAGTAATACCGTGCGCATAAGGTTTCACTTCGGAGCGTGACGGATGAGACTCATTCACCGCCTAGCAAAAAGTCAGCTACGCACACCTGTCTGTTTCTCGCTCGCTCGGCTAGACTTGGCTCCTTCGAGTTTACCCGAATGGCGTTTCACCACGGAGCGTGACGGATCAGGCTGATTCGCGTGAAAAGACACAGAGAAAAGAAGTTTTTAATTAAAAAATAAATTCATGCAGGGGTTCCTAGGAAACACTCGTCCCATTCGAAGGTTAAAGTATGTTCATTCTTTTATTGAATGACCTGTAAACGGAATGATAATTGGGTTAATAAAAATGGTATGATAATTCTTTCCTTGTGTAACAAACTACACGGAGGAAGAGAGAATCGTTGGAGACGAAGGTCGGCGTTTCACCTCGGAGCGTGACGGATCAGACTGATTCGCGTGAAAAGACACAGAGAAAAGAAGTTTTGACTTAAAAAATACATTCATGCAGGGGTTTCTAAGAACCATTCGTCCCATTCTAAGGTTAAAGTATGTGCATTCTTTTATTGAATGACCTGTAAACGGAATGATAATTGGGTTAATAAAAATGGTATGATAATTCTTTCCTTGTGTAACAAACTACACGGAGGAAGAGAGAATCGTTGGAGACGAAGGTCAGGGCGTTTCACCTCGGGGCGTGACGGATCAGACTGATTCACGTGAAAAGACGCAGTGAAAAGAAGTTTTGACATCAAAAATAAATTCATGCAGGGGTTGCTGAGAATTATTCGTCCCATTCGAAAGTTAAAGTATGTTTATTCTTTTATTGAATGACCTGTAAACGGTATGATACGTGGATTAATAAAAATGTTATGATAATTCCTTGTGCAACGATCTACAACGGGGAAAGAAAGAATCGTTCGAGGCGAAGGCCAGGGGATTCACGTTACGACTTAGGCCAGTAGTAAGATCAGGAAATGGCGTAAGTAGATGCGCACATTAACAGCTCGCAAGCGCGGGTAGTCGATCGATAATTTATCGTGCGTGGTATATTTCTATCCATTACGGCAACACGTTGCAATGTCTGAGCGTGATAGCGTAGCGGTGTGTATTCGTATCGGAACGGTCGTTACGATCGGTCACGTTTATTGCTTCCTCCTTACTCCGGAGGAATTATTTTATTCAACGATTATTTAGTTCGCGGTGGACATGCCCGCGGCCATTTTCCCAGGTGCGTTGTTATTTCTACCGTGTACACAGTCGTCGACGACGCGACATCATTGATTCCTTCATAAATTACCAGAAGCGAGCGCCGAGAGGATCGCGTGCTAGAATGTTTACGCGGAGCGTTATTTGCGTCGGCCGGAGCAGTTTATGCATTTTCTACAATATTATCCGGCTCCTTCGCGTCATTCCCGCGCCGCAGCTGCAGTTCGGAACCGTTGCACGCCGTTTGAACTGTCCGTAATGCAATCGTTACCGAGTCCATTCAATTTTATCGCTTCCTCCTTCGTTAGAATTTACTGATTTCCGACGCCATTCCAACCGAATGTTGCTGACCAGCGCGTTGTGATTTTTATGCGATACAAAAGTGATCGATCCTTATCATAAATTTCAATGATCAGGAAATATCTTGTCAAGGTCACGATATACATCACTTTCTTTTTATACGTGAAGATTCTTATTTATCATTTTCTCTCCCATCAGGTTTTCCTGAATTAAAAAGTTTGAAGATCTTAAAAATATAGGTGGAGCTAGTTATGCACCGCAGTGTATTGATTAGTTATACATGATGTACCGGCGACGCATCGCCCGCAGCCGCTAATTATCAGCCGACAAGTTGCAGATTTTTCTAGTCGACGTATTCTCGCGCGTACACCACGATAACACGATTATGCGGCGAATCTTCAACGGAATTAAGCGAGGCATATCGGATGTCGTGTCCCTGCACGCGAGCATGTTAACGGAGAGGTGCACAGCACGCGCAGGTCCTCGTAATGCGGTTGAGGATATCGCGTGTGAAATAGTGTGAATGCGCGACACGTGGATCCTGCGCACAGCTGATCGGATTCAGGACGCTTCTTCATTAAAACTGAACCTATCGGAAGCGGTTTTAACTTGAAAATTAAATGTTTCTTCCGACCTAGAATAATTCCATTGTATTTGATCTTCTTCATTTCATTACAATGAATCTACTTCTATTCTACTTCCAACTATAATAACTCCATTGTATATCTTTTTCATTTTATTAAAATGAATCTTCTTCCATTCTACTTCCAACTAGAATAATTCCATTGTATATGATCTTTTTCATTTCATTAAAATGAATATACTTCTATTGTACTTCCAACTAGAATAATTCCATTGTATATGTTCTTCTTCATTTCATTAAAATGAATCTACTTCCATTCTACATTCAACTAGAATAATTGCATTGTATATGATCTTTTTCATTTCATTAAAATGAATATACTTCCATTCTACTTCCAACTAGAATAATTCCATTGTATATGATATTTTTCATTTTAGTAAAATGAATCTTCTTCCATTCTACTTCCAACTAGAATAATTTAATTGTATATGATCTTTTTCATTTTATTAAAATGAATCTACTTCCATTCTACTTCCAACTAGAATAATTGCATTGTATATGATCTTTTTCATTTCATTAAAATGAATATACTTCTATTGTACTTCCAACTAGAATAATTCCATTGTATATGACCTATTTCATTTCATTAAAATGAATATACTTCCATTCTACTTCCAACTAGAATAATTCCATTGTATATGATCTTCTTCATATCATTAAAATGAATCTACTTCCATTCTACTTCCAACTAGAATAATTCCATTGTATATGATCTTTTTCATTTCATTAAAATGAATATACTTCTATTGTACTTCCAACTAGAATAATTCCATTGTATATGATATTTTTCATTTCAGTAAAATGAATCTTCTTCCATTCTACTTCCAACTAGAATAATTCCATTGTATATAATCTTCTTTATTTCATTAAAATGAGTCTACTTCCATTCTTCTTCCAACTAGAATAATTTAATTGTATATGATCTTTTTCATTTCATTAAAATGAATATACTTCCATTCTACTTCCAACTAGAATAATTCCATTGTATATGATCTTCTTCATTTCATTAAAATGAATCTACTTACATTCTTTTTCCAACTAGAATAATTCCATTGTATATGATCTTCTTCATTTCATTAAAATGAATCTACCTCCATTCTACTTCCAACTAGAATGTCTAGAATAATTCCATTGTATATGATATTTTCGTTTCATTAAAATGAATCTACTTAATCTACTTAAATGTACAGTAATTATGTACAGTAATAATGTAAACAATATTGTGAATACATGAATTTTTAGCGACGACTCTGGGTGAAAACACTTTTCATGCGTAACAACCTAATATCAGAGAGTGACGAATGATACATGTAAACACGTGTCGCGTATCGTGGCTGAAATTATGATCCTCTCGAAACACGGTGTAGAATGTAGTTTAACTAGACTCTATCGTTCGGAATCGACTAATGTCTAATGTATCGCTGAACGAAAAGGACGCATAGATTAGATACATTCACATAAATTATTCGCGACAGCCGTGTGTCACTTAATCGGCTTTCAGACTCACAAATGAATGTAATAAATCGTTTCGTCAAGACGTCGACGAGAGAAACGCGAAGGATGTAGAGAGGATCGTTGCCTGGACTGTACACGTTGATATCCCATTGATAACAGGGTTTACCCAGATGTGGCGGTGGAGAACAGTATCGCGAACTACGTTTCTATGGTTCGAGCAAGCTCTCGGCGGATGTATTGCAGCAGGCAGGCAGCACCTGCAAAAATAAATATCGCTTTGATAAATGGATTATCAGAGGACTTCCTGCATGCGCGGGCGAAATTTGTCGTTGGTGAAAGTGCGATGACAGCGGCGGATGGAAAAATGCTTTTATCTAGCTGGAAATAGCGCTGCATACAGATACCGGGTGCTCACTCCGCGCTGAAGTAGGAGACTCCGTGATTCTCTTCGAGAGAGTGATCGATGTCCCCTTCCGACAATTTCCGATTAAATATGGATTAATCAGCCGTGGCTAATTGATTGAAAAAAGGGAACCAAAAGCTTGACTGGTCGGAGAGATTACGCTAATGGATAGAAATTGTATCGTTAATTACTAAAAAATGAACATAAGAGTGGGAACATTAAACTCGATGAAATTGTTGAATGAAGAAATTCATTTTTACCGAACCTGTCTTACCTGTAATCGATGCGATCACCTTTTTACACAAAGAGTCTGATTATGAGCAATCTATTCATTGTGGCTAATGGATAAAAATTGTATCCTCAATTATTAGAAAATGAACATAAAAGTAGAAACATTAGAAGAATGAACGAGTACTGTTAATTATTAGAAAAGGAAATACATTTTTACCGAACCTCTCTTATCTGTAATCGATGCGAACACCTTTTTGCGCGGAGAGTCTGATTATGAACAACCTATTCATTGTGGCTAATGGATAAAAATTGTATCCTCAATTACTAATACTGTTAATTATTAGAAGAGGAAATACATTTTTACAGAACCTCTCTTACCTGTAATTGATGCAAACACCTTTTTTCTGATTATGAACAACCTATTCATTGTGCGAATGGATAAAAGTGAGAACATTAGAAGAATGAACGAGCACTGTCACACGCTATCCTCAACTTGATAAAATTATTAGAAGAGGAAATACATTTTTACCGAACCTCCCTTACCTCTGCAATGGATGCAACACCTTCTTGCTTTGCACGGGGAGTTACAATCTGATTATGAACAACCTATTCAAGCTTTATGTGCCCAGTGTATCTGCACAATCGTTTTCCATAATTAGCAGCTCCTCTGTACCTTTCTCAACGTCGGGTACGCAAGCTTGGGAGAAAAAAGAAAAAGGCTCATCCGTTTCCGACAGTTCGGAGTCCCCCATTCTTCCTTGGCGGCGTGAAAACCACGATGCGGCGGGAAACGACGTTTCTTCAATTAGGAGGCTGCTATTCAACGTTTGTCCCTTTCGCGGCGGCACCGATAAGTGGCAGAATACTCGACTAACGAACGCACAATGTCGGCCAATTATGTTCCGCGGTAGTGCAAATTTGCATCGCTAATCCCACGCACAACGAATGACGGACTTGTTGCGCCTGCCACAGGATCTTCTCAGCTTCCCAGCGCGCAGCGCAACGATTTTAACGAACATTGTACACGGTAATGCTCGCTCGAGGTATGCCATAATGGAAAGATTACATTCGAGGTACAGATTGTAACTATTCATCCCGATTGAATTACAGTCGTAAGCTGACTTCCCTTTGAGAGCCGGCGAGCATTTTTGAACATTAACTCAATGCCGAGCATTAACAATTTCATACACGTTATCAATGCTATCATTAGGCCGAACATTTCAGAGAACTTGGATCATCGTAGACCCTCTTCGACGCTTAAGACCTAATGCAACATTTATCTCGTTGTATCTTTTCAATGAATTTCTACCAATCATCGACATCTTTCCAATCACTAAATTTTCTCTTTCACTTTTGGCTCTTCCATTTACTTTCGCTAATTTAAACGGCAATCGCCGATGCATTGTTAACGCTATTCTTCCGCCCGGGATGTTAAAGTAAATTGGCACGGTTTTCTCTGGAACAAAACGAGTAAACTTTCAAGTATCGTGAAAGCCTCCATTCATCGTTCATAAGATTACGTAAGCCGCTGTTTTGCGAACATTTAACGCTTTATACTGTCAGAAGTAACGAGACAGAAGTGAAATTGGGTTCGACACGACACCCCGTAACGTCCAACCCGTCCAAAACGATAAAACGCCGCGCGGCGCGACGCTGGTTCGTGCTTCCAGTCATTTATTCGTTCCTGCGGGCATAATTAATATCATTATTGTGATGTCAACGGGAGGAAACAGTACGAGCACGTCGAGCGTGCGTTACACGAGTAGTATATATACCGACTAGACAGGCTACCGCGCGGGATATGCTAAATACGATCAAACAATGTTGTTTTATGCTAAGTGACCCCTGTCACGCCGAGAAAGACAATGCCGCTTGTCTGTTCTCCGCGAAATGCATCAGGATGTCTGCTCGACCAGCCAGAAGGAACCTTCTTCTCGAGTATCATTATCTCTGCTTCTCTCTAGATTGAAGGTACCGCCGTCTTCTTGCGTCGATCAAAATCTTCTACAAAAAGTAGAACGTATCATTCGGTAAAATTAATTATTTCACCATTTTTAAGTGGTTTACTTGAAATTTACTTCAAAGGACAGTTCCTTGACTGCTACTTATATCAAACAATTTTGTTTACTAATTACATTAAATGTAGCTCTCAAATTTCGTTGTAATTCATATTTGTGGAACTTAGATTTCTTTTTAATTGAAAAATAAGAAATTAAATAAAGGAAGAATCGAATACATATGTATATAAAACCGATTCATTTATATTTCTGTTTCTTAAACCGATAACCGGCATGCGTTCAACAAATATTACAGTTTCATTCGAATTTATTCATTTTTATCACAAAGCTAGCGAGTAGTTTTATTACCAGCATTTTCAAAATTTTAAAATATTCTTAATTTCTTAAACAATCTTTCACAGACGCAATTCTAATAACCCTTGTCGGAATTAATTTAGTAATTTACAAAATTGCTTTGTAAATTAAGTGACAAATGATCGAACCCTTGCGTCGAAAGAATTAACAATTTTATTTTCTTTCTTAAAGTTCAGTAAAATTCGTGGACGTTGCGGGGTGTCGTGTCCAACCCAATTTTACTTGTGTCTCGTTACTTCTGACAGTACAAAGCGTTAAGTGTTCGCAAAACAGCGGCTTGTGTAATCTTGCGAACGATGAATGGAGGATCGAAAGTTGACTCGTTTTGTTGGAGAGAAAACCATGCCATTTATTTCAACTACAGGCGAAGAAGAATAGCGTTAACAATGCATCGATGATCGCCGTTTAAGAAAGCCGTGAAGGGGCCATTTCCCCCCGAAAGTTCAGTAAAATTCGTGAGAGAAGATACTCGACAGGACGAGAATGTAATGGCACGGAGATGTCGCATGATAATATATCGATAGGTGCTCCATGGCTAACGAGGTACCTGGATCACGGGTAGACCGTGCCAATCGATTTGACACGCACTCGAGATCTCGAGGCGCCGAATAATCGCCTCCCATCCTCGCCGACGACAACTTAACAAGACGAAGAAGAACTCTATGTTTCTCCGCTGTTTGTCCATGGTACAACCATTTTTATCTGACCTGCATCTGACATTATTTCCTCGCTGGTTTTTATCCGTTAATCCCGACGACGCGGTTTTCGTATAACTGCAATTTATTTCAACGCGACACGCGTCGTTTCTTTTTGGAAGACGGGGGACTTGATTGTGTGCGATAAATCAACCCGTATTTTATTTTGCTGCGGATGCACGCATTTTTTAAAAACAAGAAAACATGCATGGTAACCAGAATTGTGTTGAATCACAATTGAACTACTTCACGAATTATAATTCAAAAGTAATTCAAAAGAAGTTCAGTCTTTTCTAACTAATTCTGGTCTTTTATTCGATTACAATGTATTTAAATTAGCACAACTCTGAGGGTAACAAACATTAATGAATTTTAAGGAATTTTCTAGTCGATAAATTGAACTCGTTCCTCGTCCTGGTTTTTATAAACCATGAAATTTAGTGAACGTGTCAGTGTTTCTCGAAAATGTTTCGTCAACCACCTCGATATCGATCAACGCGAAAATGATAAATAGTCCAGACAGGAAAGAAACCAATTACACTAAAGATTCCAGGTCAGCGCAGTTCCCAGGAGAACGCAATTTGCATAGCGTATAAAATGTTCTACGCAAACCTCTCGTAGCGACTTCTTGCGTAGCCCTGAGCGAAAAAAAATGTTCGCGAGAACCGGATGGCGCGTTTTCTATTAGCGTTGTATCGTCAAAGAGGCCTAGATCACCGTAAGTTGTACTTCGTGTTACGGTGGAAAGCTCTCACGGGCGATAATGCCAGCGGAAGAGAGATCACGTTTGACTGCCATTAGGGCGCGTATAATAGAATTTGTACCGGTGAAATTCGAGATACGTGAACGAATCGTAATAGAAGAGAGAAAAATCGCGGAAATAAAACGAAAGAGAGACGGCAAAAGAACAAGAGGAAGGCATTAATTGTGCCCGGAGAATTTGTTGCATCGTTAAAGTATCCGCCATTGTCACGAACCGGCAATGAATCACCCAGTGCTCGTAGCATTGTCAAGTGCAGCTATAGTAATTTATCGCGTTGCTGTTAATCCTGTCCACGGTGTCTTTTAACGTCTTCGATTTAAGGTTCCCAAAGATAAATCGTGAAGGAGTCTGATTACAAAGTGCTTTAGAGGTGTCACGCAGATATTTCATTTCAACCGGCCAGTTATTAATCCGCCGGTTGCTCAATGTAATCTCGTAATAATTCCTTCGTGATTTATAAGAACGGGAAATATGTATCCTTTACAGAAGTGAAAGCGAACGGGCGCGTTAAAAAATTGTTGCTCTGTCGATTCAATAGGCCAACATTTGCTAGATACTCGGCGACTTTAATTACGTAGGATTTGCATTCATGAAATTTCTCCGATTTTACCTCGGGGTTTCGCCGTCGAGGAGCGACTCGGCGAAAATAATTTTCTATCGTATCGATTTTTTGAATTATTTTAAGTATAAATAGAAAAAAATGATACAGGTAGAAATCATATATCGTAATACGTCCTAACTTCCTATGACCTCATTTTTTACGTGGATGCACCGATGCACCCGCCAGGTGCGATTGCACATTATTCTTCAATGCAACCCAATTTTTTTGTTAAACCAATCTCGATCCCTTTTATAATCCTACGTATGAAAGTACCAATCCAAGGTCATCGAAACGTCAATACTACACGAGCCATGCTTGTACAAAAGAATTTATTAACAAATTTGTATAATATCGATAATCCTAAGAGAATCAGGGACAAGTCATTTTGCCGTAAAATAAAAATTTTCTACCTGAATTATTTTCTCTCCGAATACGGTTAATACGTTGAAAATAATATAACAGTATTACCAAATTCTTCCAATGTTTTTATTGCGCTCAGTTACGCGAAAAGCTTTTCTAAAGAATTTTTTGTCGCCATAGAATGTGGAATAAACGTCGAATGTGTAGAAAATGTCCGATAAAATTTCAGTCGGTGAATTTTTATGTCTTTTTTTATCAAAGGAAGTTCTGTGTCGAGGTCACCGGCATACTCTTATCGTCGGTGCCATAAGTACAGGCTCGAGTGCGTCGAAGTTGAAGTACCCAGCGTCGAAAGCGTCGTTTCAACAACTTAGTTAACTGTCCCTTGGACCGTATACATATAAAACAGACCGCCACACGGTTTTACTGTACCAGAGGGTGGCAGAAGCGAAGAAAGATGAAACTCACCCTCCTTCTGACTCTACTCGATCGTTACCAGAAGTGTCTCGACATTCTTGCACGGTTCTGTTCTATCCGACCTCTCTACTTTCATTTTTCATTTCCTCCTTGATCCTCCGCTCAGGTTTGTTTTAAAGAATCACAGCACGTCACGGCTTCTTGTATTTTTAAGCGGTTCCCCGACTGACTTTCTGACTCGCTCGCTCATAAATTATCGATGGACAAGAGGTGTGAGTTTCTCCGCAGGGTGAATTATGAGTCCTAGTCTCTCCTGGCCGGGGTCCCTTTATTCTTCGATCTCCTTTGAAGAATCGTCGAAAACTCCGTCTGTCCGTATTGTTGCCACGACTGGAATAGAAGACAGTTGTTCTCTCGCGTCTACCCTTTTTTAATCTCAGCGACCTTGCGACTGGCACATTCCATTTAAATTCGAGAATGCTACGGGTCGGAGGATCTCCGAAACACAAGTTCCCCGAAGCAGGTGCTATAACGTTTCTCTGAATCGGTATTTGGTACTTCGATTTCACGTTCTTTCGAACACATATTCGAATTCACACGAATTCCGTTGAAATTTCCATGAAGATCTGCGGTCCTCAAAATTAAAAAAAATGGAACACATGGTTTTATCTCTTACCACTGGAATGGCGACTCTGAGGAGCCACCGAAAACTGTACCATTATTCAAAATATTTTTTACATTATTAAATATGTCGGTATCTAATCAATACACTGCGGATGTTTATGTATTCTCCAACTTTTGTAGACAAACTTTAAGAAAGTGGTGTAACATAAAATCCTACTTTCAATGGGAACAGCCATTGTAGATCTAAAACAAATGAAAATTGTACAAAATTCTATCGAATTTTATGTTCTAGTCTTTTTCGAAAATTTTCATACGCCATAAATGCATAAAGATCCACAGTTTATTGATCAATTACTACACATTTAGGTATTGTACGAGGTATTATAACAATTTTGCATAAAGGTTCGCGATCTACACATAAGCACACGTTGTAGCACAATATTTGTCAGCGTAATAACAACAGCAATGCCTCCTCTGCGTTTAACACCACAAGAATCACGCTCGTAAATAAGAAGGGAAGCAAAAGAGGCCTCTCGTGCTCCCTGTTGCTTAGAAAAACGATACTTTCGGACGATGTCCGATATCACTCGCAGGACAAATGGCGTTTTATGTACTCAACGGCGTGCAATATAAAGCACAGGGCTCGAGCAGCTCGTGCTAGGCAAAGGATCCTATATATTTAGTCCATCGGACGTTTTACAGCTTTTGCGGTATTGTGCTTACGAGCGAGTAATACGCAAGACGTTCGTTCCCTCATATTATAATGATCCTAGCCGTCGGAACGATCAGCTTTCCAGTCCATTCCCTTTAGACTTCGAGGACCAACCCTTGAAAAGTGACCTTCCTGACCAACCCCACGTGCGCGCGCCACAATGAGCTCTTTGTGAAACAGCCATGCTGGTCGACTTCCTGGCTGAACGACCACACAACGCAGCTCTCAACTTTTTTTTAAACAAACGACCCTCGAGGACTCAGACTTACCCTGGACAAACATTTCATTCACGTAAAGAACCGCTAGCTAATTGACTTACAGCTATAGGAATGTTAACCGAGCATTGTAATCGTTTAACCGATTAACCCCTCGCTTCATAATATCGTTAAGTGTTTCATTTAAAACATATTTCAAAAGGCCAATTTTTATCAGACTTTCTGTATGTATAGAAAGATCGTGGCCTTTAATTTTATTTAATACATTACCTAGTTCACTAGTCATTCTAACATCTAAAAAAAATTGAAGTCGTTTGGACGAATTTAAAAAATTTCATTAACTTTTGAAGGGTGTCCACTAGGGTGGCTCTTATTTGCGATTTTGGAATTTCTTTTACTGCTCCCTCCCCCCTCCCCCGTGTTTCCCCCAATTATTTAAACAAACGGCCAAAGTTTTAGTTCCAAAAACGTGCTCCACAAATGGACTAAACATTACAATAATTAATTTAATGCTGATAATCGTTTTTCTCGAATATATAATATATAGATTGCGGATCTTTATGCATTTATAACAAAATTGAGTGGATGAAATTCAAAATTGTCGGAGAATTATCAAAATTGAACATGTCGATACATGATTTCTCCTCTATGAAAATCATTAATGGAAGAAATAACATTCACTTTAGTTTCTCTAGCTTGTAATCGATGCAGACAATTTTTATTTTGCATAAAGATTCGCAGTCTAATAATATATGAACGAAACCTGTATATTCGAACTAGCTGCGTCCAAGTCAAAGAAATTTTGACAAAAATTCTTGACAAGACTAAATAAGAGCCACCCTAGTGTCCACTTAATTTTGCCACGGATTCTCCGACGAAGTTATTCTGTGAATACTGCATTTAATCCGTGGTCCATCGTTGTAGGTGTTTCTCGAGAACAGCTTGACTCAGCACTCGGCTCGAAGCAAGCGGCGTTTTCATGGAACGGCGTCGAACCGTTCCGATCAATTTATCGCGGCGGGGAGTCGATTTTTCAGCGAGGTTTATTAATTCCGGTGCAGAAAACAATAGAACGAAATCAGCTGGTCCCGGCGACAGGAGAGCAGAGGTGAACAATACGGCACAGTGACTAGGATCGTCGACGAGGAGAATGTGGCAGCCAGGACACTTTGTCACGCAGAAATTATCTGCGGGAACACGATGGCGCCGTTTAGAAGAGGGATACCCGCCGCTGTTTCTCTATGCGCGTCGTGCCGGAAATAATTTATCGGCCGGAGCGTCAATAAATAATTCGTAGCCGGGACGGTCGCGCGTCTTAAGAAGCGCTCGCTGCGCCGGGGTGTGACTCCGTGTGACGCACTGTCACGACAGCCGACAACAAAACGATATTAAAATGCACGCTGATGCTCCGCTTCGACCCAGGGACGTGCCCTTTCGACGGACGAGCGTCGTGCTTTCCTTCTTTCACGACCCTGGGAACGAATCCTGAAAAGGTGGGAAACTGACTTCAAGGGGTTGCTTTGTTCGAACCGAACGCTTCTGGGAAAAGCGACGCCGCTAAAAAACGATCCTGATCAAATTTAGAACACCACCGAATTCGAAAGTACGGTGGTGTCTCGATGTGCGGAGAAAGATGTGCACGGTGATTAAAATATTAATTCAATAGTATATCTGTTTTCAATCTTGTATCATTTTACTTGTGACATTTTTCTGGTTATAAGCAGATCGGCATGATATAATTAATTTTAGTAGAACCTCGATAAATTCAATTTTTTGAAGAGATCAAATGTTCTTGAAAAACCCAGAGACTATCTTCACTTGAAAAAACATGTTATAATGTTTAATCTTTATATTATTATAAATATGGAATATTGTTCAAGCGATTAGTGTCTTCTTGTAACATTTTTCTGGTTATAATCAGATCAAACATGATATAATTCATTTTAGTACAACCTCGATTCTAAATACAATTTTTTGAAGAGATCAAATGTTCTTGAAAAACCCAGAGACTATATTCACTTGAAAAAACATGTTATAATGTTTAATCTTGATATTGTTATTATATATTGTTATTATATTGTTCGAAAGATTTGTCTTCTTGAGACATTTTTCTAGTTAAAATGAGACCACAAACATGATATAATTCATTTTAGTAGAATCTCGATAATTTCAATTTTTTGATGAGATCAAATACTATTGAAACCCAGGGACTATTTTCACATGAAAAACATATTAACATGTTTAATCTGTATTTTATTATAAAGATGGAATATTGTTCAAGAGGTTAGTGTCTTCTTGTAACTTTTTTCTGGTCATAATCAGATCAAACATGATATAATTTATTTTAGTAGAACCTCGATAAATTCAATTTTTTGAAGAGATCAAATGTTCTTGAAACCCAGAGACTATTTTCACTTGAAAAACATATTAAAATGTTTAATCTTTATATTATTATAAAATTGGAATACTGTCCAAGAGATTAGTGTCTTCTTGTAACATTTTTCTGGTTAAAATGAGATCAAACATGATATAATTCATTTTAGTACAACCTCGATTCTAACTACAATTTTTTGAAGAGATCAAATGTTCTTGAAAACTCCAGAGACTATCTTCGCTTGAAAAAACATGTTATAATGTTTAATCTTTATATTATTATAAAGATTATATTGTTATTATATTGTTCGAAAGATTTGTCTACCTGAGACATTTTTCTAGTTCAAATGAGACCACAAACATGATATAATTCATTTTAGTAGAATTTCGATAATTTCATTTTTTTAAGAGATTAAATGTTCTTGTAATCCAGAGAGTATTTTCACTTGAAAAAAAACGTTATAATTGTACAACGAGCGTTCCGATCATCCACCATTTCTGGGTAGACAAAGATGGCATATTGTTCGAGAGATTAGTGTCTTCGTGAAGTCGAAGACAGCCCTGAATTGAAGTCGCCGTGGAGAAAAACCGTGTGACACGCACCGTCCAGGCGCTGGCGCACCTTTAAACACAGTCCAGAAGATAAAGAAAAGAGAAAAAACATAAAGGCGCGTATCCCTCGTCCTCTGTGGAGAATGAAATGGGCGTCTTCTATGCGTCGACACAAGTAGAGTCACATGTGGGTGGCAGTCAAGCGATTTATATCGTACAATGGCTTTGTACATATTGCGAAAAGCCCTTGTATCTATTTTATAATACATATAAATCTATACCATACATGATAATACTCTCGGTAGGGTCTTTCGCAGTTGTATTTTCGAATGGCAGAAATTACCGTGAACACTTAACGTTCAACCCCCTACGGTTTCACTTCTTTCTCTATACATAAACCTGTTAGATCACTTCTAAGAAATTCTTACATCAAATCTTGTGTTCGCAATATGATACTAACATTTTGTTCTTTTATAAAGTTTAAAAAATTACAGAATCTAAATGAAACCTAAAAATATTTGGAAAGGTTCAGAACATATTTGTGCCCATAATTATGAAAGTGGTTTAAAGGAAAAGAATATTAACACTAAACAATAAACAAAAAATCGTAAAAATTACATTGAATTAGTTTAGTTTAAAATAACTTATTTTTTTTCTCAATCTTGAGATAGACTCGCTTATTACAAATGCTCGAAGTTGAATTATCAATATCTTTCAACGATTCCTTGACATTTTCACACTAAATTATGTGACTCGGATATTCAGCGGAAATCAGAGATATAAATCATTGTTCGTTATCTGAAAGCGAATCCGAAGATAACAGTGGAAGTCTCGTGATCTTTCGAAAGCTAATCATGCGGATTAAATACGTCGTATTTCTCTTGTCTCTTTAATGACGTGCCTAGTTTCATAAGCGTTTCTTTTTCAACCGCAGCCTGTTCGCGATGCATGACGCCGCTCTGCGAGAAAACACGCCGCGAAAGAGGAATAAAGATGCATCGTAAACAGTCTCCTGCCGAGACCAGAGAAAAGATATGCGATTTCGTCGTGTGCGTTTTTATCTGTCGTTTGTCCCATCACTGAAATATATCGAGTCCTCCCTTAAAAGGGAGCCTTTACGGACTGGCGTAATGGCCAACCACTTCCAAAATCCATTTTTCTAACTCGACCTGCGCGTTTTCTCGAAAACTCTTATCTCGTTAGTCATCCGTAGCGTCAAAACAACTTACTCGGAGCTCAACCCTTTTATTCAAAGGTTGCTGTTCTCAAATAACTTCTCCATTTTTGTTTTGGATGAATCCTTATTTTTGTATCGTTATTTTAATTGTATATAACCAGACTGCGGATCTACATGCAAAATAATAATTTTCTATAAACTGTACTTCCTCCCTTAACAGTTTTAATTAACAAAAATTTTCTCTAGTTCTTAAAGTAGACATGGAACATTTTTATTTCGCACAAAGAACTGCGGTCTAGTGATTAAAAATCGAAAAGAATGATCGTGAATTAGAATATTCATCGTTTCGAACAAAACAACTCTGGCCCGTCGCATTTTTAACATCGCCAAAAGAAACGAAGATGTTAAAGCGAACAAGATAAACGGAACCCTCCGTAGAGTCGAGGAGAACATATCAGAGATAACATCTTGCATCGTTCGATATGCACCCGACCTAAAGACTAGATCCCAATAAATATGAAACACATGTTACGTCTTCCTAAAAATGTACCCGTTGGCAGTTTAATAAACCTAGACGGTATTTTCGTTTCGCTACAAAACGTATAGGAAAGTGGAAAAAGAACGACCGTCGATTTTTTTTATTACGAATTTGAGTCCTTCGAAACCCGACAGCTGAACCGTCACGCATTCTTTCGAGGTAGCCGAGCCGACTCGTTAACCCATTTCAAAATGGGTGGGGAAAAGTCTGGATGACGATCGAGGGTACGCCGTAAATGCTTTATCGCCTCGTTTCGTGGAACTCCTTACTAGGGTTAGCAGCTCGACGACAGAAAATGTATTCCAGGTTCCCTGCATCCCTTTCGCTGCGTATCGCGGTCTGTATTTCTATTTCTGGAAGTCCTCTAAATCTTTCCAACTTGCAGGGGAGACTCGAGCGGCAATGGAATTTTGGGAATTAACTGCCATAACTCTGAAATGAACGAACAAACTTTAAATTATTTCTTCTTTAAAGAAGTCTCCCCTCCATTTACTAGACGCACAAATTAATTCACGGCTCTCATAATTAAATCAATTGTGATTTTTATCCTGAATTCGAATCTTTCAACCACCATATTGAAAATTCGTTAAAGAAGTCACTCCTCCATTTACCAGACGAACAAATTGATTCACGGGTCTCATAGTTAAATCAATTGTGATTTTTATCCTGAATTCGAATCTTTCAATCACCATATTGAAAATTCGTTGAAGAAGTCTCTCCTCCATTTACCGAACGCACAAATTGATTCACGGATCTCATAGTTAAATCAATTGTGATTTTTATTCTGAATTCGAATCTATCAACCACCATATTGAAAATT
>CM052202.1:6211806-6231891 GCA_028455805.1 Lasioglossum figueresi | reverse complement strand
AATTCGCTGCTCATGGCCGCCTGTCTGTATCATAGCACGACCCTGTCCACGCACAGGGTTTCGTGTGGTAGATTGTCTCTATATCGTGCGTGTCCCTCGAAATACCCTCCCTTAAATGTTCTTTCTCTAAAAAAAACCTTCGATCGTGATTTAAAAAATGCCGATACGTCTCGGAATAACACAGATCAATATAGAAAATCGTTGCGTAGTGAAGTTCAACTCTACAACGGTTCAAACAGTATTTGAATTCGCTGCTGATGGCCGCCTGTCTGTATCATAGCACGGCCCCGTCCATGTAGGAGGAAGACGGATGGAAAACACGAACCGGCGAGAGTAGGAAAATTGACGGAAGGGAACAAACCCGTGAACCGTTGCTGCAAAGAGGTTAGAAAAAGAATGGAACGGTAAAAACGAAGGAAAGTTACGAATGCGGACACGAGGGGCTGGGGAGAGGAGGGAGGGCACGAAGAAAAGTATCGTGGAAAAAGAGGAATGAACGGAAAGAGTAAAGAGGAGAAACGATAGGAAAGGGACGGAGAAAACGGCTGGAGAAGGAACGATGATCGTTGAACAGAGTAGGTGGAAAAGAGATGGAAAGAAGGGTAGAGTGCTCGTACGGTCGGTTTGCCGCCTGCCGCGTAGTAGTAGCGTGCCGAGCGAGCAGCGAGGCAGCGAGCAGCGCTGAACGTCGTCGTCGTTTCTCAGTGTCGCCGCGGCGGTCGTGCCAGACGGTTCTGACAGCAGTTTTTCGTGGTGTTCGGTGGCCCGATCGCAAAACGATCGCGTTCGCTATCCGTTTAACCGAGAGCGTGCGTCGTTCTGTGTAACGTGTCACTTGGATTAGACACGCCAGCCACGAACGTGCTCCTGGAAGAGATTACCGAATTTGTTTGACAACTCGCGCGGACGCACGCGATTTAGCTACGCGACGGAGTTGCGCTGGTACTCGACAACTTCGTCGTCTACGTGTCTGCGCGAGGATCACGCGGGTTTTCGCCAACGAAGTGACTTCCTCTTATTCTTCTGCTTCTTCTTCTTCTTCTCGTTTGACCCTGTTCCCGGAGACAGTGCGTCGAGATTCGCGAAAGGATAGTGGTTTAACCGTTTAACGTTGGCGGGAATCGACCGATACCGAACCGGTGCTGCCAGTTTCGAAAGTGTGACGTCGAGAACCACGTGCGCCACCGCCGGCGCCATCCGCGTGCTCGATTTCGAATTTCGCGCGCGGCCACGCGACCGATGCGCACTGCAACGGTTGACGAGTGCGCGGCACGCCGGTTCTTTCAGTGAGCTCTCCGATTGAAAAGGAGAGTAATAAACGTGGTTCTCTTGGTGGTTATTTCTCTCTCTTCCTCTTTCTTCCTCTCACTTTCTTTCTCTCTGTCTTGATCTCTCTTGATCTCTCTTGATCTTTCTTTCTCTCTGGC
This sequence comes from Lasioglossum figueresi, assembly GCA_028455805.1. Classification (NCBI taxonomy): domain Eukaryota; kingdom Metazoa; phylum Arthropoda; class Insecta; order Hymenoptera; family Halictidae; genus Lasioglossum; species Lasioglossum figueresi. The sequence continues at coordinate 6,230,464 of CM052202.1, read as the reverse complement.
TTCTCTGTTTCTCTCGTGGCCGTGGAACACACGGCGGGTGGCACATTGTAGCCGTCTCGCGCGCCGTTTGTACAAGTGGATTTAACCTTGCGACCGAACACGTGGATGCATGCAGTCCTGTCGACGACGCCGTGCTCACAACCGGCGAGACTGTCTGCGCGAAAATTCTAGGTAAATACGACGTTTCCGTTTGCCCGATTGACATTGTCACGCGGACGCTGTCCGCCGATAATGATATCCCACGTAATATAACGACTAGACAGCGGATTCGATGCAATCACGCCGGAAATGAATACGTTTGACTTAAAACATTAGACGAATTTAAAAATACTGTTAGATCATTTTCGACCCATTGAACATATTAACACCCTTTCCCCCTACAATATCGTGTCTGGCTCGAGATGAAGATTCTGAACAGAGTCTAATAAATTAATTAACTTCGAACCGAAATAAAATTCTACAATATTTTGGTTTTGTTAATGTACAGCTATCGGAGAATAAACGATCATACAATAGATATAAGTTTTCTCCTTTTTTAGGGAATTATACGAACTACAAAAAAGATCTAATCACTGAAACTGTAAAATAAATCGTAGGGCAAGGGATTGAAAAAGAAAGTACATTTCTATGTCGCTCCGATTCGTTGCAATTCAGGTAGAAGATGTTTTATTTCGCATAAAAATCCGCTGTCTAATAATGACGCTAGAACCACCGAACATTAGGCGAAACTGATACGTATCTATTTTAATTTCAGTAATTGTTAAAGAAAATATCAGAAACATTGGGTTAGTCTTGCCTTACTGACAACCATTTCGTCGTTATTTCGTCGTTATTTCGTCGACACAGAATTTCACCCATAGTATCCACTCGTAGCAACCTGCGGATCACCGACAGTGTTTTCAGCGTCTCCAAGTTTCGTCGAGGATGAAAATAGTCGCATCGCCGATAATCGAAGATCAATAATATTTAACAACGGAGTTACACATTCGCTGCACTCTGCACAAAACGTTAATTACTGTCCCGTAGAAAGAATGTAAAATTCTTGAATAACGACGCAACCAGGTTGTTCCCGTTACGTAGTTTACGTGAATTTCATGTAATGAAAGACCGACATAGGGGTGCCAGCATAGTACGTGCAATTCTGTAGGCGATAAGTAGGTTTTATGTCCAACAATTTCCCACAACATCGCGCAATAGCTTCAAACAAATTCGTCGACAATTGTCGAAATGTGAAATGGTCGATGAAAGTTATTTATTTTTGCAACAGTTGGAAGAACATTGGAAAGCGTTCAATATTTACCGGGAAACACTGTTATCATCATTCTCGAGGATCTTACGTATCGAGCTGTCGATAATGATTTGGTTGAGCGTCGAAAGCGACGTCGATCATTACCTCGTTGACGTAACCCAGATTGCGGAGTAGTTTACACGAATGTGTCTAGAAGCTCAATCCGAAATTAACGAGCGATCATCGTCGTTTGTAATATCCTCTTTATTGCTGCTAGGTGCTGAACTCTTTAATAGCAGATCGTTATCTTCGATGGCGGTCTCTGTATCGCCCTTATCAGTGGCTTCACTACCATCTGATACTCGCGATTACGCGAATACTACTATCGCGATCAAGTCGACGTTACAACTGTAAACGATTTCATTTCTTGATTAACCCGTAAGTATCGTTGACAATGAAAATCGTCGAGCTTGAATCTCGACGACTTCCGGTAAAAATCATTGAAATAGACGCACCAATAAAGCATAGTTATTACGTTTAATTCAAGTTTGTTTGCATTATGGAAAATGTGAGCCGACGCAAGCCAAGCTTGTTTAAACAAGATTACCAATTAGAACACGTTTCTCATTGCCTTGGGATCTAGAACTGCGCTCGTTCTCATTAAACATTGTAGTCATGGCTCAGTTTGTTTTGCCGAACGATACCGTCTGAAAGTATAATTGTCGTGCCAGACGCAGTAGTTATAAATATTCGCACTAACTAATTTCAGGGTCGGCACGAAATCTTTGCGATAAGCAGACTGCGGAGTTTTATGCATTTGTGTAGACATTGTATAGAAAAATCTACGAAAATTATTATCATGTTTTCAAACTAAAAAAATGAATTAAGGGATGAAGCTCAGAATCGTTGCAAAATATTTTTATTCTGCACGGAGATCCGCAGTCTAGCGATGAGAAATACTGTCTTTTTATTCGTAATTACACGAAATTTCAAAATGGAGTAACGAATCCTTGTTCTTGTTCGAGGATTTACATTAAGGGAGAAATTGCGAGCATGATTTGTTCCGGGTAAAGACTCGATGAATCAAAAATGGTGTCTCGTGGTACGTAGTGGACACCAGCAACAAACAGTAGTAGTGGTTCGTAATCGATCGATTTATCGATCGGCCGATCGCTATCCGCCGGAGACTCGTTCAGCAACTATGCGCGTTTCTCTCGTTGGCGAAATCCTGATTACGAATCCACTGAATGTCGCAGTGACATCATCGAGGATCATCATCCTCTTGGAATTCCCTGTCGATTAAATCTGCACCCGATAACCGCGAATCTTTTGCGACGCTACATCTCTCGCTCGAGGTTGCTCGTGTGCCGAAAAATTCATATTCATGCTTTCGATGCGATGATCTCGCCGGATTATATCGACGCCCGTTTCGATTAATTTCGTATTGAAATTCAGATCCTCGTTTCGCTCGTCACGATCGCGAGGATTATACCTCGCCTTCGAAACGTAATTCTTTGATTTTTCCATGCCTCTTTGGAGAGCACGGCTAACAGTACAATGGGATTGACACTGGCATTACGTTCTTAATTATTTATAAATACCATTCCCGCTCGTGGTAAATGGTGAATCATTATTTTATTGGTCACGAGGTCGTTGGCACTGGTTTGAACATTTTTGTTGCGATTAAAGGAGCTATTTTCATAGCTGCATGCTGCCGAACAATGCAAATTACGCCTCGTAAACGAAAAAATAGGACTTTTCAGGGCGATTGCGTCCTAGATCGATGTTTTGTCTAGCGTTTTTGACTACTGAAGAACCCCATTTTTGTATTAACGAGAAACGAGAACACGAATACCGCACCCTTGCAATCCTGTAAACGAGAATTACCGCCTTGAAGAAATCAATTTGAATGTCTCGAATACTATTTCTTCGTAGCAACGAACCCTGTTCGTCTTCAAAAACGTCCGCTATCCTTGCTCGAGCTGACCCGAAGCGTCACCGTTTATAATAGAACGATAAGGAAAAGATCTGTTCCGCTCAGGTGAGCGCACCAGCGGGCGGGTTCAAATGATCTGACACTCGTTCAGCGGGAGTTAACAACACAAAAGTTGGAGAAGATATTATTCAGTCTTTTATTCGCCATCGTGTCTCTGCGAAACTAAAAATACTGGAGCCACGTCCTCTCAGATGCCTTCACTTGTTTCCCTATTTATTAAATATTCTTTATAGCACATAAACAAGAATTTAAAAAAAAATGATTTACACATTAGCTGGTAAACTGATTCTTCTAACGTCTCGAAAAAATTCAAGCTGTTGTGTCCAATTTTGAAAAAGTTATTCGTTTATTAAAAGCTGTACGAATACTTTGGACACCCACCGTACACATGTATCTTTATTTGTCTTTTCAACGGACACGCACAGAATCAAGAATCAAATTTGATTTTAGTTTTTCTTGACAAAGATGGAGTAAAAAAACTTCATGCAACAAAACTGGAGCAAAACAGAGGTTTATTTCCTTTCTCAATTTAACGATTTTACAATTGTTATTGCTTTTATTACTTTGCGCAACACCCAACGAACACTTCAAGTCCGACACAGTGCAGAAAAAGTTCCCCGTCGACAAGGGTTCCGGTATTGTAACGTACAGCCGTTGCCATTCTGACAGTCGCATTCCCCCGCATTATTGCGGCGAAGGAGCTCGTAGAGAAGTTACGTGGAGAGCGGAATTGTCGTTGTATTAACTGCAAATGATTGCAAAACCGAAAAGTCCAGTGGTGGTGCGACAACGCCGCGCTGTATCCCGCGAATCCTTTGCTCAACCTAGGGGATCGAGTTATTTCTGTGAAGCGAATCCCACGCGACGCTGATGAGCAATTTCTGCGATCGTACGTCGCTTTCAATCAACGATAGACCTCGCCTATCGTTTCGTAATAAAACTCGCTCCAGAATCGATTGTTCGTTGTAACGATGTCACGCGAGGATTATTTCGAAACTGATTTGGCTAGTCGTTCGTGAATATTCGACGAGGACGTTGCATCTTGCAATTTGTGGAAAGCTAAACTCTTTCGATTGGTTTTCACAGTTGCATTTTTTAAATTGACCATTTTTTCATTGTAAATAAACACCGATGATAATAATGTACTTTTGTGTTTGTCGAAGATAGTGTCTATTTTGAAAAGACGGCGAAGTCGAAATCTGTTCTTCGTGAATATTCGACAAGGACGTTGCGTCTTGGAATTTGTGGAAAGCTAAACTCTTTCGATTGGTCTTCACAGTTGCATTTTTTAAATTGATCATTTTTTCATTGTAGAAGAACATCGTTGAAAATAATGTACTTTTGTGTTTGTCGAAGATAGTGTCCATTTTGAAAAGACGTCGGAAGTCGAATCTGTTCATGAATATTCGACAAGGACATTGCGTTTTACAACTTGTGGAAAGCTAAACTCTTTCGATAGGTCTTCACAGTTACATTTTTTAAGTTTACCATTTTTCAATTGTAGAAAATAACCGTTGAATACCATCTACCTTTGTGTTTGTCGAAGATAGTGTCTATTTTGAAAAGACGGCGAAGTCGAAATCTGTTGTTCGTGAATATTCGACGAGGACGTTGCGTTTTACAATTTGTGTAAAGCTAAACTCTTTCGATAGGTCCTCACAGTTGGATTTTTTAAATTGACCATTTATCCATTGTAGAAAAACAACGGTGAAAATAATGTACTTTTGTGTTTGTCGAAGATAGTGTCCATTTTGAAAAGACGTCGAAGTCGAAATCTGTTCATGAATATTCGACAAGGACGTTGCGTTTTACAATTTGTGGAAAGCTAAACTCTTTCGATAGGTCTTCACAGTTACATTTTTTAAGTTTACCATTTTTCCATTGTAGAAAATAACCGTTGAATACCATCTACCTTTGTGTTTTACATTGCAGAAAGATTAGGATTGTTCCCCCACTCTACCTTCCTCGGTCACGTGACACGTTTCATCTTTGTCGCTTGCTGTACTGGCAGAGAGAAGGTAACTTTTTCCCCTCATTTCGCGACTCTGAGTAACTCAAATTCACGACGAACAAACTCCGTTACGTCGATTTTGTGTAACTGTGTCGCATGGAATTGGTCTAGGAAAGCGCTCCCCATAGAAAGAGACATATGGCGTTGTTTTGGAGCAGTAGTTTCCCCGTACCGATCGAATTCCTATGGGGAACACGTGCGAGTTACTGCGGGTGGGATCACGAAATCATTTCTTCGCCCGTAAATCGTTCTTCCGTGATGTTTCCGGCGGGATCGTCAGCCTACAGACTTGTGAATGACAGCCGAACATTTATCACCTCCGTATAAATATAATGTTCGTGAGTCGTCAAACCGTCGAGTCACATAGATATTCGTGTTTGCAATGAGCGAGACTTTTCTTTATAGTAGGCTATCGACCGTGATAAGATTGCGACTCCGATTTTCTCCCCTTCTCGGTTATGCAGCGATGGTCGTCAGGATCAAAGTGTTTGTAATCAAACATTTCCAGTGTCTTAGGTCAAGAAATGAAGTTGTCGAGTCTCTTCATTCTACTCCTCTTTGTCTGCTATAATAATTTCTCGAATGAAGGTGACGATTCGTCTACGAAAGTAATTACGATAAGTAATTAAGATTGTGGATTTTTATGAGAAATGAAAATTGTTTGAATTATATGTGCGAGCTAAATACAACTTTCTTCCGGTCTTTAACAATTTTAATAAATTGAAAACAATGCACAGATATTTTTAATTTGTTTGCATCTTACTACTGCGCAGAAACACGAAAAATATTGAAGCAATGAAACATCTTTTCGTCGCTCGACTGTACCATTTGTAAGCAAACGCTGTGAACTAAGTTTTAAGGGGCAATCTATACATGTGCACCGTTCCCCTCTGAGTTGCAACGACCACGTGGTCGACACGTGTAGCTAAACCTTCAAAACAGTTTACGCCTCTCCAATGTTGTGCTCTGCGCTGCTGTCTGCAGTTTTCACCGACGGAAGCAGCAGTCATGTATACAGAATCTTTCAAGGTTCGTCCCGGGCTTTTCGACACTTTACTTCGCTTGTTAGATGTTACTACGATCGTTACTGCGAGCATTGCCTACTTTTATCTCGCTATAAATAATTAACCCCCCTTCCCTACTTCGACGAGCCAGACTCGCGAGATGAAGGTTTCTAACAAAGTCTAACAAATATGAATGTTACGCGTTTCATTTTAGATGAAATAAAATTTGTTTCGTTCGTAATATTTAAGCATTAAAATAAATGTAGCCATACAAAAAATGTACATTTTCTTTTCCCTTCAACGACATTTTTGTGCATAAAGACGTTCGGCAAGGGATTAAGAAAGAATGTCAAGATGATAGAATTGTGTACAGAATAAAATGCGAATCGGATCCGGATCGTGTATGCATTTCCGTCGAAAGTATAGGCATTGTAAACACTGCAACGAGTAATGACGACATTTTACAATTACACACCACAGAATCGTGAGTACAAACGGCATTAATCGCTGTATTGAATAACGTTATTGCGAACAATGTTTCCACAACCGTGCCGTCATTGTCCGGCTTCTGTTTCTATTTGCATTCTCGCAGATAAGTGCTTAACTCATCACCGTGAGCGTCATCTGTTTGCTTTCTCCGTTTCTCCCGCGCGTATGGTGCGATCTGTGACCCAGTTCCTAACACAATGAAATCTTACAATTAATTCTCGAAGCTATCATACATCTGTAAACAGTAAACGATTTTGTCATACTTTGTACGAATGTTGTAAACATGACCAATTAAATTTAATGAACCCAGTAATTTGCTGTTCCGTGTTAAATTCAGTATTTGCATTCATGAAAATTATAACCACGCACATGTATAAAGTTTGTTGAGACCATTAATTTTCATTATCTGCTTCACGTTAAATAATAAATTGTAATCATAAAGTTCTACACACAGTCCTCGCGTCTGAAATGAAAGCAGTAAACTCGATGGATCCACTTTTCCCTATTACTATCAGTTTTATGGTTGCCCGCACAAGATAACCATTCCGTGTCATCATTATCGACATCTATGTATGTGTAACGTCGTTATCACTTTCTTCCTCCTTTCTCTCTTCCGGCTTATCCTTCATAAACAAGTTTTATAAATTACGATCTCGTCTTTCATTACCGTTCATAGATTATTTCAATTCTTTTTTCATCATTTTAAATCATTCTCTGACTGCAATGTCGGTGTGCGTCAAATTATTTCGGATGTTCTGCGTCTGTGTTTTCAGTCATAATTTCATAGTAATTTATCGTACAACAAATCGTACAAATTAAGCTGCTTCGACAGTCTGAAGGACAATTGCAACGTTTGTACCGCGGTTGTACATCTTGTAATGAAACGTTTGTGGACAGTTATTAACAAGAATGAATAGCATGTTCTTGTTAATGACCTTTAAAGATACTCTTTTCTTCATTTTATTTCATTCTTCGACTGCAATGTCGGTGTGCATCAAATTATTTCGGATCTTCTGTGTCTGTGTTTTCAGTCATAATTTCACAATAATTTATCGTACAACAAATCGTACAAATTAAGCAGCTTCGACAGTCTGAAGGACAACTGCAACGTTTGTACCGCTGTTGTACATCTTGTAATAAAAAGTTTGTGGGCAGTTGTTAACAAGTATGAATAGTATGTTCTTGTTACTTACCTTTAAAGATTCTCCTTTCTTCATTTTATTTTATTCTTCGACTGCAATGTCGACGTGTATCAAATTATTTCTGATGTTCTGCGTTTGTGTTTTCAGTCATAATTTCATAGTAATTTATCGTACAACAAATCGTACAAATTAAGCTGCTTCGACAGTCTGAAGGACAATTGCAACGTTTGTACCGCGGTTGTACATGTTGTAATGAAACGTTTGTGGACAGTTATTAACAAGAATGAATAGCATGTTCTTCTTACTTACCTTTAAAGATTCTCCTTTTAATGTTTTAATGTTTTTAAATTATTTCGGATGTACTGTGTCTGTGTCTTCAGTCATAACTTCACAATAATTTATGCTTCAACAGTCTGTAGGACAAATGCAACGTTTGTGTCGTGGCCGTACATCTTGTAATGATAAGTTTGTGGGCAGTTATTAAAAGTATTAATAGTATGATCTAGTTTCTTACCTTTAAAGATTCTCGTTTTAATGTTTCGTAAATTGCCCAGCAAGTTTTGGGGACAATTTTACCTAAAAATTGAGGTGATATCTCGTTTGTGGGCTCAAGTGAATACGACTGATCTTTCGAACTGTCTGTGTGACTTGGCGTACACCTTGGTACGAGATATTGTGTCGTCTGTTGGCCGTTTTAGTCTGTCGTTGGTCTACCTGAAAATCCGCGGTCACGTTCGCGAATGAGTCCACGCAAGACAAAAACGGAGTGGACTGAACCGGCCACCGTGGAAACAGTCGCGTGTAGTTTATAGTCTCGTATTGTGCCGGCATGCTCGATCGGAGATGGCGCTTAGCGATGAAATTCCTTTTTGCCGCGCTTCTGTGGAAATACGTGGCCGGCATGCGTGTCGAGCGATCTCCGCGAAAAATACCGTCATGACTCACGGTGTCCGCGAGTGCTTCATATGCTACCATGATCGAAGGGCCCAAGGGCCAAGGATCTTTCGCCTCGTGCGATCCACGATTTTGTTTTATTTGTTTTTTACATTTTCAAAGTTTGCGATACGATTTATTCTTATAACGACGTGCAAAATCACTAACTGTGATTTACCACTGGACAGCGGATCTTTGCGCAAAATAAAAATAGCTTACCTGAATTGCGATAAAAGTGTAGACAATTTCTTCTATGTTTATGTAAAGTGCCAATGTACAATTTAACAATTATAGGAAATGTAACTGATAGTTCGAGACATGTTCTACAAATCTAATTTTGATAAAAACTCGATGTAACTTGCAATTATAGGAAATGTAACTGACAGTTCGAGACATGTCTCATAAATCTAATTTTGATAAAAACGCGATGTACCTTGCAATTTTGTTTTGATTTCGTTAATATAAAACGTACAGTCTGTGTCTCTGTGACTTGCGCGAAGAACAATTATGTTCTTCGGCAATCAGAATCGATCACGAAGATCGCAAATCACAGAAAAAATCACCGTGATTGGGAACGAACTAATTTGATAATTTTCCAAAAGTGGTTGAGTAAAGCGGGGATGCGTCGTGAAAACTGAAGTGCAACGGATTTCACAAAATCGCGAGCACCACCGTACGGTTAGCCCGGTATTTTACGCTCCCTTTATCTCCGGCAGCCATAAAGCACCGTGCGCCATAGGTGTTCGCTCATTTCTCATCTGACTTACGCTCGGCATTTTCTTAGATTACGAGCAGTGACAACATTAGTCGCCGACTATTACCAGCCCGTAACTTTGAATTCCCGCCGAACCGATGCAATTACGTACGAGCGGTGTGCCGATGACAATCGAGTATTTATTCCTCGACGGAAGTAATGTATGGCGCGGATTGATAATGCAAATGCCGCTTTGCAACGGTCCCTGTTGCGCATAGTCGACTTCTGTGCGACGGCGTAGCCTTTGCTACGGTGGAATTATAATTGTCTGCATTGTTTGCGAATTGTTCATTATTCATCGGCCGGTTTTAACGAAGCACGAACGTTCCTTGAAACAAATGAGCAGAGGTTGGGTAACGGAAGTGGAACCATTGCGAATCGTTAAACCGAGGAATGTCTTTGTTTGATGGATTACGATCTATTTTCCTGCTGCAATAGCGCAAGACACGGACATCGACAATCTACAGTGACAATCTACATTAAATTAAGCAGTTACCACTGTCCTGCCATACATGGTTTCATACCACAGATGGCTATACTAAATAAAACATTTTATTTGTAAGAAACTTCTTATAAAATGATTTTAACCCTCACGCATTGACCATCAAATGTATAAGTTACTTTAAAATCTTGATTACGGAGCTATAAATTGGTAAATAATTATCCAAGAAATGTTTATTTTCGAGATAAAACAGCGCTTAATAACTAAACCTACCGCTGCTGGTCAAATGACCGGTTTCGTATTTTTCATTCCACAATTATTGTAATTATGAAGTTGCTTACATGGAAATTGATTAGATAAAACTCTAGATAAAAGTACTCTAATAAATAGAGCCTCGTCATTATTGCAAGCTAAAAAATGTTAATCGCTTTTAATGCTCGGTAGGTTCAGTGTTAAAACATAAGGATGGCGGGGCTGGCTAGGGCGATTTGAAAGGGAAATTTGTTTGAAAGCACTTATTGATTTATAATGGTGGGCAAGGCGAACCTCCGCAATTCAAACGGAAGCACCGATTGCGTTCAGGGAGCCTTTCAAAGTCTATTACGTTTCTTAGTCGCCAACGCTTGTCCTCGGCGCGGCGTTAAGCCGGGTTCACTTCCCTTGCGCACCTCCTTTTTCTCTCTCCCTTTCTCTGCCTTTCTCTGTTATTTCTGCGAACCTTTACGCGCCTCTACAGAATCGGCCGCATCTCCGGCTATGATTTACATCCCACATTTATGACGCAACGTAAAATCGTGCAGAACTTTTCGCCAGCCGGCGGACATAGAGAGCCAGGAGCGGTTAAACGCCTTCTCTTTCCGTCGCCTTCTTCACTCTTTCCGGCATCTTACTTCGTCCTGCGCACGCCTTCGAAACGGCTCGCACATCTCGTAACATGATATATGAAATATTTTGCAGACGATGCGAACCTTCTTCCATCGATTCGTACACATTCTTTGGGCAATCACAGTGGCTCCCGTTCGCCAATTCTTTTATTTCAACCTCTCCAATTTATTAACTCGATCGTTACCACCTCCTTCTCGAAGAAAGTCGAAGTCAAAAGCTTTCACCGCTGTCCCAATTTGACAACGAGGGGCAGATTCAGTTCGCGAAACGAGGGACGGACGAGGGTTAATTAACCCGCCGTTAGTTAGGCGAGGTCTCACAAACCCCAGAGATTTCTGATTGATTTTAACATTGTAACAACGCGTGACAGCGAGTCGGGCCTGTATTTAAAAATTTCGTGGATCTGCGTTTTTACTCTGAAAAATGACAAGCCTCTTAAGCAATACCTAATCTTATATTCATGGAAAAGGTATTTATTTCTAAAATACGATATATTATTTCTTTCCACTTTCGATACATTTTCCCACCTTACCAACGCCGGGTTAAATCAGGCTTGCGTTTTAAAAATTCATAAAAGGATACAAGTACAGTTCCCGTGAAAGTTATTTCGATTTTTAATTGGGTCTCTTCGGGCGAGCACAATCAATTCGGGTAAACAAATCCAGGTAGACACAAGGTAATTTCAACGATTTTAAAAATGTTTTTAAACGGTACAGAGACACCCGCACCATCAAATCGTGTATTTTAAGACCCAAAGATATTAATAACGATGAACACGTATTAATAAATCACTTATAAAGATTCGTAAGGTCGCGCGTCCTTTCACTTAACGAGGAATCTGTCGAGCTGTTAATTAAAAATCCATTCCGAGAATAATTCCACGGTTTATTTAACCTCCACGGCGATATCTCCACCGGTTTCTATACCTCGATAACTCTCTATTGCCGGCGATATTCCGGTACAGAAACATCGAATTGGCATTTGATATACGCAACGCCAGCGTACGCCACGTTCCTCGAGCACGGTTGGCAACTTGCAAAAATGGAGATGTCTGTTAATTTTTATGGAACTAGCATTGACGATGACTGACGCGGAGAACGGCTAAGCACATTCCCCTCCGTCTATCTTTCAATGGTTTATCGTACGGTCGCAGACATCTGTATATCTAGCAGTACGATGTATGAAATATTTATGTGCAACCCGGCCTTTATTCGCTTGACATCAATGCGCTTCCCCCTTTCGAAATGCATTAGTAGCGATGCGTCTACATTATCAGATCGGTGCCTTCGTATGGACGTTGAACAATGCGTCTGTATTCATAATTTTCCTAAAAGAAAAATCGAACGTTACAGCTTCTAATCTCGAAGACTGGGAGACAAACACGAACCTGCGGACGCCGATCACGAAAAATCTGAAGTTGTGAAGGAAGAAACGATTTTAAATCGCAGGGATGTATTTACTAAAGTGATCTTTTCATTCTAGGATTCTAGAATTTTAATGTGCACGTTAACAAAACTCCCTCGGTTCGATTACTCTTTTATTCCGATTGTTCCTGAGTTGGTGACAAAATGATTTTTAATCGCAGGAATGTATTTATCGATGTGTTCTTTTAATTCTGGGATTCTAGAATTTTAATATACACGTTATAAAAAATCTCTCGGTTTGATTACTCTTTTATTCCGATTGTTCCTGAGCTGGTAACAAAATGATTTTTAATCGCAGGGATGTATTTATTGATGTGATCTTATAATTCTGGGATTCTAGAATTTTAATATGCACGTTAATAAAAAATCCCTCGGTTTGATTACTCTTTTATTCCGATTGTTCCTGACTTGGTGACAAAATGATTTTTAATCGCAGGGATGTATTTATTAATGTGTTCTTTTAATTTTGGGATTCTAGAATTTGATGTGCACGTTAATAAAAAATCCCTCGGTTTGATTACTCTTTTATTCCGATTGTTCCTGAGCTGGTAACAAATTGATTTTTCATCGCAGGGATGTATTTATTGCAGTGTTCTTTTAATTTTGGAATTCTAGAATTGTAATGTGCACGTAAATAAAACTCCATCGGTTTGATAACTCTTTTATTCCGATTGTTCCTGAGTTGGTAACAAAATGATTTTTAATTGCAGGGATGTATTTATCGATGTGTTCTTTTAATTCTGGGATTCTAGAATTTTAGTATGCACGTTAATAAAAAATCCCTCGGTTTGATTACTCTTTTGTTCCGATTGTTCCTGAGTTGGTAACGAAATGATTTTTAATCGCAGGGATGTATTTATTAATGTGATCTTTTAATTCTGGGATTCTAGAATTTTAATATGCACGTTAATAAAAAATCCCTCGGTTTGATTACTCTTTTGTTCCGATTATTCCTGAGCTGGTAACAAATTGATTTTTCATCGCAGGGATGTATTTATTGCAGTGTTCTTTTAATTTTGGAATTCTAGAATTGTAATGTGCACGTTAATAAGTCCCTCGGTTTGATTACTCTTTTATTCCGATTGTTCCTGAGTTGGTACCAAAATGATTTTTAATCGCAGGAATGTTTTTATCGATGTGTTCCATTTATTCTGGGATTCTAGAATTTTAATATGCACGTTAATAAAACTCCCCCGGTTCGATTACTCTTTTATTCCGACTGTTCTTGATCTCGTAACAAAATGATTTTTAATCGCAAGAATGTATTTATTAATGTGTTCCTTTTATTCTGTGATTCTAGAATTTTAATGTGCACGTAAATAAAACTAACTCGGTTCGATTACTCTTTTATTTCGATTGTTCCGGAGTTGGTAACAAACGGCATGCGGGATGGAGTTTAAATATGTTGTAAATTCTTGGCGCAACTGATAGGTTTATCGACATAGAAGAAGGCGTACGGTGCATCTGAATGTACATACACGTCAGTTCGACCAAGTAATTTATTATTTGAGAAGTATTCGCCGTTGTTAATAAAGCCCGGTGCTAGGAAGCTAGGCGGTCGCTCAAGACCGTACAAGAAACAATGACTAAAACGATGGAAAATTAACGAGCCTGCTCGAGCAACAAGAGTTTGGCACCGACTTGTTGTTGCCACTATTTTTTTCACCGACTGAAGGATACTAATAGTACGTACTCCTTCCGAAGAAATAAGTTAGCTATCGTCGGAGGCGAGTGGTTTCTGATTTTTCAGGACGATGATCGAACGGAACTCTGGCACACAATGATACGAAATAATAGACATTTTTACTGCGTGTTAGTTTTGTTTAAATCGATGCTATGTTGTTGTGGATAGGGTCGCCGTCGTCGTTTCGGAGGTGTATACTGTGTTTGGTCACCATTTTTCGCTTGATAATTTCGACATCGCGATACGTTCGACTTCGGTACGCGGAAAAGACACTTCATCATCGTTCGCGAAACACACGGTAACACGCGGTTTAAAATTATGCCTGACGTGTCTACTACTTTCACGTGGAATTACATAGCCGAACGAACGCGTTCCGTTCGACGAGCTCGTATACAGCTCGCGTGGCTCTTGCAAAATCGAAACAACGATCCGCGGGACACGTAAATGTCGCTCCCTTTAGGGCACGGTTACGATTCTCAACGAGCTCTTACTTTCGCCGCACATGTGAGAAAATTAAGCACTTGCATCCCGGATAACTGCTAAATTGGCCTGGGAATCGTTCGCGGAAGAACTGCAAAGGAAGAAAAGGAAAATCCATAGATCCTCTTATACGTTAATCGTTGCTCCAGAAATTTTTCCAGGCAAATTTTGAGAAAGTGGAATCATGCACAATCTTATTTTCAGTGGTAGTAGCCGTTCGTAGTTCCGAAATCAATTAAAGTCGTACGAAAGCCTGTACACTTTTTGAAAATTTTTGGAAATGATAAGTTCATAAAAATCCGCAGTAATCTGGTAATAGTTGACAGTTCAGCTAATCTAATCGAAAGCAGGAGGGAAAAATGTTTCTTCCGAAGAAATAAGCGCGCATCTGTCGCTGATTAGGTCACCGGAAGTCGCAGTAACCACGCTTGGAAGTGTGGGCAAGCTTCCTTTGATACAGCTGATGATACGTGTGTATATTTCTCTTGACGATTTTAGATCTTTGTCACGAAGGAAGTACATTTCGGTCATTCTCGATACGACCATCTAAATATTTATTCTATATCAATTTAATGAGAATGTATTTCTTCTTTTAATCAATCTAATATGTCCAATATGATGTGATATATTCTTCTAACGTCTTTACAATTTAACGTTGTATATCTATATTGAGATTGTATTCTGAAATTCTAAATATTCCATTGCGAGTTTCCCTGCCTGCAGGCTCAGGTCAGGCCATAAAAGCCATGTGTCCGCCGACCGTTTCGGCGATGCAGAATTCACGGCAAAGTTTTCCTTTCTTCCGCTTTTTAGCTAGTAGTGCAACAGTCCTCAACCGAGCAACGCCTTGCTCATTCGAATTGTGATCTCCGTGTCTTTATACTTTTACTTTAACGATAAACAGTTGTCTTCTGCAGTCGATTGAGTTCGATCCGTATTCCGCTATTAAAGGATTCTCAATAATCTATTCATCTACTTTTTTTTATAAATTTATTAACGCCGAAAATTCTAAATTTCGAGTCAACTAGAACTATAGCGTTTTAGTATTTGCTCAAAATTAGTAGAACAATGCAGCAGACGGTGTTCCTTGAATTGCGCCTCAGATCTCAAAGTACCGTAAGTTTCAATTGTTACGCAGTCGCGATTGCTATCATGAGAAAGCTAGCTCCCGCGACGTACGTATTTCAATCGTAATTAAGATTACTCCCAACGCTCCAATTTCGCGTTCACCGAAGCGCGATCCGAAGAAAATAAAATTAATTGCTCTCACGGAAAACCGTGGACGGTCTATACCATCCTGTATCTATACAGTTCGCATGGGACAGTGATTCTGCGTTTGATCTGAAAGTGTGTTGCACATGGACGGTCGTTCGTCGAGAAATACGGCCGAATGACAGGCTAAGTGTCGGTCATTACCACGCGTTATTGACTGCGAGGTACTAAGAAAATTAAATTCTCACTTGGGGTTGTGCTCGCGCGCCGCGATGCGTCCGAATAGATGTAATCGCGTGTTCACAGAATTCAAGTTATTATTGACGTTTCTATATTATCCTTTACGAATCAACGGACTATTAATCGTCATTTCTATCATCTCCGGCCTTTCGTTTCTAAATAACTCAACTCGTTCTTTGTCGAAGGTCCCCTGCGAGCGACGATACGCGAGAGAAAAATGACGGACAGTTCATCATGGACGGTGAAATATTTAAAATATCGACTCTTCTTGAATCCGAAGGTTAATCATTTCTTCTCATTTCTCGATAATGCATGCGATGTGGTTTTTCAGTGATCAAAAGCGCTAGATGAAAGATCAATCTAGGCCGCAATCCCCCTCAAAAATCCTATCATTACTTTTACGAGGCGTAATTTGCATTATTTGGAAGCATAAAGCTACGCATGTAGCTATTTGGTAAAGCTGCGACAACTACATGCTGTCGAATAATGCAAAGTACGACTCGTAAACGTAAAAATAGGACTATTGAGGGCGATCAAGGCTTAGATTGATCTTTTATCTAACACTTTTGACTACTGAAAAACCCCATCTTTGGATCCCTCATCCCTTGCAATCTTGGAAACGAGACAACCCCCTTAAACTAAATGAGTTGCATTGAGAATATCACAATTAAAATTTTTTTAAAATTCTATTTTTACGTTTACGAGGCGTAATTTACATTATTCGGAAGCATAAAGCTGCGCATGTAGCTATTTTCATAAAGCTGTGACAACCACATGCTGTCGAATAATGCAAATTACAACTCGTAAACGTAAAAATAGGACTATTGAGGGCGATCAAGGCTTAGATTGATCTTTTATCTAACACTTTTGACTACTGAAAAAAAACCCCATCTTTGGATCCCTCATCCCTTGCAATCTTGGAAACGAGACTACCCTCGTAAACTAAATGAGTTGCATTGAGAATATCAAAATTAAAATTATTTAAAAATTCTATTTTTACGTCTACGAAGGGTAATTTACATTATTCGGAAGCATAAAGCTGCGCATGTAGCTATTTTCATAAAGCTGCGACAACTACATGCTGTCGAATAATGCAAATTGCGCCTCGTTAACGTAAAAATAGTACTTTTGAGGGCGATTGCGACCTAGATTGATCTTTTATCTAGCACTTTTGACTACTGAAAACCCCCATCTTTGCGCATTCCGTACCCTCGCAATCCTAGAAACGAGTCTACCCTCTTAAAGCTGAGAATCTGAAGCTTCAGATTGCAAACTCGAACATTGGGCTCTAGAACAGCCATAGGTACAGACCTTCGTGCGCGTTAGGTTCTTACTCTGTCCCAATAAAAAGTAACAAATCCATGTTTACTCGTAGCACTCGGATGGACAGAGCAAGGTAGATAAGCCTTCTATCGCTAGTTTTTCAGCCGTAAAGTCCTCTAGTCGCCTACGCTTGGTTCTAAGGTTATAGCTGTTGGAGTCTTGGACCCATCAAGAGGTCTCTAAACACGAGTTCCTAGGTCTACAGTATCTTCACTCCCAAATCTAGCAATCATCTGGTTCGCGACCTTCCAGCTCGAGATAATCAGATTCGAATCCCTGGAGGTCCTCGATTCGTGCAAATCTCGAGCTCGTTCTTTTCGTTACATCACTCCGCGTAATTGTTAACACCGACTAATTTCGAACGTAATCCCGGATGCGTACATCGCCTCCTGATCGATTCTTTCTTGATTGCCAGCTTGTACTGACCTTAGATTCGGTTAATCAGAGTGCAGCCCTTAAAGAATCCGTGTGCGAGC
This sequence comes from Lasioglossum figueresi, assembly GCA_028455805.1. Taxonomy (NCBI): domain Eukaryota; kingdom Metazoa; phylum Arthropoda; class Insecta; order Hymenoptera; family Halictidae; genus Lasioglossum; species Lasioglossum figueresi. Next base: position 6,212,741 of record CM052202.1, on the reverse strand, counting down.
TCTCTCAGTCGTACACTAAACCCGTCTGTCCCTGCATCTCGCATCCTTATATATCGGAATCGACCGCGTGTAAAACCAGTTTTGCGACTCGAGACTTGCGAGAGGATAGAGCACCTTATACTCTCGCTACACGCGGCCTGCTAAGCAAAATGGTTCACACTGATCACGCTTAATTGTATTTTTCGTGTCTCCCTTCTCTCCCTTCGCCGGCCTTCGGGACTCTTCTGCTCGCTGGATTGTGTGATCCATTCAAGGTATCTCTCGTTCGAACCGTGTATCGTGTGTCGCGAACGTTCCAAGCCACTTCTAGAACTTTTTCTGCAAGGATGGCTCGTCGCCTTGCGGCTGCCAAGCGTTTCCTCGCATGACACTCTGTTTTACATAGGGACGGGAGACCGACTCCGGACTCTCTGACAACGTCGTCGTCGTCGAGGACCTTATTTTACGGCTCGCGGTTATTTTCTCCCCCCGTGAAATTTTGATTACGGAACGAGAGATTCACGACTTCCCGGACGACAGGATAACTGTACTCTTCACGCTCGTTGTCGATACTTTGACAAATCACGCTTTGTCGACGACAGTATTTATAAATCAATTTTCGAACACTTTGTTCGACGTGCCTGTAAGCCGCTTACGGCACTTCGGGAATGTTACGATCCTATCTGCACCACATGAGTGCATGTAAGTCGCGAGTATTTCATGTGCAATTTACAAGAAGGTCTTTGAAACATTTTGCCTGATGTAGTAATAACAGTGTTTCTGACGTTTAGTCATTGTTTATGGCGATAATGAAAATAGGGAATACGCTGCTTCTTAATTTTCAATAAAAGTATACAGTGTATTTAAATATGCGGAATATTTCTTGAAGATTCACAGAAAATTCTTCGTCGCAACTATTTCATGTGCAACTTGCAAGGTCTTTGATACATTTTGCC
>CM052202.1:6164492-6204118 GCA_028455805.1 Lasioglossum figueresi | reverse complement strand
TACACGTACCGAGCAGAACAAAAATGAAGGTCGAATACAAAATTGAATATATGATTTGTTAAAAGAATTCAAGGATATTACTTGTGCCTGTTTAAAATTATTATTTCTGTACTGACTATGGTATGAACTATAAATGCCGAGCAGACTTTTTATCACGGTATTTTAAATATATTTCCATTAAAGCCGACATGTACCGATCGGTAGAAAGTCCCATCCCCCGAGTGGCGAATTAAGGTATAAATCGACGCGCGTTCGGCTTACAAGAATTTCAAAACGCGGGTTACCGATCGACCTGTCACGCACGTAAGCCATCGAAATAAGTGGGTCATTAGTTAACCCACTATGCCCGAAACGGGCGGCCGAATGTTCACCCGTGAGGAATTCCCAGCGGCTTGCGAGCACATATGAAGTTGTAGAACGCGTGAAATCTCTTCATCAGGGGGTTGTCGGAACGAAAGCGGCGATGGCAATTTGGCCGGCGCGCGGCGCTCGTCGCCGTTAATTGCCGAAAACCGCTATCCAATCTCTTGTTTCAATCGACTTCTCGTTTCACGAGAAAACGGCAGTCAGTCGGTGAAATTCCAGTCGACAACTGCCTGTCACCGGCCAGCCGTCGGTGTGGGACGTGGGAATTTGTGGATCGCGATAGAGAGGCGGAGGGGCGTCCAGAATGTCTCGTAAATAGCTTCGATACCGATGCCTCGAGGTATCGATACCTCACCCCGATCCAGTGCCACTCCCGGCACAGGACACTAGCGATGGGAGTGATCCAATTCTTTCTTATGATTAGACTCCGGATTTTATGCATTTATTACAAAAATTGGTAGATGCGATTTAACCCCTTTAACCCCAATATCGTGTCTGACTCGTGTTAAAGATTCTGAACAGAGTCTAATAAATATATGTGCTATTAGTTTCCGTTACACCGAAATAAAATTCTTCTCTGGTTTTGTTAATGTACAGCTATTGCAGAACATTTATTTATATTTATCGCGTACAATAAGTTTCTTCTTTTTTAGGAAATTAAAAATCACAGAAAAGGCTTTAATCACTGAAATCGTAAACGGATTAAATGAATATAAGAATGTTTATGTGTTACTTTCACCTTGTTGAAATGATTAAAGAACGACCATTTTATTTGACCTGTTTCATACAATCGATACGAATCATTTTTATTTTGCATAAAGATCCGCAGTCCACTTATGATTTTCAAGTTATTCGCAATCGCGAATTTACGCTTTTCCCACCTTCAATGTTTCATGTTAGGCATCGGAAAACGTTTGTGTATTTTTGGGTTTGATAAGTTTTGAGATTGTGAGATGTTCGTGAGTTGTTATTGGAAATCGATGTTGATTGAGAAGGATCATGCCCATCGCTACTGGACACGGCCTGTTAAACTCGCCTGAATTAAAAACGGCCCGCTCCGCGGACGTGTGTCGGTCTTATCAGTCGGAAATGATTGCCGGTAATTTACTCCCGGTCGGTTTCTGCCCGCCGAACTTCTCGCCACGACGGTTGTTCCGCGAATCGCCGGTTAATTACGGATTTGTCCGGCTATGTTGCGACAGGGTAGTGCCCCGGAATGCGTAACAAAGTTGTTCCTTAGTTTTCAGTGGCCCCTCCTTATTTTCTCTTATCTCGCTCGCCTTTACTTTCTTTTGGACAACGAGTTCCGAGAGTTTCGCTATCGGCTGGTGTTGGAGAGATAGCCCGGTAAGCAATCTGCTCTTGATTTGGTGTGAATTTGGCGCCAACTTTGGCGCCAAATAGCGAGCCGTCTGTTCCAAACAGGTCTTGGCACCAAAACGACCGTCTTTTGCTCGCAATGTGTGATTTTATGCATTTACGACAGAAATGAGTAAGTGAAACTTAAAACAGCAAAAACATTTAATAAAATGTAAACATACAGACTCGTTATTCTCGATCAATTAAAATTATTTACATAAGAAATGAATCTTTATTCGGCTTAATTCCCATGAAAACGATGTATAAACAGTTTACTTTGCATAAAGATCTGTCTAGTATTATGAAAGCAGGCCACGTTCAGCCTGAATCGATTTGAGAGGTTTAATTTATTCTATCTCCTGAATATTTAAATTGGTAGAGTTGTATTTATTTTAATTCCAGGATTTCACGGTCCATCTTCTAAAATTACAAACGTCTGCTGCAGTGCGATGCTCTACGTTGAACGACAATTACCATTGGATACGCAATAAATTTTCTTCAGTCTGCAACTCTGTTACATGCAACGAACTTTTGACCGTCCTTTGTTGCTCGCTGCAACGTTTACGTAACAGTCTCCCCGAAGCACGAGCAATAAAGTACATTGATAACGCTCGATCACAAAATTTAGGAGCGCCCCATAAGCTTGCGTCGATTTAGGAGTGACACGCCTAATCGTATTCCCGCTAATAAATCAACGTCGATCGGGAAACTGGTCTATAAAACCAGCGAGCTGCGGTGGTCGGACGTGTGTTTTGACTATTGCGTAAAAATTAATTAAATACCGATCTCGTATACCGCCGTCACAGATAGTTAACAAGCGTCGCAGCTCGACTGACAGATATACAGCGTGGACGCGTGGCTAATCACGGATTTGCGAAATTGATTCGAACGCGCGAGCCACGTTTCAACGTGATCATGCTCGCCCGCTGGTTTGTAATTATCAAGACGGATTTTCCGTTTTTCAATGTCTCAATTGTCAAGACACTATCGTCCGCGTGACACTATCCGACATTTTATGTTTACAAAATTACTACTTTCTAACCGTGTTATTATTATTATCATTAGGTTCGAACACCGGCCGTGATCCGACTCGAAAAAGTCGATCAATTAATTTCACGGTACGGCGACGATGTATAGTGATACATTTATCAAGTAGGTGGAAATGTCTAGCGATTTTACGGTTTCATTTACTTCCTACGGTCGGCTTTAATGAACGACACGACCGGCAAGAACAACTTCTTTGACTCGTTATGTATCTTTATTGACTACATTTCTACCAGTACGATCTTTTACAGTTAGAAACAATGCGATAAATAAAGTTGTTCACCTTTTAAGTAAATTGCATTCGTTAATCTAATTTACCTGGTTTATTTTCGCTTGAAAACGTACTCTATAAAGACGAATATAACTCGTGTAATGCTGATTGTTTTTACTTCAGAAAAATAGTCGATGCGCTTCAAACACCAACGAATGCGTGTGCAAACCTCTACTGCAGAATGTTTAACAAATCTTCCAAAAAAATTCATAAAAATCCGTTCATATCTTCGCTTTACACTTTCAATCAACAATGAGAAACGTGTGGGGGTTGAAACGCACTCTATAAAAATGAATATAACTGGTGTAATTATTTTTTTAAATAGTCGATGCACTTCAAAATCCCACGAATGCATGTACAAGCCTCTACTGCAGAATGTTTAATAAATAATTACACTTTAAATCAACAATGAGGAACTTATGGGGTTTAGAACATACTCTATAAAAATGAATATAACTCGGGTAATTCTGATTGGTTTTACTTTAAAAAAATAGTCGATGTATTTAAACACCCACGAACGAATGTACAAACCTCTACTGCAGAATGTTTAATAAATAATTACACTTTAAATCAACACTGAGGAACTTATGGGGGTTAAAACATACTGTATAAAAATGAATATTACTCGTGTAATTCTGATTGGTTTTAGTTTAAAAAAATAGTCGATGCACTTCAAACACCCACGAATGCATGTACAAACCTCTACTGCAGAATGTTTCATAAATAATTACTCTTTAAATCAACAATGAGGAACTTATGGGGGTTAAAACATACTCTATAAAAATGAATATAACTCGTGTATTTCTGATTGTTTTTACTTCAGAAAAATAGCGGATGTGCTCCAAACACTCATAAATGCGTGTGCAAATCTCTATTGCAGAATGTTGAACAAATCTTCCAAAAAAAATTCCTGAAAATCGGTGAAAAGATTGCATTCGAGTCCAGAGCACCCTATTAATTTCTCGACAGGAAACTATACTTGAAAAAAAGGATTCTCATTGCACGGGATCCCCACTTACTTGAAAATCGAAGAAATTTTCATGTTCGAAACTTTTAGTTGCATAAATGGCCAGTTTCTTGCAAAAACACCTGAAAATCGTTGCTCCATCGTGCATCATCGTTCACCTGTGAAATCACCTGACTCATTCAACGGCAACAGGTTACCGCGATCAGACATCCGGCGATTTTCTAATATTATGTCTGCGCCTCGCGAGACCAGCGCTCGTGTTCTCATGCATGACTTTATTGTTGGCGAGGCCGGTGAATGAAACGGCAATCGTATCATGTCCTATAAGTATCCCACTTGACTCGGCACAATCGATACACGATCTCGCAGTAGATCGGCCAGATCGTGATCCAGCTACTATGATAGAAACCTGCTGGCCCGTTGAACTTTGAAATAGTCGCAGAACTTGAGAAAATGTTGTCCCATTCACGAAGGAGCGTTCTCATGCGACTACTATAATACTACCTAGCCGAGGAAACCGATAAACCACGAAGAAAGACATTTCACGAAGGACAACGTTGTTTTGGTTGAACCCTTGCTCACTGTACGAGGCAATTCAAACCTTTATTTTCTGTCGTGACTCTAGCTCTGCAATTATTTATTAACATTTGTTGCTCGATCCACTAAATGCTACCGCTAGATTTGCCTTATCAACCCTTCGCAACTCGGAGCTACTCTAACTCGAAAAGTAAACATTTCTTCCGACCTAGAATAATTCCATATTAATTTTTTTCTTTCTTTGAATATAAAATTGATGTAATATCTCATACAATACTTAAATGTTTAGCAATTGATCAGTAGACTGCGGATCTTAGTGGATTTATGAAAAAATTGGTTGGGTGAAATATGAAACAGCAAAAGATTCGAAAAATTTCAGAACATTGTGATATTGTTTTTAATGGAACAAAGTCATTACGGGATAAAATCAATTTCTATTTTACTTCTGCTTCCCACAATCAATAGAGAACATTTTCATTTTGCACAAAGATCCGCAGTCTATTGATTAGATACCAACAATTAAGACCTCTAGAAGCTGAAAACGATTTTACAAGTTCGATAAATTGCAAACGAAAAAATCAGAATGGTAGTTCTAATCGTTTACAAAATATTTACAATTCTCGACGCTTCTCCTTCCGACAGCAACGAAGGTTATTTACAATGTAATTAACACTCGTACAGATTCGTCCACATGTAAATTGTGACGCAGTTTCGATTCTTACATAAAAGTATGTCGTTCGTTCGTATTTCCTTTAAGTGGACATGATTTAGAGGATGCGCGAAGCGAGAACAATTGCGTTCGATGATCGATCGGGCGTTATGGGACGCGATCGAGCTTGGATGGGAAAGTGGGTCCAAAGTACGGTGGTAATTTCAGATCAGCCTTCTCGCGTTTCGCTGGGAGAACTAATCTGCGAAATATAATTAGCTGCAGTGACTAACGCGTACGTTTCTGCTAAATTTAGCGAAATGCAATCATAACAGCGCAGGTGGCCATTTTACCCTTTTCAAGTGTTTGACAAGCCGGGATTATACGAGCGGCACAGCGCGGATAGTGAGTCACACTAGGGCTAATTATAATCCCTTTGCCCCGTAGGTATCCCCGCAGCTTTCCTTTTGTTCTGCTGGTTCGTCGTTTCAACCGCTAATTTGTATCTCCGCGATAACAACATTAATTACCGGCCTTTTTCGAGAACAAATACCGGCTGATGGGAGACGATTATTAACGAAATGAACCGTTTATTTTGAAAGTGGTGCAAATTCATTTTTTAAAAAAATGACTTTCTATTTACACTAAATTAATCACAAATTATGCGAAGTCTCATTTTTAAAAAAAATGGAGTTGCACCACTTTCAAAATAAACGGTCCAAATATTTCATTTCGAAATTTTGAATGAATTTTTGAATGAAGTTGTTTGTCGAAGTAGACAAAACTGTGCCACATAGTTAAGCAGAATGAAACTGAAGACGACGCGACGTCGATAAGGAGCGCGGTGTCACAGGTCACGGAATTAGCCAATCGTTAACGCCGCCTCTGGAATACTTACATATTTCATTACTTTCTTCGTCCGTTGGATGCTCAGACTGAACGGGGTGCGTTACTTCTGTTACAGGTGCACAAGAAAATGCGCGTGAGGTCAAGGTGACGGCAGAGCATGGAGACCATGCGAGATACCGGTGGGCTGCAGGTCGATGGCTCGAAAGGAAGTGTCGCGTCGGGCACAACCGCCACGAAAACAGTGAATCGGTTGAAAATAGTGGAAGGTGCTGATGGAAGTGGCAAAGTTTTGAGTGAGAGTAAACCGGAGATGGATCCTTACAAGGAGCTGGAGCTGTACCTCGCCAAAGTCAACGTAAGTGCCTCATCAAATTCATACAACATACCAAAAAATCAAAAAGAGTCGTTCAAAAGTTAAAGCGTTCTGCCGTTCGTAAAATTTGTTTGCAAAGCGCATACACGCTGGGACACAAATTTGACGAATTCATAATACACAATTAACACATTACCGACCGGTTATTATCGTATAATTTTGAAAAATCTATGGTACACAGCTAAACACTTTTTAATTGAGAACTAACAGGTCATCCTCGATATCGTCATCTAATAGTTTCATTTAAGATTGCAATGTAAAGGAACATTTATATGCTTTCTTTTGGTACAGCACAATTATTGAAAATCCTATTAATAGGGTTTCGGTAGGTAAAGTGTTAATATACATAATTGATTTTGAAGAGTCGAGCACAAAATATCAGAAATATTTCTTTGAATCCTTGATTATTTAGTGTACAACAAGGTACACGCAACAAAAATCTTTCAACGAGTCAGCATTGACCTAACTTGGCTAACGACGGTAGTGCACGCTAATGGATTCACGCGACGCGCCTAATTTTTTCGAATGTCATAACGTTGTCCGCTCACGGTTCGATCGTCAACGTGATCGATCCTTTCGTTGGTAGTAGTTGGTACGATCCAAGCGGGCCGAGCACGCACAACAAATTGAACATGACGCTACGATCGCTGTGCAAGATTCCAAAACACGTTTCATCCATGACCGCCTGGTCCACCTCTTCTCGTGCGTTGCCTTATCCTTCCCCCTTCTTATTTCCACGTCTTCTTTTTTTCCAATTCTGTCTTTGCCTACCGCGGTACATCTGTTTTAGAGACCCCGGCTGCAGAACTGAACGTCTCTCCAGTGACATCCGAAACCGTCGGCCGGTTTTCACTTTCCTCTTTCAACTTTCAACACCAAGCCACGGTCGAATTTGTTACCTGCTGTTTCCTCGAATTCATTCGTTCCGCAGGAAACATTATTTTTCGGTCATTACGTCCCGGCGGTTTCGAATCAAACGCGGCGAAATTGTGGATCCTCAATCCTCGATTCAAAGATCCTGGATTTCACTTAACGAATTTTTATTACTTCTTTAATTGGCACGGATTCTTTAATTGGAGGAATGAGAAAAATTTATGTATAATCTCAATCGATTATATTTTATTCAATTTTATTCAATTGCTACTGTCTTTTTGTACACATTGAATGGAACATTTATCTGTGACACTTGAATAAGTCAATGTCTGAATCAATTTTACTTTATTCAACTTTATTAACACATTCCCGGTGATTATTGTATAATTTTGAAAAATCTATGGTACATTGCTGAACATGTTTTAATGGCACCTTCGATAGCAACAGCAATTTTCTTTGCGAGCGAACAAGTCACCCTCAATAATTATCCGATAGTTTCATTTAAGATTGCAATGTAAAAGAAAATTTCTATGCTTTCTTTTGGTACAGCACAATTATTCAAAATCCTGTTAATAGGCTTCCGGTGGGTAAAGTGATAAATTATACTATTTTCTTTTACACATTGGATGGAATATTTCATATACCTGTTCTAATAATATTTAAATAAATCGTTCCTGTCTTTCCTGGTTTATCATTCGCCTAAATTCAGTCTACTCGCAAAGAACGAAAACGTTCGAGATTAACACTAGGTTTGCGGGACCCGTCAAAACGACGGGTTCTAATATTCTTAATTTGCAATTATCAAGATTGTAAAGATGCTTCCCTGAGAAATTATTTACCAAATTTAATTCTTGGGGCATAAACTATCGGAAAAATGGCCAAAAATTTGGATATAAACATTCTTGTTATGTTTATAAATTAATGTGAAATAGTTATTGAGATTGTATTCTGAAATTCTAAATATTCCATTGCGAGTTTCCCTGCCTGACGCAGGCTCAGGTCAGGCCATAAAAGCCATGTGTCCGCTGACCGTTTCAGCGATGCAGGGTTCACGGCAAAGTTTTCCCTTCTTCCGCCTTTTTAGCTTGTAGTCGTGCAACAGTCCTCAACCGAGCAACGCCTTGCTCATTCGAATTGCGATCTCCGTGTCTTTATACTTTTACTTTAACGATAAACAGTTTTCTTTTGCAGTCGATTGAGTTCGATCCTTATTCTGCTATTAAAGGATCCTCAATGGTTATATTTAGACCTCCGTAAACTTAGTGTTAACGAAGTGATTTCCCAACCCTACTTCCAATGTCACCACAGAATTCGCATGATCCACATCGAGCCACCCCGTACACGACCACCCCATCAGCTTTCCAGTCTCGCTCGTCCCTCGCGGTACATAATTGCGAAACGATTATGAGCGATACGTTATCGGAGCGGAACGTTATCGATTCCCGAAGTTGTCCGTTTCTGCGGTGGCCACGGTCTGGGAGCCTAAATTAGTCCACCTGCTCCAGATTCTTAGACCGTGGAATTAAATGGTTCTCGTGGTTCGATCAGGATGCCGAAAAAAGGAGAACGCGACCGGTTCTGATTCGCGAGTCAAAAGCTTGTACGTAGCCGCGTACACAGGATTCCCGGCGCAATTATTTCTTGCGGAGCGTGTCGGTGCGTCGATGTTCCCGTCTAAGCGGTGTATACCAACTGCATCGGCGATGCACTGGTGCATGTCGATGCAGCGCGAGCATCGGCCCGATATTTGCGCCGCGCAAACAGAGGATTCCGATCCGCGAACAGGCCGAGCGTGTTGGCTCAGAATGGCGGTTTTAAAAACGTGTCGATGCGGAAACAGTCTGTCATCCTCCCACCATCGCGGCGGTGTTGCGTCACTCGGAATTATTTTCCGTTTGGTCTCGACGTTTTTAAAAATGTTTGTACACCGACTTTTCAACTTTTATTGGAAAATGAATTAGATCCGATCGCAGTCACTCTATCTATGGTTTAGTCCAGCTCTTTTGGAACGTTTCTTTTCTCTTGTTGAGTGCATTGCGACCAATTGCAGCAAACTTTGGCGCATCCATTCTGCTCACGAGGGTCTTCATGCATTTGTGTCTTCCAAAAATGTTCGAAAAATGCTAGGATATAAAATTCCACAGAATTTAGTACGATTTTTATTTATTTCGCATCTACGAAGGCTACCGCCATTGAAAATAAGATTTGATTTAATTCCACTTTCTTCGAAGTTACCTAGAAAAATTGAAAATTGCTTAAACATCCGCAGCCTACTTATAATGATCGAAATTCATCTCAGAGTTGAAAGGACTTTCCGAGAATCAACTCTCACGCTATTCACGGAAAGCAACAAATTTCTGAAGCACTCTGAAACGGAGACGCAAATTGAGAGCACTCTCGAGAACAACTATCGGCAGAAATTCTCAGATGTACACGCAGTACTTAAGAATTGCTGTCAATTCTGGATTTTTAGCGATGCTTTAGTATTCCTGTTTGTTTCGGCCCCAAGCTTCTCGGCCTCTTCGTCTGGCAATAGCGAAACACGCCGAAAACCGGATGTGTCTTCGAAAACCAAATAAACAGGTAGATTGCCTCTATATTTGGCACACATGGAACAAGTTTCCTCGATCGATCCGAACTTTGGATCCCGTGCGGATAAACGCTGATGGGTTTTCGTCGAAGTCTATATGGCCGCGTCGGTTCTCCTCGCGACGAGTATCCTGTTTACGATTGCAAGTTTCAGGGACCTTGGCAGCTGACCTTGTCGTCGGTACCGAAGCAACGCTCGAAGAACGACCAACGCAACGGTCGCCGACCAATTAATTTGACCGATTAATTCTGCTCCGGCGAATTACTTTCATTAATTAATTGTCTGCCAGCTTCGGGCGAAGCTCATATCATTCAGAAGCGGCGGCCGGGTCGCGCAAGCTTCGGCACTAGCGCACGGCCATTAATCATTTTAATTAATTCGTTAACTGGCTGATTCGCCGGAGCAATTAATTAGAGGACAGAACAACTTACTGCGTGCGAAATCGCGTTACTTTGTTTCGGAATGGGACTCCCACTTTTCTCGATCCTCGTCGCAGTATTGGAACTTACGGTTCCGTAACGTGTAACGAGAGGAAATCATTTGCCAGTTCACTGTTTCTGAAAACAATTCGAAAGTGAAACGATCACGTTATTTGCCAATTTTAACAATTGTCTTCAGGATCCCTTAAGACGAATCTTTAAACACTCAACAATGGCGAAATTGTAGTGGCAATCGTTAAATTTTAAAGAATACAGCTTTATCAATCATATATATATAGTCACCATTCTTTTCTAATTGTAGAAATAATTTTGTTTACACTCGGCCGTGCAGTAAGTTTGATAATCTATGATAATCGGGCACGAACTTCTATGAAAATCGAGCAGGAACTTGTGCAAGCATCTAATAATTGTTCGTTCGAGTCGTGGAGCTCATGAAAAATTAAAATATTGTAATCGCTACATTTCTTGCGACACCAAACGCAAATCGCGCATGAAAATTGTCCGATTCAGGACAGAACTTGTTTTCCTTCCGCGTCGTCCGCATCCTGAAGCAGTAAAACGATCGTTTTCTTACGACGCATTTACCAGCTCCGAGTAACCGTCTGTCTCATTAATTCCGTCTGTTCAACGTAACCGTTTAATTAATTACCCGCGAAGCAATTAATTCAACCGAGTCGGTTAGTCGGGAAAGAGGAACAGCATATGCCACGGTTACAAAGACTCGACTATCGGGCGGCTAGAAAAAAGACGAGCTGTTTTGCGTCACATCTTTCAGAAAAACCGATGTTCGCGCGATCAACGACAAGCTGAGAAGCAGATGACTCGAGCGGATCTCTTTTCTGCCCTTTGCTTCTCCTTTTTTTGCGACCAGTGACGTAGACTTTTTGCTCTTTCCGCCGATCGTGCGAACCGGAGGGCTTCGTCGAGAGAAACACTCGAGGGCCACAAGACATTTTTATTCTCTGGCCTTTGACCCTTTTTCTTTGGAACATCCAAGAGTTCAGAGGACCGAGAAGCTAATGAAACACTTGATCGTTTCTGTTCAGCGAAAGATCGAACGCCGATCTTTATTGGGGAACTACTTGACTGCGAATAACCTTGACCAAATCTCTCGATGCCCAGATCTACCGTGTGAAAGATGTGGTATTTTTGACGGTGAAGCGTTTTGCGATCGAGCACTCCAGAGCCGAATGTTTGCATCCATCCACTTGTCGATGCTATCACCGTTATAAATATTTTGGGGCTTCGGCGAGCTAATTTCGTAACGAGTAATCGCGTCGCCTCGCTGCTGCGAAAACGTTTCACGACATTAACCATTTGCCAGACGCCAGTTTCATTCAGAGTTCCTGCTGTGATTCACAATTGGAGTCCTCTATTGATCCTGCCGAGCGATCCTCCGGCTCTCTTACTCGGAGATAATAGAATAACAGTTCTTCAAACCTCAATCAAAGTTTACAATTTCCGTAATTCTCATTTTATAATTGCGGTTTTCACAATTTGTAATCGTTAACATGTTACAATCATGTTAGCCAACAGACACGAATACATAAAACGTATTTTCCAAAATTGCTTCACACGTCAACCAGTAAACTACTTCTCCTAGCTTCTAAAAGAAAATTCATCCGGTCCAATTTTTAAAAAGTTATTCTGCTTCGAAGAGTACTTGTCTCGTTTACAACTTATTCGCAATAAAAATAGTGGCCGGACTGGTACAAAAGCTGAACAGAATGGTGAACAATCGAATTTTCCAAAATTTGGTTTACACGTATCTAGTAAACCAATCCTTCTAGCTCCTCAAATAAAATTCATTACAACTTATTCGTAATAAAAATATTGGCCGAACTGGTACAGAAGCTGAACAGCATGTAAAACAATCGATCAGTAGTGCGCCAATAAGTTCAATCTATAAAAATAATTTTCCAAAATTGCTTCACACGTCAATCAGCAAACCAATCCTTCTAGCTTCTCAAAAAAAATTCATCCAGTAGAATTTTCAAAAAGTGATTCCGTTTCGAAGAGTACTTGTCTCATTTACAACTTATTCACAATAAAAATAATAGCCGGATTGGTACAGAAGCTGAACAGAATGGAGAACGACCGATTTGCCAAAATTGTTTTACATGTATCTAGTAAACCAATCCTTCTAGCTTCTCAAAAAAAATTCATCCAGTACAATTTTTAAAAAGTCATTCCGTTTCGAAGAGTACTTGTCTCGTTTACAACTTATTCGCAATAAAAATAATGGCCGGACTGGTACAAAAAGCTGAACAGAATGGTGAACAATCGAATTTTCCAAAATTTGTTTTACACGTATCTAGTAAACCAATCCTTCTAGCTCCTCAAATAAAATTCATTACAACTTATTCGTAATAAAAATATTGGCCGAACTGGTACAGAAGCTGAACAGAATGTAGAACAATTGAATTTGCCAAAATTGTTTTACACGTATCTAGTAAACCAATCCTTCTAGCTCCTCAAAAATAAATTCATTGCAACCTATTCATACTAAAAATAATAGCCGGACTGGTACAGAAGCTGAAGAGAATGGAGAACAATCGATCAGTAGTGCGGCAAGCCAACGCACCGTACGTCGAGTGTCAAGAACCTCGGATTGCAACTTGAAACGTTGTCTCCGGTAAATTAATTAAGCGGCGACTGGCGCAATCGGTGGCAAAACAATGTTGACGTTGGCTCAAAGATTGTCCGGCGATGGAATGCCGGTGGTGGTTGGTACTCGCGTATCGGCTTCTATTATTCCTACGCAATTTACGCCTCCATAAATGCAACTGAACTACCCGCTCGTTGGAAACCACGTGGGAGGGACAAACCGTGTAACAGATTGCTCGGAACCCCGATCACTGACTCGGGATTATTGCTTAATGATCGTATGTCGCGGGGAAATGCCTGTGGTTGACGATCGACAGCCCGTTGCGAGCCACGCCGAGCCAGCTTCTGTGGCGTTCACCTGTGCCAGGTGAGTCAGTCGGTCGCCGAAAGTGATCTCACTTTTTATTGCCCTAACGCAGCTTCTTGGATGGAATTTTCTTGCGGTAGACACACCATGCAAACAGTCCTCGCGTTACGCGAAATATCGAAACTATAAATTTACCGTTTATCACCCGAGCACTCTGGCATAATAAAATATAAACTCGTAAATGTATGCATTTATGTGTCTCAATGGAGGTGAAACTCTATTATTCGTAGTTTATCGCACAGCTCAAAATTCAATCGTTTACAGTACTTTGCATTTTATTGTAAAGAGAAAGCCCATTGCGTATCATATTTGTCAGATATACTTTCTATCGAGTTACATAAAAATTCTTTAATTTCAGGCTTATTTGAATGCAATTTTTTTCGAGTTTCACGTAAGAAAGGTGCAAAATAATTCATACAGTAATTTGTGGATAACTTTTTTAAGTTGGAAATCATCTTTGGCAGGTGTACCTAGTTAACGAATGTGTGCAATTCCAAATGACTGTTTAAAATTATAGTATACAGTTCGTAATATAAATGAAACTTCGAAACCGATCGATTAAATTAACGTGGGTGAATGTTATCCTTTTATAAGATATAAGTGAGATGTTCTTTCCTGTAATTTTTTTTAACCACACACTATTGACCAATCGCGTACAACCATCGACGAGCCTATGATTTCCATTTAATGTAGCAATCGATTGGCAGTAGTTGAAACGAAAGGTTGTTACATCGACCACGACATCCGACGCATAATTTAGTTATACTCGAATAGTACATCTCTGCTTGGTACACACGCGTATCTCTGCGAGTGTTGCTGTAAACCGTTTGACCCTCGGTGACTACATTACAAAATGATGTCTATTTTAACTCTTCGAAGTTTCCCATAACAAACGTCTACGCAACGAGAAGATGATTTGACCGGGTAATCTGATCCTGGTCACGCATATACGGTAATCCACATTTATCGAATTATACTCGCGTATTGTTAGTATATCTGAACTTTCACAATAAGCGGATAGTCTGAATAATTCATTGAATGCGAGAAATAGCTATAGCGTCGAAATCGAAGTAATTTAAGTAAATTTCCGGAGTTTCTTGTTACAAATCGGAGCTGAATCGCCATTTGTTTTTACAACGACGCATACTAATCCATTCATTAGAAATTTATCGTATGCCCCTGAACTGCGAGTCCCGATATTCGATGCAAACTGCGGACGTTACCGATGCAAACTGCAACCTGTTCGAAAATTTATCCGCGCTCGATTCTTTTATTATCGTGGTCGCTTGTAGCCACACGAAATGTTCGGCCTTTATAGTCGGAAGACAGAAACGTGGATCGAGATCTCATACGCGTCAGAATTATTGGGAACATTATATAACAATTGAGAACACGCCTAATTTGTACGCTAATTTTTCAAGAGTTACTTTCAGAAAGTGGCATTACATTCAATATTTGCATTTCGAGTCAATAATCATTTCATTGCAACGACGTTAAAATATCGAATTTACATTACAATTATGTACATAAAATAATATTGTCATTTTCACTTTTTCCTGTTTCGAACCGATTTCTCTTTTCAATTACATTCTCGAGGAGAAAATAAATTGTTTAGTTGGAAACTAAAATGATATATTTCTTATTCGATAGTGGTATAACAATCTCACAAGTTCATGAAGATTTTAGCACTGCCTGGAAGTTTAAATTGATTAAAATGTAGGTCGTTGGATTCGTTTTGACGACACACACACACACACACAGCTACAATATTAAGAAGTCAAATATGTGTATCGATCTTTGAAAGTTAAATTATAAAATAAAATTATCTAGCACCTCGTGAAAATTTTAGCACTGTTTGGAAGTTTAAATTGATAAAACTGTAGGTCGTTGGATTGGTTTTGACTACAGCTACAACATTATGAAGTCAAATCTGTATATCGATTTTTAAAAGTTAAATTATAAAATAAAATTATCTAGCAGTTCGTGGAGATTTTAGCACTGTTTGAATGTTCAAATTGATTAAAATGTAGGTCGTTTTATTCGTTTTGAAGACAGCTACAATATTATGAAGTCAAATATGTATATCGAACATTAAAAGTTAAATTATAAAATAAATTTATCTAGCAGCTCGTGATGATTTTAGCACTGTTTGGAAGTTTAAATTGATAAAACTGTAGGTCGTTGGATTGGTTTTGACTACAGCTACAATATTATGAAGTCAAATAGGTATATCGAACTTTAAAGGTTAAATTATAAAATAAAATTATCTAGCAGCTCGTGAAAATTTTAGCACTGTTTGGAAGTTTAAATTGATTAAAATGTAGGTCGTTTTATTCGTTTTGACGACAGCTACAATATTATGAAGTCAAATCTGTATATCGATGTTTAAAAGTTAAATTATAAAATAAAATTATCTAGCAGTTCGTGAAGATTTTAGCACTGTTTGGAAGTTTAAATTGATTAAAATGTAGGTCGTTTTATTCGTTTTGACTACAGCTACAACATTATGAAGTCAAATCTATATATCGATTTTTAAAAGTTAAATTATAAAATAAAATTATGTAGCAGCTCGTGAAAATTTTAGCACTGTTTGGAAGTTTAAATTGATTAAAATGTAGGTCGTTGGATTCGTTTTGACGACAGCTACAATATTATAAAGTCAAATATATATATCGAACTTTAAAAGTTAAATTATAGAATAAAATTATAGTAGGTCGTTGGATTGGTTTCGCATCAAGTACAATATTAAGAAGTCAAATATATATATTAATCTTTAAAGATTAAAGGTGACCTTGATTTTTTATAGAATATCGACATTTTCGGCATTGTACAAAGTAATATATGTATACGTATTAAATACAGATATGAGACAAGTCATTTTTTGCCAAATGAACTCGAGTCTGCTTGGAAGCAGAGTGATTTTGTTGAAGGGTCTGTGTTGCGGGACTGTTTCGGGGCTGGCTGTTATGGTTATTTACGATTCCGCTTTAATGTAAATATGCTCGACACCCGCGAACGCTTAGTTCGAGCGCGATGGTCCAGCGGCGCGTTGCTCGAGGTTGCGGATAATAATCAGAACGGAACGCGGCGCGCGGCGACCTGAAGCGTATACGCCAAACGCAAACGCTGACTGCAGTTCTCGCGCGCGGGAACGCTCTATCTGCATAGCTATCTTCTGATCTCGGTAACGCGTACGCGTACGGCGTGCACGCGGGACGGATTCGAGCACGGAATAAATTCGTAGTCCGACGTCTCGACGGCTGATTGAAATTTTAAGCCGTCGAACGAGGCCGGATTATGGGAACCGATTGCGAGAACGTGGTCGGGCATCGATAGGAACTCGTTGCGGCCGATGTTATGACCGCAGCGCTTCAATGCAATTAACTATAGTCCTCCGCTCTGTTGAGGTGAACTGGACATTGAACTCTATTACGATTGCTACGGCGTCTTTTAAACATTTACATTCTATTGCTGTATCCCATTTGGATCCTGTCACAATCACACTGCGGATCTTCAAATCAGGTCCTTATTTTCAAACTCTGAAGTTCTGAGCACGCCGCGCTGCCCCTTAAAATTGTTCCATTTCATCAAAAAATTCTATATCTAACATTTTAGATCAATCGGACGCGAGAAGATGTTTCGAAATAGAAATAACTATTGGAATATGGGTATGGAAATAAACTATGAAGACTATATAAACTATAAATTGAATTTTATTCATATCTATATATTTCAATTCACGTAGAGGGGCACGTCTTTACTCTACGAGAACTAGGACGCGAAAGAGAATCGTTCTGAAAAACGAATGACGATCTCAGAAACATTTGAGGCTTGAGGGTCCCTTGATGTGGACCGCATAGATACAATATATCTTTCGAGCGTTCTCGAAAGTAAAGCAATAGTGTAACCTACTAAGTAATAGTAGATTATTTTTGTTCTTTACATAAATTCCAACAATAACTGCACGCTAAATGTGAAGAGTTCACTGAAAATTCAAGTTGAATAGTTTATATCTAGTTTATATCTCAAGCACAAGTTTACTTTGTACGAATTACGATTATTGCACATTATTTTATATATTCCCAATCATATAAAATTTCATATTTATCGCAACTTTAATTTACTTTCGTCCTTTTATCCGATCAAGTTCATCTTTTGCAAGAATTACTTTCTTACCCAATGACACAATTTTAGGTGGCGCCGTGAAAACATCTTGCGAAAGAAATGTTCTTTTAACAGGTATAACTAAAAATGAAAAGATTGATTTTATTTAGACTTTGTTCGGCTCAAATCATACTTATCGTTCCGATAATTGCAATGTATAAAAATGTATAAAAATCTGCAATGTATAGAAAAAATGATTGATCTATTTTTAAGAAGAGTGTTTTTTTTATCATCGATAAAAATGATGTGTTATTTCAATCGTAGCACGTACAATTTGTGAGCCACTACGGCTGGAGAAGCCAGTTGGTTTATGTTCAGCACACCGTGCAGAGCATCGACATCCGCGGCTCGATAAAATGGCATAGATCACGTACACGGAAAGAATCTCTCTTCGGAGCTGAGCAAGCTCGGGCCACCGAAGAGAATTCTAAAGAGTTTCAAGATACCAGGAACTCCCTCGAGTCATCCAGCCGGATGTCATTCCGTATTCCAACATTCCGCCCTCCTCCCCTACTGTTGTGTCGCAGCTCAGGCGCCGCATTCTAACTCTTCGTTTGTTCATTTTGCATCGAAAGATTTTATCTAACGGCGCCGCGGCCGTCACTCCAGAAGACGATTTATGCGGTGATGCATTCGCGTTGTTGATACGATCGAGCTCAATATCTATCCACGAATGTCAATCGAGCTTGTATCGACCTATCGTTTCATTAGAATCGATTACCCTTTCGAAAAATCAATGTTTCATTACTTGCACGCTGCCGATAGAAAGTTCGAGCTCCAAACACGCGTAAGAGAAACTGATGGCTCTACAGAAAATTCGACTCATTTCACAATGAACATTGCAATTAAAGAATCAGGTTGATTGTCTTTTTTAATTTCAATAAGCAATGTGTTCGAATACAGAACATTCGTAATAATTTTTTACTTCTTGCCAGATTGGCAAAAAATCGACTCCTTTTACAATGAACATTGCAATTAAAGAAACAGGTTGATTGTCTTTTTTAATTTCAATAAGGTATGTGTTCTAATGCAGAACATTCGTAATAATTTTTTATTTCTTGCCAGATTGGCAAAAAATCGACTCCTTTTACAATGAACATTGCAATTAAAGAAACAGGTTGATTGTCTTTTTTAATTTCAATAAAGAATGTGTTCGAATGCAGAACATTCGTAATAATTTTTTATTTCTTGCCAGATTGGCAAAAATTCGACTCCTTTCACAATTAACATTGCAATTAAAGAAACAGGTTGATTGTCTTTTTTAATTTCAATAAGGAATGTGTTCGAATACAGAACATTCGTAATAATTTTTTATTTCTTGCCAGATTGGCAAAAATTCGACTCCTTTCACAATGAACATTGCAATTAAAGAAACAAGTTGATTGTACTTTTTAAATTTAAATGTGGAATAACAATTTTTTATTTCTTACCGTGGTGTTTGGTATTTTTAATATTATTACCGATTCTTGTAAAACAGGTGGAATATCATTTGCAATTTATACTTTTAGCCATTATCGATTGGCATCGTCATCGACCTTCGCATTCAAACTTTCCGCCTAACCACTTACGAATAAACATTTTGTACAGTGTTTTTAACGACACTTTTATGTAAAACATGAACGATTATACATGTAAAATTTATAATCTGTGCTAATGGATTAGTCTTTTTAAATGTCAGCATTTTTAAAGTAGCGCAAATCTTCCAGGAAACGAATTAATTTTTGGAACGTACTAAAACGCTACCTGTGAGAATTCGCAACAAACTTTCCATAGATCCCCATAGTTCTAAATACCTGAGGTGAGGCTAGGTGGAGCCAGTGGCATACTTTGCCGACCTCCATATTTTGTTTTCAAATCAATTTTGTCATTGAATTATATTTTTTACTATACTACAAGAAATCGTACCATGAAGAAGTGTCGCGATACTTTGGTTAATGCTGCTGTGCTTGATTGGCGCTTTTGAAAAGTAACGTAGTCGGAGCGATATTTGATATTGTTAAGCCAGTATCAAATCCTGCAACGATTACATACACAATTTGAAAGTATGCTGGCGTTGATGTAACTTAGATTTCTTGGAAGTAACAGTGGAACCGTTCTCATGATTTCTACTCGAAGTTGCGCGTTAACTATTTTTTCTTCTGATAAAATTGTAAAACGCCAGCAATGTCTGAAATGCCATTTTTCTAGATGGGAAGCATCGTAAAAAATAGTTTCTTTTTGTTTCGAAAGACCCGGCAATGTCTAAAATCATCGAAGTATCATAAATAAAAGGAGTATTTCGATGTCATAAAAAATGATTTCTTCTTGCTTCGAAAGATTTATTGTCTATTTTTTATAAACGTTTACACCACGCGTTTTTCATGTCGCAGTCAAATGTCGAACGGTGAGTCACAATTTCAGACGAATACACGAGTCCCGGATACACAATTTCACACGAAAAATAAATGTTTTATTCATATGGTGGTCGAAAACCGTAGAAAATATAATACAAATAACATCTGTGGAATCGGCTATAAGATTCTATGCGATCTTCGTGCTCATTGGTTTTTAACGATCGATGGTTCTCCGAAAATCCGGTAGACACGTCTCCTCCGTCATCAATCTTTCACAAAACGAGGGTTTGCCGATTCCTGGGAATTCCTGTTTTCTTCGAACTACTGTTTACGACTCGGCTTATGGAGGATTAATATAAATTCCCCGAGCCTTGATCCTATCATAGCGCGCCATAACTCTAAGTTTTTACGAGAAGCTTATTTATTTGACTTTCTTCTTTATTGTCTACGCGTGCCCATAGTACTGAGAACGTGCTATTCGTGCCAATATAAATCAATGTGCCACCGTAATCACAGTAATTTTTATTATGACACGAACAGTGTGAGCAAGGAGTATCGTTCATGCACAAGAAAAACGTCACAAAGAGTATCATCACAGAAAGTAAATCACAGAAAGCACCAATTACATAATTCAAGAAAAACGTCACAACACTAATTTCTTTTAGCTTTCTTATATAATTATTAGGTTTTATTTGTTTTTACTTGCAGCCGCAGCTAGTTAAATTACCGATGGAATTTGAAGAGCTCTCTTATAAAATTAGTATTTCTTGTGCATGAGCGATATGTTATAAAATATCCGAGAATATTTAGACTACTATTACAATTCTTATAATTTATGTAAATCTCTTATAAACTTTGCAAATATTACGTACAGTGGGCGTAGAAAGTATTCGCACACCTTTTAAAATAGAATAACTTTTTTATAATTGTACCAAACGACCTGATTTTTTATAATCGATTAGAAGCATTGATTTGTACGAAATGACATGCAAAAAAGATTTTCCAAAAATTATAATTTACAAGGTTATATGCAAAAATAAAGAAGGCACTTTTTAAAACTTTTATATTTGGATCCTCAGTGAAAATTTAAAACACATGTTTTGTAGATCTATGTTAGTTGTACACAAATTTCATCGAAATCGGTTGACACAGGAAAAAACGACACGCATCGAAAGATGCGCGATTCTGTGGATTTTAAACAGAAACTGTCCAAAAGTCGTTTAAAACTACGATTTTCACCATTTTTAACCGCTTGTAGCTCGTGTGTATGTTAATCGATGTCGACGAAATTTACAGCATGCGTGTAACTAACAATAGATCTACAAACATATATCTTAAATTTTCTTTAAGGGCCCAAACAAAAAAGTTTAAAAAAAAGCCTTTTTTATTTTCGCATGTACTTTGTGAATTACAATTTTTGGGAAATCTTTTTCGCATATCATATCGTAAACCAATGCTTCTAATTGATTATAAAAAATCAGGTAGTTTGGTACAATTATAAAAAAGTTATTCTATTTTAAAATGTGTACGAATACTTTGTACACCCACTGTAAATCAAATGTGATAGCTAATGACCTTGTCAATGAGCTTAATAAACGAATAAAAAGAATTCATGTTACACATAAGTTACTTATCAAGTGTCTAAACCTAAATGAGCGGTATCGAGCGGAGGCCTCTCAGTTTTATGCCAGGCAGAACGAAGTGACTGCAGCTGCCATAATTAAGGAGTGAATACACAAGGATCGTTTCTATTCAGCTGGTAGTTCGTTCGAAATTTATGGCGGGTAGTGTACATTACTATAACAAACCGCGATGCAGCTCGCGCGGCAAGCCAACAGAAGCAATAAAAGAACGGTTTGTACAAAGTTGCATCGCGACTCGCGTTCCGTCGACCGGCCGCGGCCGGTATCATTTACAGCGCTACTTAAACACGATCTAACGTTCAGATGTAATTTGCACGAGGCGAGCAGTCCCGGCGCTGAGTCACGCATTCATTAGGCCACTCGAAATTACGGCTACATAAATGAACCACTATCGTTTTTATCACTAAATAATCCCACGCGCAATTCGAGCGCGTCGATTCCCTGCTAATTGCGCGCTTAAAATTACGATAAAGAAACAACAATGTTTCATCCGCCGGGCAATTACGGGATACACCCTACGTGGGGAGCTCTCATCGTTTTTTAATCGCGCGTTTCACATCGGAACGCGTCAATATCTCGTTCGTAGTTGCTCAATTGCCCGCGTACCAACGGGTTCGTTCTTTACGAAATTGCGATATTAAATGCAACAACGGCCGTGCAGCTCGTATGCAAAAGAGATTACGCGGAACGGGTACAAACAATTTGATTTCTGCCGTAAATAAAGTCCAAAATCTGCGGATGTTTACGCGATTTTCAATTTTTGTAGACGAATTTCAAAATCGCACTGAATTCTGTGGAATTTTATTTTCTAGCATTTTATGAACACTTTTTGAAGCCACGAATACAGAAAGATCCGCTATCTAATAATTAGAATTGGTTTGAGAAAAATTAGGAGTCGTGAACTACGACAAAATAATACGAAAATTATTTAATAGCAGTGTTACGTATCTTGTTTAAAGGAGCTACACTTTCTGGCATTGGATAGATACATTGCCCTACGGGGCAGTGCCCTAGCTCCGTTGAAAGTAAGAGCAACAAAACCACGCCCACGCAGGACACTCTCCACAGTGAAAGTAAGATAGATAATCTTCTATCGCCATTGAAGCTGATCTCGCAAGATCGAGAGTTCTCTGACGTCATTCGCTCGGAAGTATTGCAAACAGCACCATTATCCACGCCTGCGACACAGAAAAATGTATGTAAATAACTGCATCGGACAACAGAAGAGACATTCACGATTCGAATTCTGTACTCGAATGTGGAGTTTTAATAATACATTGAACTTTAAATAATACTATCATCACATAAACAATTTCTCAAGTTAAGTATCTAATGAAATTGTTAATGCTTTCAAAGTAATTCCGACGATTCGATCTACATTCAAATCATCTTCAAGGGTTACTAGATCGAAACGTCTGAATTACTTTAGTAATCTGCAAAATGTCTTTGTAAATTAAGTAAAAAACGATCGAACCCTTGCGTAGAAAACTATAATTGAGTATCTAATTGAAAAAATCGTTTATTCTCGCAGTTCTTAAGAACAGCTTCGGCACGTCGATTAAGATAATATCTGAGTTGGGACTATTGCAATAGTGAATTTCATAAACGAATAGGGACAAAATCCGCCGAAGCAGCTGTCGATTTTCAACTCAATTAAGAACCAGGATTTTTCGAACGTGTCTAATTGACTCGGTCGTAAGCCGTAACAGCAAATCTCCCGACTGACAGTTCTCGTTAATTTCTTGCAGCTAAATAGTGTCTCCTGCCGAACAATTAATATGCTAGTGGAAGTCGTACGTTTACCCCCACCATATCGATCAGTCGATTTTCCATGCATAATAATGAAAGCTTAACAAAGGCGCGAGACCCCGATATACCTACACACGAGCCCGCATTCAACAGTTCAAATCAGCTTAAACGTTATCAGGAGAACGCGGTGCACATGTAACAGCCGCTTAGAATTTTTTCCTCTCGTAAGTAATTGCTCGAACCGCTGCTCAGCCATTCGGGATCACGATATGAGTCATTTGCCCGAACTACGATAAACTAACGAGATACGGTCTTGATCCACCGCGGATTTTTTACTTCGTTCACGTACATTTATTTATTGATACGGTATCTCGGGGTTTTCAGCTTCGACTCTATTTACATTTCAAATTTTTCCGCGGTACTTCCGTCGCGGTTAATCCGAGACTCAATTTCAAAAATACGCAAAGAAGTAGAAGTAGTAGATCTTTAACGCAAGAAACGATAAACAAATTGAGGGTCCTTTCTATCTTTATTAACTCCTTACACGTGTTTTAACGAGTCAGACTCGTCATGAAGATTTTAAACAAACTCACGAAAAATATTAACTCACGAATTAATTAAATTAATTAACGCAAGAAACGATAAACAAATTGAGGGTCCTTTCTATCTTTATTAACTCCTTACACGTGTTTTAACGAGTCAGACTCGTCATGAAGATTTTAAACAAACTCTAACAAACATGAATGTTACGCTTTTCTTTTTAAATGAAGTAATATTTGGTTCGCTTGTGATCAATATTTAAGCATTAAAATAAATGTGGATGTTAATCTGAGACTCAATTTCAAACATACGCAAAGAAGTAGAAGTAGATCTTTAACGCAAGAAACGATAAACAAATTGAGGGTCCTTTCTATCTTTATTAACCCCTTGCCGTGTTTTAACGAGTTAGACTCGTCATGAAGATTTTAAACAAACTCTAACAAACATGAATGTTACGCTTTTCTTTTTAAATGAAGTAATATTTGGATCGCTTGTGATCAATATTTAAGCATTAAAATAAATGTGGATGTTAATCTGAGACTCAATTTCAAACATACGCAAAGAAATAAAAGTAGATCTTTAACGCACGAAACAATACACAAATTGAAGGTCCTTTCTTTCTTTATTAACCCCTTGCCGTGTTTTAACGAGTTAGACTCGTCATGAAGATCTTAAACAAACTCTAACAAATATGAATGTTACGCGTTTCTTCTTAAATGAAGTAATATTTGATTCGCTTGTAATCAATATTTAAGCATTCAAATAAATGTAGCCACACAAAATACATAAATTTTCTTTTCTCTTCTACAACATTTTTTGGGGATAAAAACGTTTCGATCACTGTAACTGTAAAGTAAATGATACGGCAAGGGGTTAACACTGAACCTACCACTACCGGTCAAATGACCGGTTCCAGATTTTTTATTTCACGATTATTGAAATTATAAAGATGCCTGCGCGGTAAATGATTAAATAAATATATTTAGTAGCGCAGACAATGTATAATATGGACCAGACAAAGTTCAAATAAATTTATTTTTAAGCTTTCAAAGCTCCGGTAGGTTTAGTGTTAAATTCATTGAACAACGTGTTGACATCCTAAAATTCTTTTAGAAGCTTTGCTGTTTTAAATTGCACCTATTCCAATCTAGATCGTCTATTCCAAAACTCGTTTCAGTCAATTGACAGTGTTAACGACGTGTCACGTGTTCGACGATTTTGATTTCACTTGATTTGGGTGGTTTGTTTTTCCCGTCGCTTCCTGTCTTCAGGGTTTCGGTGCGACTACTGGGAAGTCAAGGGGAGCACTGGAATCGCGTTCGCGGGCATCGAGGGAAAGGACGTACGGCCTTGGAATTCCTACGTAACGTTCAAGTTCGCATGCAAATCTGAGCCAAACGGCAGGAGGTTCGCGCACGCTCGAAGCCGGAACGTAAATAAAATTGTGACGCGCGAATAACGCGGTATATGGGTAAATAGAGCGACCCGGAACGGTGTAGGTAAAATATACGAGACGATCTTCAAAGTGAATTCAGGGCCGCGGTACGCTGGCGGATGAAACGGCGGTACTTGCGGTCAGGTTCTTCTTCGTGGTCTGGTTTTCTTACCCTTCGTTACCCGCAGCCGTCTAAACCACGTTGCTCCAAATAAGATCGAATATTTCAAATTGGTGAAAGTTGGAAAATGTCTATGTACAAGTTAATATAATATTTGAGGCTAAACTTTCACTCGGGTGACCAAAAACTTTTTTAACCCGCTGTTAGTTAGGTGGGGTCTCACACGCCCCAGAGATTTTACATTGATTGTAGCATTGTGACAACGCGTGACATTTCGTGGATCTGCGTTTTTACTCTGAAAAATGACAAGCCTCTTAAGCAATACCTAATCTTATATTCAAAAAGGTATTTGTTTCTATAATACAATATATTGTTTCGGTGGGGTCTGTGAAACCCCACCTTACCAACGCCGGGTTAAAATGACAAAACTTTAAATTTTAGTGCGATTAGGCCAAGTTTCAGTGTGCGAAGTTCGTTCAAAAGTTGTACTCGTGGATTCGTTAGGTCTGCGTCAGCTCTTGGATTCCTCGCACTAGAATTTTAAGTTTCATCATTTCTTTCTCAAATTGTATAGTATTAAATTCTGAAAAGTTGAACATTTTTGGTCCCCTGAGTGAAAATTCAGTATTTGGCTGTCTGCATGATACAGCAACGAAAAACGTCGATAGCTTTGGAAAGTCAGCTCGATTCGCACTCGTTATCTAAGACCGTTGAAATTTTTCGTTCATGTAACAAGACATTATCGTCCAGCGATCAATTGATAACCCGGACAACAGATGTCAGAGCAGCGTAGCTAGCAGGTAGAAGATTAATATACAACAATTTCGAAACTATGAGCATAGGTTGAGATCGAGCGTAGTCGACCTTGCCTTCGATAGGCCTGATTAACGCGAGAGAGCAGCAATTAACCTTGCACTTCGTAGCGGCGTTACAGCTGTCTGCAACCTTGCCAGAAATGCAGAATCCTTCTCCGGCCAATGACCGTGCTGTCGTTCCCTCGAATTCCTCAATGACTTCTTTGTGCCAACCTCTGTACTTTCACTCTTCATCTCCCAGCCGGTCGGCCAACCAGGTACAGTGTCCCCGTCGCGTCGTTCCCCGCGGATTGCAGTCGCGCGTATGCAGTATGCACGCAGCTGCGTACACGGCCACGGTTCTCTCTGTTATGCGTTTGCTCCTTACTCCTTGTCTACACTTCGAACCAAGTATTCGCATGTGTGGGTGGGAACTGTGGGACTGCCGCACATCCGGTTGGGTGTGTCGGATGCGTTCGGTGCTTAACGCATTCTTCCTGCTAATTTTCGGCAGACACCCCTTCGAGCCCGCCCCTTTCTATTCGGACCTCCTTGAATTCTGTAGTTGGACCTCGCCGAATTGTCGAGCTGAAAATCCTTGGATTCTGAAGTTGGATCTCCTTGGATTTTCTAGTTGGACCTCCTTGCTTTTGTGCTTAAACATTCGTGAATTCTTTAGTTAGACCTCCTTGAATTCTTTACTTAGACCTCCTTAGATTTTCCGGAAGGACCTCTTTGCTTTTGTATTTGGACCTCCTTGAATCCTCTAGTTGGACCTCCTTGCTTTTGTATTTCGACATCCTTGAATTCTCTAGTTGGACCTTCTTGAATTCTCTAGTTGGACCTCCTTGAATTCTCTAGTTCGACCTCTTTGAATTCTGTAGTTGGACCTCCTTGAATTCTGTAGTTGGACCTTCTTGGATTTTCTATTTCGACCTCCTTGTTTTTGGATTGGACATCGTTGAATTCTTTAGTTAGATCTCCTTGAATTCTTTACTTAGACCTCCTTAGATTTTCCAGAAGGACCTCTTTGCTTTTGTATTTGGCCCTCCTTGAATCCTCCAGTTGGACGTCCTTGGTTTTGTATTTAGACCTTCTTAAATTCTCTAATTAAACCTCCTTGAATTCTCTAGTTGGACCTCCTCGAATTCTCTAGTTGGACCTCCTCGAATTCTCTAGTTGGACCTTCTAAAATTCTGTAGTTGGACCTTTTTGCTTTTGTATTTGGGACTCGTTGAATTCTCTACTTGGACCTCCTCGAATTCTCTAATTCGACCTCCCTGAATTCTCTACATAGTTGGACCTCCTTGAATTTTTACTCTGACCTCTTTGAATTCTCGAGGTGGACCTTCTTGCTTTCGTATTTGTACCTCCTTGAATTTTCTAGTCGGACCTCCTTAAATTTTCTAATCGGAGCTCCTTGAATTCTCTACTTTGACCTCATTGAATTCTCCGGTTGAACCTCCTTGTGGCGAAATGATATTGTTATATGACGTCAATACATTTCTTACGGATGAAGTTGGCGCTGCGGAATGTAAAAGGAATGGTCAAGCGATCGTAAAGACCGCTCGAGCACGATTTGTAATGAAGTGACGTGGTTAATGGCTGGCATATCGATATAACTCGTGTCCTGTTTTTTGGTATTCAGAGAAATATTAATTTTACTCGTAAGATCTCCGACCGCTACCGTACGCTCAGAAATGAAAGTACCGTTATGCTTGATAGCCGTGACTGAACAGTTCTCTGCGGAAAAGAATCCCCGCAGCAAGTACGCAATTACTTAATAAAGTCGAGCATTTCTACGCATATGAAACTGTTTATTATCTGTTCATTATGTCTTACAAGATACGTTCGGGATTTACGAGCGCCGATAATTCCGAGGGTTTCACGATCTCGCCGTAATATCTTGACTCGAATACAACGGGCATGCAGAGCCGAGCTAATCTTGATTTAAATGCGACAGATTATAGTGCCGGAAAATCACTTAGGATGCTCGCATCACTGAAAATATCGATGCTATCGATTTAATAAAATCTTACGCTACGCTTCGTAAGGTATCGAGCTGCTTTGTATTACCATAAAATTTTATTATATCGTCCCAGAAATCACGAGACAAAAGAATACAACCAACGAAAAAGTTACCCTCTCTCTCTCTCTGCCAGTACCGGATTAGTCACGTGACGTTGTGACGAAACGCGTCACGTGACCGGGCCGCGATGGAGGGGTAGGGGATTAGCGTCGTAGAAGGGGAAGATAGAGAGGGGAGTTTCAAAGTCGATTTTCTCGAAATCAAAGCCTCGTGTGATAAATTTGATTCGACATTTTCGACTCATTTTTTCATATAGAATCACCCCCCTTTCGTTTTCACCATAAATTTCCCTGTACATGTTAATAAAAACGAATTTTGTAACGATTACCAGCAGACTGTTGCATAACAAAACTTTTACTGAACGACTTCTACTGAACTTTTAACTAAAACAGCAATTGACGTTGATTCATCGGAACGAAGGCCAAGAAATCACGCTCGGAAATCGTTTCGCCGCGGCGATTCATTGATGAACGGGCAGCACTCGACCTAATTTAATTCAAGTGCAAACTCACAACGTTTCCTCGGCGTCGTAATGTTAGCATTACGATAGACCGCGTGTGCATCTCAGCTTTATGAATGAAGAATCTGATGCGTCAGTGAACCCCCGACTCGAGTGCATCGTTTCCCGGAACGAGCCCGAATACGCCCGCGTCCGGTCGAAAATATTAATGTGGAGGATGTGTGAAAGAGGATCAGGCAGCACTTAGGTTACCGGAGCTCATTTATCGAACTCGCTCGTGACATTGAAGCGAACATAACTCACTATGTCAGCCGATTCAAAAATCGTGTATTTACCAATTTACTGTTTCTATTAAAATTTAAAAAAAGACGTTGTCACGTCTCTAGTTATATTTATTCTGTAAGGGGTTAAACTTTCACGAGATTTTCGTGATATTATACAATTCGACGACAAAATGATTGAACTTTGAATTCTAATTCGAGGAAGATATAGTTGTTACGGGGGTGTTCTCGTATCCAACGATGCAAGAATCAATTTTATTTCATTCTCTTTTTGAGTGTAAGTGTTCTCAGCGAGGAGCAAATTTTAACGAGGAACTGTCAAAAATCCAAGTTTCAATCCAAGAATATCAGTGGTTCAAAAGTTATGAGTGTTTCAACTTAAGCGATTCTCTTACCTGTCAAAAATACTGAAAATCTCTCAACTTTAAACGCTCATAACTTTCGAACTACTGGTCTTCTAGGATTGAAAGTTGGTCTTTTGGTATTTTCACGCCAAAATCTATAAGATTACATAGGAAAAAGACAAAAATTTCTGCTTACGCGAGAAAAAGTTTAATCAGGAGCAAAAATTGAATCTTTGAAAATACTATTGGTAACATTTTTAGCGCTCCGATAAACACGTCGTGCCAGAAGTGAAATAAGAAAATCCGTCGGCACATTCGAACGCGCCTAATGTCATTAATCGTCCGCCGATTGCCACTTGCCGAGGGTAATAAAAACGCGAAAAAATCCAGCAGTTAGGCCATAAAATCTGCATAACATTGGCCACTTGTCTCAGCACGACATAATCTCGGTCGTGGCTAGGGGGCTAATTGCATGGTTCGGCTTCGGAACAATCGAGGCCGTGGCTCGCGTCACCCGTCCCTGTCTTGTTTCGGCTACATTCTTCAGGGTGTTCGCAAAAAATCCGCTCGGAAACAGGAAACAAAAACGCGAAAAATTACACGGCCGTGTCAGCGAGGACCGGCGTCGCTTTCATCGCGCGGCGAAGGCCGATTACGCTCGGGTATGCTCGACTTACAAATCCGCCGGAGTATTTCCATCTTATCAGCATTGCAAATGAAAAAGTACGCAGGCTCGGAGAAGCTACGGCCAGTTCGGCCACCATCAAACGAAAAAGAATCGGGGGAAAAAATACATTTATTCGGCCCCGTGAACTCCGCGTCCGGATTAATACACCGGGCAGGGCATTGTTTCGTGGCTTAACTTTTTATAATCGACCATTGTCCCTTTACGGGAAGTTGTTCCGAGGCAGCACATTATTAAAGAAAAGAGGGGGAACGGTGAGAGTGCGCGAACGGACGTTTTTCTGTGAAATAAAAATTGAGTGTTGAAATGGATTTCTTCTAACATTTCGTTCACGCACATTCATATAAGAAAGAGAGATGATACAACTCAAAATATCTTTGTAAAAACATTATAATACCAAGTACATAAATTGTGGCGTACTTTATAACAAATGTACGTGGCAATTAACTCAATATCCGAATAATATCAGATTATTTTACATTTCTTAGTTGGTTATACACGATTTAAAAAATTGGCAATTTTAGGTAACTTTCAGAGATGGCTCTCCTATGAAATTTCCCTTTTCTGACTTATGCCACTTTTCTTATGTATGAACGACATTATAATGATAGGTTATAATACTGACTACAGAAATTGTTGCGTACTTTGTAACTAATGTACATGACAATTAACCGAGTGTCTAAGCGACAACAAATTATTTCACATTTCTAAGTCAGTTATATACAATTAAAAAATATTCGCAAGTTTAGGTAATTTCCAGGTGGCTTTCCGACAAGTCGCGAATAATCCACCAACATATTGTAATGCTTTCGGTGCCACGGTGTCTGCGTTTCACCTACCATTTTCATCGTAAACGCACGAACTACTCAGCGATCAACCGCATGAAATCTAACTTTCAACAATCAAAAATACCAATCGAATTCCTCAGCGCTCTCTACCAATTACTAGCGTTGTCGTGGATTTTTCAAGTGCCGCTAAAAACCGCGACACGTGTTCAGCGTTTAGCGTCGAAAATAAAAGGAAAAACAGGCGAAAAGCGAAAGCGGAGCGGATTGGTTCGACGCGTGTACGCTCGGCCTGCGCAAGCTCGCGAGAGTACGAATGACAGACGTAGAAGGCCGGGCACGTAATAAGGGTTATCAGTTACCACCCACGACCCGTAAAGGCCTCGTTTATGATCGTCGGTGGAGGGGAGATAAAGAGAAGACGTACACCGGTCGCACAGGAATTAACGCCGGAATTAGTGCATTGGGCCAGCGACGCGTGTTCGTTACGAACAAATTGCCGGCACAAAGACCGCCTCGAAACGCGGGGACGCCGCTAAATAGATGTAATTCCGAGTTAACCACACGTCGGATCAGCCCGGCACATCTGCCGCACGGCCGCATGCTCTGCGAGTTTACATCCGCGTTGCAGCTGGCTAGAAAAAGAGAAAACCGCCGTGCGCAGCGGGGTGGGCACGCGAATTAATTTCGACACGGCTCGTTCACGAGGTCGTTCACACTGGGAAAAGAGTGAACAGTGTACCAGCGTTTGAAAAAGTTCGACTTAGCCCCCGAGACTTTTTCGAACCAGTCCATCTTTATTCGAACGATTGGAAAAAAGTTGCTACGAAAATGTGGTTCTTCCTTGAACGAGGCGATTCCCGAGGTCATTCGAAGTAACTTTTTCCTTTTCGAAAATGTTCTTCGTGGCTTCGTTGAGGAGTTATTAAGGAAAAACGCAGACCAATAATTTCGGCTCGGTCAAAAATGTTCTTCCTTGAACGAGGCGATTCCCGAGGTCATTCGAAGTAACTTTTTCCTTTTCGAAAATGTTCTTCGTGGCTTCGTTGAGGAGTTATTAAGGAAAAACGCAGACCAATAATTTCGGCTCGGTCAAAAATATTCTTCCTTGAACAGCGTGATTCCTAAGGTCATTTGAAGTCACTTTTTCCTGTTCGAAAATGTTCTTCGCGGCTTCGTTGAGGAGTTATCAACGAATTACATGGACCAATCATTTCGGTTCGGTCAAAAATGTTCTTCCTTGAACGAGGTGATTCCCGAGGTCATTTGAACTAACTTTTTCCTTTTTGAAAATGTTCTCCATGACTTCGTTGAGGAGTTATTATAGAAAAACGCAGACCAATAATTTCGGCTCGGTCGAAAATGTTCTTCCTTGAACGGGGTGATTCTCGAGGTCATTTGAAGTATCTTTTTCCTTCTTGAAAATGTGCTTCGCGGCTTCGTTGAGGAGTTATCAACGAAAAACGTGGACCAATAATTTCGGCTCGATCAAAAATGTTCTTCCTTGAACGGGGTGATTCCCGAGATCATTTGAAGTAACTTTTTCCTTTTCGAGAATGTTCTTCGCGGCTTCGTTGAGGAGTTATTAAGGAAAAACGCGGACCAGTAATTTCGGCTCGGTCGAAAATGTTCTTCCTTGAACGGGGTGATTCCCGAGATCATTGGAAGTAACTTTTTCCTTTTCGAAAATGTTCTTCGTGGCTTCGTTGAGGAGTTATCAACGAAAAACATGGACCAATCATTTCGGTTCGGTCAAAAATGTTCTTCTTTGAACGGGGTGATTCCCGAGGTCATTTGAACTAACTTTTTCCTTCTCGAAAATGTACTTCGCGGCTTCGTTGAGGAGTTATCAACGAAAAACGTGGACCAATAATTTCGGCTCGGTCAAACATCTTCTTACTTGAACAGCGTAATTCCTAAGGTCATTTGAAGTAACTTTTTCCTTTTCGAAATTGTTCTTCATGGCTTCGTTGAGGAGTTATCAACGAAAAACATGGACCAATAATTTCCGCTCGGTCAAACATCTTCTTACTTGAACAGCGTGATTCCTAAGGTCATTTGAAGTAACTTTTTCCTTCTCGAAAATGTTCTTCATGGCTTCGTTGAGGAGTCATCAACGAATTACATGGACCAATCATTTCGGTTCGGTTAAAAATGTTCTTCTTTGAACGGGGTGATTTCCGACGTCATTTGAAGTAACTTTTTCCTTTTCGAAAATGTTCTTCGTGGCTTCGTTGAGGAGTTATCAACGAAAAACATAGGCCAATAATTTCGCCTGGGTCAAAAATGTTCTTCCTTGAACTGGGTGATTCCCGAGGTCCTTTTAAGTAACTTTTTCCTTTTCGAAAATCCTCTCCGCGACGTCGTTAAGAAGATACAGTAAAGTCTTTATCTAAGTCGGATCCTCGGGTCCGTGCTCCGACATAGATCGTGTATGGCTACTATTTTAGAAAATTAAACCACTAAATACAGTTCAAATTATATCGTGTTTGGCGTCATTTTAATCAGAAAAGTGCCACAAATAAATTAACGAAAGTCCCATAAAAAAATCAATGAAAAATAAAAAAGTTTCGTAATTGGATTAGTAGTGGTTCACACCGACATACCCGACCCCGTATTGGATTATGCGGCATGTTTACACTTTACACTGCTAGACGATCGATACAGCTCAAGATTCTAGTGGAAGGGGTAGGCAAACGGACTAAGATCGACTACCTCCGTGGGACATAGATCAAGACTTTACCGTATTAAGTAAAATCGCATGCTCGCGGTCCGCGTTTTTCCTTAATAAAACCTGAACGAAGCCGCGGAGAACATTTTCGAAAAGGAAAAAATGGCTTGAAATGGCCTCAAGAATCAAAGCCAGGAACAGAAGATAGAACGCACCTCATTAATTTGTTAATTTTCATTCAGTTGACGAGACGAATGTATACTTGCAGTGATACTACGAGCAACATATGCATCACAGTCTACCGCGAGGCAGAATCGTCCGACCTGTTCGAGATCGATCGACCTGTTCGCGGGTGGATCGGCATAATTCTGCAGCAATTATCGAACCGTTTCGTGTCGGTTGATCCTTGATGTGGCAACGAACCTGATGTGAAGGTAGCTTAAACACGTAGGCGATTACGAGCCGGCACAGTAGTGGTGATGTTATGTCATCGCCAGAGGCATGCCAGCCTCTCGTTTCATACCGTTACGTTACGTCTCTCCGGCATCCAGATAATTTATGTTAGGGTACGTTTACACTGGAGTAGAATACTGCCTCTCGATACGGACAAATCGAGGCGAATAAAAGTAAATATCTCAATGGGTTCGAAACAGTCGAAGTATTAATGTTATTCCTGATGGTAAATCATTACGAAGATGACGTCACGTGGTCGGATGAGCTAATATAATTTAAATAGTCGAACGGATCTTACAGCGACAAACACTCGACTTCCAAAGCAAACGAGTTATCACTTCAGGAACCACTTGAATATCCGTGTACAATCCTGAAGTGTCGTTCGATGATCAAAGACATCGTTCTGCTGACAGTGTTTGTGCGTATCTGGTGGTGGGGAAAGGTATCGCCACTTTGAAGTAAATAAAAAGCAGTGTGGGCTATCTCATTAAAAATCAACTCGCAGCTTGTTAAACACGGAAACACGAGACAGCTGCGTTACGAGTTACAGGCTACACGCGTTTGCATTGCCAAGAATTCAGTTCTCCGGTCTATAATGTTATCTTCGTTATCTAAACTACGAGCATTCGCATTCTTCAAAGTTACAAGGCGCGCGTCAGATGATGAAAGTGATTACGCTTATCGTTCCGCGAGACGCGACACTCGCGGAAAGCCCTGGCGCGAACGAAGAAACATTATCGCAAGCGTGTTTCCACTATTTTACGTCACTTTGCGGCTCTAATAACTGGATGATAATGGAGAGAGACTCGCGTCGTCGTCTACGCGACCAACCTGATCGTCCGCGTTCGCTTAAGTGATACCACGAGCCAACTTTCTGACACCTATTAGTGTTACACATCTTGGCAACTGTTTGGCGAGGAGTTCCGAAATTATTTCGGTTCGGCTTGATCGTTCATCGAACCCTCTTTGTGTGGACATTAAAGTGGAACGGTTCTTGGAATCGATCTCCTAGTTCTTTGCCAGAGGTTGCTAGCTTTTCAGACTTCGGAAAAGAAATTCGAAAGAACCAAAGAATACAAACAATTTCCATACGTTCCTGAACAATAAGAAATGATCTCTTATTCTCTTGGAAACTGCAAGCAACAGCAAATACTCAACAAAATGAAATTCACTCGATTTTATGGATTGCAAGCTTTCCAGACTACCGACACGAAATTGACAAGGACCAAAGAATACAAACAATTTTATACATTCCTAAGCAAAAAGGAATTATCTATTACTCTGTTCGAAACTGCAAATAAATATTCAATTTTACTCAATTTTATGGATTGCAAGCTTTCCATACTTCGGAGAAGAAATTGAAAAGGACCAAAGCACAAACAATTTTATACATTCCCAAATAATAAGAATTGATCTCTTATTCTGTTAGAATCTGCAAATATTCAACAAAATGAAATTCACTCAATTTTATCTTCTGCAAACTTACCAGACTTCGGGGATGAAATTGAAAAGTACCAAAGAATACAAAAATTTTATACATTCCCGAACAATAAGGAATTATCTGTTACTCTGTTGGAACCTGCAAATAAATATTCAATTTTTTCTCCGAAGTATGGATTGCAAGCTTTCCATACTTCGGAGAAAAAATTGAAAAGGACCAAAGAATAAAACAATATTATACGTTTCCGAATAACAAGAAACGATCTCTTATCCTGTAAGAAAGTGCAAGTAAATTAATTAAGCAAGTGAATTAAAGAGCAAATTTATCGTAATTTATTGTAGAATTAATTTTCGTAATATTTTGTGTCGGCAATTCGTTCGTTTCGTTTCGATGCTCTCACATTGCGAAACTTGTTATACAGAAACGATGATGGTAACACGGTTGGATTATATTATTATTATACCATAACTCCGAACGTTGTTGCAAATTGGGTACGACAGAGATAATGGGACATTGCTGGTGAAATATGCTGACATTTACCGAGATTGAGCTATGTAGCATCTATGGAGACACTTGTTGAGTTATTTTGAGAGATTCGTGCAATGAATATCTGGGTTGCAATCATCGTACAATTGAACGTGAAGTGTGTTTAAATTGCTGGAACGTTAAACTGTTGCAATTTCTGGGACCAATCGAGAGGTATACATTACCCTTAATAATAGCTGGAGAGAAAATGCCTCTGCAAACTTTGTTATTTCACTGAAATGAAAATCGGGGATCAAGAAATTCAAAAGTGAAAGATTTCATAAAGCATGAATATTTTTTGTCACAGTGATTTTATCATACAGCGGTTCGATGCATTTTAGTATGTGTATGTGCAACTTGAACTGTTTAGAATAAGATCGTTCGTTCGAAATGTTATGCAAATTATATCTGCGGCTTGACGATGAAAGTTTATATCGAACCACTCCCATTCACCATTGTGTAAAGACCGCATTTGTGCGAACGTTATTGTTTTATGAGCGCTCGTCTATCCATGGTGCGATAAATTCAACGATAATACTGCCATAAATAATGTGTTTATCATCGATTGTAGATGTGCAAAATAAAAAGTGAGAACTGGGTCAAATTGTTACAACACGAAAATTGGTAATATGCGGGTGTTACAATGGAATACGATCGAAATTTTATTACGGAAACACTTAAACGCTGTGGAACATTTTAGGGCCTGCAAAACTGTCACCAGTAGATGCAACTGTTACTGAAAAGCATGAATGCCCATAATTAATACATAAGGATAAAATCACAACAAAATTTATGCAGAAGTCAGTCATACATTTTTGCTGTAAATGCACAAAATAAAAATTCTTTACCTGAATTTCAACAAACGGGAGTCAAATAGAATTTTATTTTCTTTCCTAGTACGTTTAATATAATGTGACAGCGCCATTTTTCTAATGGTCTTATTTGTTATTTTTATCATTAAATGACGTCAATTTACGTTATATACAGAAAAGGTAACTCAATTTTAAAGTTTCGTTATATACAGATATTTTTATGCAAGCGAATTGATGTATTTAAAAAAAGAACTAACTTAATAGAGATGAAGAATTAATATAACAGCGAGCAAATTCACTCTAGATCAAAAAATTACGATCACGGCGGCGATTTTGCACGTCGTCGCTAGTTTAACATTCCTTTAAAATTTCGCTCCGTTAAATGTCCCTTAATTTCTTTACTGACACGTCGTTAAAACATTCTACAAAAGTCGACTGGCACATCCACGCATTTTCCGCGGTTCTGCGTCGAAGTCGCTGAAAATTGCATTCGCAGAACCGATATTATCTATACGGACACTATACGTGTTATTCGACGCATTCCTGTCAGCGAGAAAATCAACGTCCACGTAAGAATCTCGCCGTGAAATTGTGATTACCAGCGAGTAATATCGAATGCCAAGGCTGTATCAGTTATTCTCACCGATGAGTAATGGCGTTTGTGTAATTTTCAATTCGCTAGACAATCTCCGGGGCTTATTACCCTTCGACACGATTTTTCCAGTGGCGCGAGAAGAAACGAACGGGGGAGAACGTTCTCGCACAGATTCTTGATAGAGCAAAACCAGTCTTAAATCGCGAAGCCACGCGTTCATATATCATTAGGACCATTAATATTTTTCTCCACAATGTGGTAAAGAGAGAGAGAGAGAAAACTGTCGGTGGCTTTGTGGAAAAAGTACGGTTTCGCTTTCACGATAATTGGATTAGTTGCGAAATAATAGGAACTCCGAGAGCGTGACAGATCGAGCAGATTGAACAGATTTTATTTCCCCTTTGGTGAACGCGATTTCTGCTCCATCGATAGAGACGTAGTAAATGTCAGATTTCAATTCATGCTTTAATATCGGTATTCATGGGCTCGGCTACCGATGTCGCGCTCAATACACACGCGCACGCACACGCGCGAACGGTTTATCTCCTTTGGATTCCTGACGGGTAAAACGCCCTGTACGTGTCACAGATAGTCCTGCGAAATTTGCTTCGAACGATAAGGGTCGCGATAACGAGCTCACTGTTACCGGGAATCTCTCATTGTCATCTTTATCCTCCATACAAAGCCGCGCAAACTTTCTGCAAACTATTGTCTGGATTCTTCGGGGTCGCCGAGAAATCGCTGGCAACGATACTTGCAGAGATTGTACGAGGCATTCGCGCACCTTTTAAAAAGAATAGCTTTTTCAAAATTGGACCCGACAGCTTGCATTTTTTTTTAAAATTTGTTGTCTCTGCCTGTAATAAAAATTAAGAAGGTGCCTGAAAAATCCACCTAAATATCTCCTTTATTTTTTCTGACATAACACATATGTTTAATGAAATGTAAATGGTGTCACAAGGTGCCTAAAAAATCCACCTAAATATCTTCTTTATTTTTTCTGACATAACATATACGTTTAATGAAATGTAAATGGTGTCCAAAGGTGCCTAAAAAATCCACCTAAATATCTTCTTTATTTTTTCTGACATAACATATATGTTTAATGAAATGTAAATGGTGTCACAAGGTGCATGCTTTGCAAATGTTGTTTTTTTCTGGTTTCTTATTCCACAATTATTGAAACTATAATGAGATGCTTTCACTGGAAATGATTCTACACGCTTCTGCATTCAAGTACACATTATAATAAAAATCGTAGAAAATTAATACAAATTATATGATGTCGTTTTTATAAAGCAACACATGCCAGTCATTATTACGTCGATCTCGCAATAATCGTAACGATATCGTTCCCTAAAATCCCGTGACCGCAAGTGGCGAAACGAGCGAAGAGGCTGTTACGTAAACGCTGAAGATTCGAACAGCCGAACCCGGGAGCCATTGATTTCCCTCGGCGTTCGGAACAATGAGAGAGACTTTCATCGGATGGGAAAAATGCCGGTTGCCGTTTGTCGCGTGCCTCGAATAATTTGTAGTTTCCAATCGTCCCTATCCGTGTGCCGATCGAAACATTAAAGTTTCGAGAAACTCGTCGCTCTCGACAAAGGCACACATTTTACACTCGCTCGATAAGACGACGTCTCGCGCTCATGTTCGACACGTTTCTCCTGGCGTCACGGTAGATAGAGCACACGAGTCGGCCCGTTCGCACGAAGTGGAAAATAATTAGATGCGAGTGTCGATAAACATTCGAAAGGTAGTGAATGCATCGAAAAATCGTCTGCGCCGAGATACTCGTCGATCGAGCCTCTCCTTCTACTCTACTACGGTAGAACCTCGATAGTTGCACCGAGGAGGGACTGAAGACTTCTGCAAGTATCGAGGTGACCAATCGATAGACTGTGGATCTTTATGCAAGATTAAAATGTTTTGCATTGATCGTGGGAAGCAGGGTATAACGTAAAAATTGATTTCATCCCTTAACGACTTTGCTACATTTAAAAAAAACATTACAACATTATTGAATGTTTTCGATCTTTACTTGTTATATATTTCAGCCAACCAATTTTTTCATGAATGCATAAAGATCCGCAGTCTACCAATCACTTGTATGAAACCTACTTGTACTACATTGTACCTGTGTATCTGTCGTATCTACTATTGAGCGACAGTTTTTGCAGAGGTACTACATTCTTTGTAGTGTGCCGAACGTAGAGAAGAATTGCGATTTGCCGTTCGCTTTCGATGGTAATAAAATTTCTACAATTACGGTGGGGATCTCTGCGACAGTTCTGGTCGAAGTGCTACGTTTTTTTGTAGTGTGCTCAACGTAAAGAAGAATAGCGATTTGCCGTTCGCTTTTGATGGAGATAAAATTTGGATAATTACGGTGGAGATCTCTGCGACAGTTC
>CM052202.1:6151357-6164392 GCA_028455805.1 Lasioglossum figueresi | reverse complement strand
ACAGTTCTGGTAGAGGTGCCACGTTATTTGCAGTGTGTCGAACGTAGGCAAGGATATCTATTCACAATCCACTGTCGGTGGGAATCAAATTTTGACAATTACGGAGGAGATCTCTGCAAACATTTTGGTGGAGGTGCTACGTTTTTTGTAGTGTGCCGAACGTAGAGAAGAATAATGATTTGCCGTTCGCTTTGCCGTTCGCTTTCGGTGGGAATAAAATTTTTACAATTACGGCGGAGATATTGTCCTGGTCTTGGTGCCACGTTTTTTGTAGTGTGCCGAACGTAGACAAGGATATCTGTTTACAATCTACTTTCGGTGGGAATAAAATTTTTACAATTACGGTGGAGATCTCTGCAACATTCTGGTGGAGGTGCCAAGTTTTTTTATAGTGCGCCAAACGTAGAGAAGAATAGCGATTTGCCGTTCTTTTTTGGTGGAGATGAAATTTGGATAATTACGGTGGAGATCTCTGCGATAGTTCTGTTAGAGGTGCCACGTTATTTGTAGTGTTCCGAACGTAGAGAAGGATAGCGATTCGCCGTCCACTTTCGGTGGAGATAAAATTTTTACATTTACGCTAGCCATCGCGTGTCACGTGTTTTCCGAGGCTAGGCAACGAGGACCTCCGTTACGAGTCACCCTATTACGCTATAAATTAGGCTTACTATTAGAAAGTTATAAGCAGTAATGCGAACATGCCCCAACGAGAGAAACTCTCTGTCGATTTGTGGCGACGAGTGGTGGTTTTAGCTCAGGGATTACATGTGTCTCGTTGGTAAGCGCGTGTTAATGCTGGAACGATACCGTATCGTCTTTTATTTTCAATCAAAGATATATATCTAGAAGAACCACCGACGCGACTATACATATACTATGTACGTACACGATTGTTATAGTTTG
This sequence comes from Lasioglossum figueresi, assembly GCA_028455805.1. Lineage (NCBI taxonomy): Eukaryota > Metazoa > Arthropoda > Insecta > Hymenoptera > Halictidae > Lasioglossum > Lasioglossum figueresi. The sequence goes on along the minus strand of CM052202.1, from coordinate 6,163,489 downwards.
CAGGATGGATTCCTTTACACGGTTTTTACAGGTTATCGATTTAGATTAAGTTGCGCGGGTTACAAATACAATTTCCTCTATCCCGATACGTTATAAATTCGTTCCGGGATTAGAAAGCTGCGAGTAGTTTATCGGAGCGTACCCTAACCAGTGAAGTTTCATCGATTCGTTTGGCAAATGGCAGAATTACTTACTCCGCGACTTTAAATAATTGCGTGTTGTCCGATAGAAGAGTTTCACCGATCGCACACAGTTCAACCTCCGCGTCGAATACGTAACAAAATGTTTTTTGATCAAAAACCGGATAACCCTCCGCGATTAATCGAGTGGCAGAAAAGGCGTAGCCGCGTGGAACTAGCTGTAACTTTAATTAGGAGATTGCTGACAGGAAACTGAAACGTTCTTGGCTGTTCATTGGAAAAATCAGAGACTAATTGCTGTACATTGATTACACATTTCAACACCATTTATTTCGTATCGAAAGTTTTTCGGAGAAACGGACAACCCGATTGCTGCACACGGGATGCAGGACGGGTATCAGCAGCTCGCGACTGACTATGAAGGATCATAATTACATGTTTCATTATTATATTAAACATTGCTGCATCTCTTTCACGCCTACATGTGTATAGTAAACGATTCCAAATGTAACTGCGGCAATGAGGTTCAAGATCTCAATCACACATGATTTGGCAATGCATTTTCTTGGAATCGCAAAGAGTCGATCTTATGTGAAGATCAAGCAGGCTCAATTTGCTTCCACCCTTAAACATCAGGTTCAATTTTTCCAAGCAAAGTAATTTGGCAATGTACCTTGTTGGAATCGCAAATAGTCGATCTTATGAAAACATTAAGCAAGTTCAATTTGCCCCCACCCTTAAATATCAGGTTAAATTCTTCCAAGCAAAGTGATTTGGCAATGTACCTTGTTGCAATCGCAAAGAGTTGATCTTATGTGAAGATTAAGCAAGCTCAATTTGCTCGCACCCTTAAACACCAGGTTAAATTTTTCCAAGCAAAGTAATATAGCAATGTATCTTGTTGGAATCGCAAAGAGTTGATCTTATGTGAAGATCAAGCAAGCTCAATTTGCTCCCACCCTTAAATATCAGGTTAAATTTTTCCAAGCAAAGTAATTTGGCAATGTACCTTGTTGGAATCGCAAATAGTCGATCTTATGAAAAGATTAAGCAAGTTCAATTTGCCCCCACCCTTAAATATCAGGTTAAATTCTTCCGAGCAAAGTGATTTGGCAATGTACCTTGTTGCAATCGCAAAGAGTTGATCTTGTGTGAAGATCAAGCACGCTCAATTTGCTCCCACCCTTAAATGTCAGGTTAAATTTTTCCACGCAAAGTAATTTGGCAATGTACCTTGTCGGAATCGCAAGGAGTTGATCTTATATGAAGATTAAGCAAGTTCAATTTGCTTGCACCCTTAAATATCAGGTTAAATTTTTCCAAGTAAAGTAATTTGGCAATGTACCTTGTTGGAATCGCAAATAGTCGATCTTATGAAAAGATTAAGCAAGTTCAATTTGCTCCCACCCTTAAATATCAGGTTAAATTTTTCCAAGCAAAGTAATTTGGCATTGTACCTTATTTAAATCGCCAAGAGTTGATCTTATGTGAAGATTAAGCAAGCTCAATTTGCTCCCACCCTTAAACATCCGGTTAAATTTTTCCAAGCAAAGCAATTTAAAGATTCAAAGCTACGTACTTAATGCGTTATATTCTGCTGCACCTACACTACTGATGTATAACTGTAAGATGTAATATCAACTTGACCTATACCAGACCGTATGTTAATCCTAATGCGCAGCTTTATAACCCCCTACGGGGAGTTGCATTTGAGCTTTAAAATAAAAAAGGAACATGCAGTAACGAGATGTAGGAAACGATCACCAAAACTTTCTCTCAAAAAGAGCAAACCAGGTCCGAGTGCAGGTCCCGGTCCAGCCTCGATCTAGCAGAGGTTGTCTCCTGGTAGACCGACGATTCGGATGTAACATCGCGTCGGTGTTAGAAGCCGACTTGAAGGGGACCTTGTGCAAGACGCGTGGCGACCAGGTTCAGGCCAGGTTCAGTCGAAGGGTTCACACTCCGGTCGCGTTGGCATTTCTCATTAAAGGCGACCGCGCTCGAGCAAGAATGTCTCCGGGCATCCTCGTAACTCCTCGCCCGTAACTTTCCTTCCTTGTTCCGCGATAAATAACCGCTCGCTTTGATCGCGCCTCCGCGATCCAACGGAAGAGGCTTCTGCGGGGATGTAGCGGGGATATGTAGCGGGGCTCGTGGTGCTCATAGGGGCTCAACAGATGAAAGGAGCAAAGGGTGAAAAGCCACGATATCGTTCTATCACCATTCCTCTCCCCTCCGAATCCTGGGCAAGGCAGCGTGATCGGATTATAGCTCGCGGACACGCTTAATGCCCGACGAAAATTTATGTCGGCATAGCGCGCGTGGCATTCGCGTATAATTATGCGGGTCACTCTCCGAGGATTATGTAAGGTCCGAGAGGCGTTCTTTCAATTTCTGGCTAGCCGGGACTCTCTCTTTCTCCCACCAGACTCTTTGGAGACTCTTTCTCTAACTTCCCTCCTCCCCGCTTGTTTCCTCCATCTGGCTACCTCACTTCCTCGATCTTTCTAATCGCATTGTTTATCGTCTCGGGGCACGTCTGGTCGCGCTTGGTGGATTCAGCGACGGGATATCAATGAACGGGGCTACTTGCTTCTATTTGTGGGTTTTTCGTGTAGGAGTTTCTGCTCGGCTGATTTGTGCACGCCTCGGGCGAACCACTTTCTTGCCGGCTTCTCATTGTCGGTACTTTTTCCTCTTACCTCGCTGTTGCCTGTTGCTTTGAACGGCCTCGTTGCTTCCGAAGCGATACTCGGTCCTTTCGCGTTGATAAGAGAAGTCGGAACGCTGACGAGCCGGGGTAAATTATTTGGTCGTCTCTGAAATTGGTAGAATTCTACAAGATTATGAGATAAAGAACTTCCAAGTCGCGTTATATTAAGCGTTTATTCGAGAAAAATGAAAATACATGGGAAAGGTCTCCCTCAAGCGCTGAAGTCCAACTGAACGACACCTAGAAAAACGGTGTTCAACGTCTATCCTCGACAAGACCGTTTTTTATGGATGGTCAGAGGATAGTAGAAGCCAGGATACCGACGCAGAGGGAACTTATTGTTAGATAAATCCTAAATATCTAATTTAACCCTTTCCATTCGGAGCTATTTTAACTGGAAAATTAAACGTTCCTTGCGATCTAGAATATTTCCATCCCGTTATTATTATTATTATTATTATGTACGGACCGAAATCCATTTATACAAATGTCTACAATACAAAAGAAAAACAAAAATGAAAGTCTTAACCTAAAATTACTTATAAAGGGACATGCCGCAAGCAGTAGGAATGCAGGTATTAAGTTAACATACAATTGTACGCAATTTTCTCTCGAATGATTGCAACGATCCATTGAAAAAGTCAATATTATGATATAACGATGTAGAGTCCGCAATAATACGATTTAAGGGATCCATTAATCCATACATGGATTTGGACTTAATTGTTTGAAATTCTGCCCTAGTTCTCAAAACACGTTCAGGTACGTAAAAATTGATTTGCCCCAGGAGAGAGGGACAATCGATATGACAATTAATTAAATTAAAGATAAAGCTCTGGTCGGATACTCTTCTACGAGTAGACAATGTTTCCAGGTTAACTATGTTCAATATTGTGGAGTAATCGTGATCAGAGATTGACATTGGCTTATCGATCTTGTATGAACACAATCTGACAAAATTATGCTGCACTCTCTCGAGCATGATTTCGTACTTAAAGCTTTTCGGAGACCATATAATTGAAGCATACTCCAACAGAGGACGAACCAGGGTAATATATAGTTGTCTCAGTGTAAATATTGAATGAAAATCAGTGGAAAAACGACTTATGAAACCGAGCATTCTTGAAGCGGAGTTAACAATGTTATAAACATGATTGGAAAAGTCCAGGGTGGAGGAGAAATGAATTCCCATTTTTTAAATTTGGTAGATATGAAATTGATGTAGAATTGCAAGGGTCCGGTATTAACAAAATTGCGTCTCGCTTATGCATATTGGGGACCTCTCCATAGTCGCAATCGCTAGATAAAAGATAAATCTAGCGCGCTTACTATCCCAGAAAGCCTAATTTTGCATTTTTTTAGGCGATATTCGCATTATTCGACAGAATTTAGCGGAGCCGCGAGAAGAAATGCTGGAACAAATGAAAATGCAGCAGTGTCGCGCCAGCATTTCTTCTCGCGGCTCCGCTAAATTCTCGAATTCTTCGAATAATGCGAATATCGCCTAAAAAAACGCAAAATTAGGCTTTCTGGGATAGTAAGCGCGCTAGATTTATCATTTATATAATATGCATAAGCGAGACGCAATTTTGTTAATACTGGACCCTTGCAATTCTCGTGTACGTACATGATTCTAGCGGTGTATGGTGTACCACACAACTCATCAATTCGTCAAGGCCAAATTCCTTCCTACTCCCTTAAATGTTGAGTAATTTATTAGATACCGACAGACCTAATAATGTAAACAATACTTTAATTAATAGTACAGCAATTATTAATGTCGCCTCAGAGGCGCCACTCGAGTGCTAAGGTTTAACACTCCCACTTATTTAGGGCCGTCGCTCCCACTTCTTATAGAATTACATTTCTAAATATCTAATTTAACGGAAACAATGCGAATTGTCCTCCATGTTCCTAAAAGTTCGGGAATATGATCGTTGAATATGACTCTTTACCAGTCAAGTTTAGACGATCGAAAGAGGATATGAAGGTACAAAGTGCATTCTGCATGTTAGACAATTGTTCGTGCCTTCGCGACGCGACAGTGTCCATCAGTACGCATAATTGCGTCGCGCAGAATATTTCTTGACCCCGCAAACTTCTGGAAAGGTTATTAAAATCCGGGTCGATACCGTCGAGACCGATTGCGGAGTCGATGCGAGAACGTATCATTAGATGCAAAGATAGCATCTTCGTGACGCGAATGAATTGAAACGCTTGCGAACGAAATCACTTACACGTACCTTTCAAATTCCTTCGATATCAAGAATGTAGTCTCGCAGTAGCATCGCAATGGTTCGTTTAAGAAAACGAAGTTTGTTAGAATCGTTTCAATGTTTTTTCACCACTAAAACTTGCTGTATCATTATCCAAAATATTGTTTATTAAAACATTATTAAATATGTCGGTGTCTAACCGATTACTAAAGATTGAGATGGAATCATTCTAGGTCAGAAGAAAAATGTATTTTTGTATTTTTAGATTTTAGCGTTTGTCGAATACACTAAATATAGCAATCTGACGTTATTTGCTAGAAGTGCGCAATAACCAATCCTTAAATATTACTCGCTTTGCACGCCGTCACTCTGTCGACTAGCATACCGAAATAAAAAGCGTCGTAGATAAATGATCGTGACGTCACTGTTGACGATTCCTGTATGAAATTCGGAAGCCAGTTTGGTGACGCAACGCGCCGCGATAAAAATGAATTCTGGCCTGGAAGAAGCGCGAATCCTCGCGGCACTCGGGCGGAGAGCGAGAGAGCTCGCGTGTTTCCTTGGACAAATTCTTCTCTTGTCAGAAGGATAGTTTGAAGAATACGCCTATAAATCGTCGGCACTTTCGCGGGAGAAATCTTAAAATAAGCCCGGGACTCGGACCTCTCTCGTCCGGCTCGTTTTGTTTGGAGGCAAGCGTTTGTTGAGTCACTGGTACGTTATGCGGCGATAAAGTGTCGCAATACATCAACCTGCAACAAGTTATCGCCGAACAGGCAGTATTTCTGCCGACGATAATTACTCCTGAACCAGGCATCGTTATTACTAGAGTAGCAATTAGTTCCACACACACGGCCGATTTCTAATTGGGAGTCCATTAAATACTAAGCTTCGTTATTTCTCTTTTCGTTTAATCAAAATCGCGATACCGGCGAGAACGCGGCTACGGAATGTCCGCGAACGACAATCGTTCGCTTTTGACTTTTTAGTTATGAAGTAAGCTAGCCTCGGTAAACGTTTCTTATCCGTTAATCCCGAGGAACGTATCTTTTGCGAGCCACGTCCAATGGACGATAATCGTGCAGACCAATTGCTAGTGTTACGTAAATCTCCGAAAAATACTCCGAAAAGTATCGGCACGCTTTTCCGATTTTCGAGGGACATTCAACCGAGGTCAATTCAGAGCTTGAAGCCTCCGTTCCTGCAATGCATCGTTCATTTTCTTCGAAGATATTTAAAAACAAATTAAGTACATGTTTTTTCTTGAAAATCCTACAAATTGGAACGTCTCGGAAAAATATTCATACACCCTTTGAAATAGAACGACGATTTTTTGAAAAGTGATTTTCGTTACATGACTTCTTTTCGAGATTCTAGAATACGATAGATAATGTCTAACAAAATTTTTGGGAGAGCTGTGTTTACGTTCATCTCCGAAGAGCATCAAACGATGAAAACGTTCACTTTACGTGAAAATCATGATTAGCGTAAGGTGAAGTGGAGTAAGTGCAGACTGGTTTTTGTAAAGTTGGATTTCAAACTTATGTATATTCCAGTCTGGTATGTAAATACTTAACGCTGTCGGTATCAAACGCTTTGCACAGTTATTACTGGTGAATTAATGTTACGTAGGATTCTAATTTTTCTTGAAAATTTTCATTGCGACAGGATGTTGTACAAAATGTCAGCTTAGAGTTAAAAATGCTTCCAAACCTTGAATTATTAACAAGCCTGCTATAAAATGATTTTTATTCCACTAAATTAAGAAAACACCTTTATTCTTGGGCGACATCTATGTCGAACAGTTCGCGTTAACTTAAAGTACATTGATAAATACAAGCTAGACTAAATTTCGCTCGTATCATAATAAAAATAACAAGTATATGCGCTTGCCTCGTTTACGAACTTACCTCGCTCCACGTTAATTATTAATATGGTCTACACGACTGGTTAAACGGTTCTCGGCGAATCGAACAAGACGTTTCGAAATATCATTAAGATCCGAGTAAGTATTTAGCTTAATCTGTTTCCAATTTAAATCAAGAAACCAGATATTTCACCTGATGCAATCTAATACATGAACTCGCTTCGCAGCCGAGCGCAAGTTGGAGTCCGCCTGGCCTTCTGTAAACATCCTCACCGGTGTGTAATAATCGTGAAACAATTATCAAGGTAGACAGGCTCTTGCCAGAGACAAATAACGTACACGTACGCGTAGAAGCAAGAGGGGAAGGGTGAAAGAAGGAAGGGGAATATCGTGATTATAATATCACCGATTGATTTATATCGGTACTGTGGTCTAGCTTCGATTTTTGCCAAATCGTCGGGAACATGCGAGCAGATTCCGCGCTATCGCGACTATAAATCATTCGGTTGCGTCGCGCTTCTTAGAACTCGATCCAGCCGTGTGCCGTTTTCCATCTGCGCTGAATGATTTTTCACCTGGACACCAGAAGAGGAGAGCAAGGTGTGCGCGATGCCGCTCTCGAAGAGTGTCGATATTTATCGGCCTCTCTAATGGACATATTTATCTCGCGGATGGTTGAAAAATCCACGGTTACAAATTCTGCGCGCATTTATAAATAATGCAACCCCGGTCGCGCGCTTATCTTGTTTACGAGCTCTCTTAATTGCGCCAATATTTAACGACGATGGACAGTTTTAATGCCATCCTAAGCCGCTTTCTAGGATCCACTTTGACTCGTGTGCGAGAGATATCATATTTTGTTACCGCTAAAACCTGTCTCTCGGGAAGGATACCTCTACCAGTCGAAAGAATCGACGTTTAGTGGACATTTTCCCGCCTCGAATGGAACATAGTACCATCTGGTCATAATGATTCATATTCCCTGCCGCCGGAAATTGTATCAATTCTTTTTCTTTTTTCAAATTCGATACAGCTGAATATTGAACAGGGACGGCGTAATTATCATTCGTTTCCTTTATTTAAGACTTCCTGCTGCTTTAAAGGCCTGCTCATGTTAATTCCGAGTTCAAATTATAGCAAGTTCATACCATTTTCAATGAGATGCCAGAGGTTCTGTAGAATTTAGAGTAACCGTTTTAAGTAGCCGGAAATGCACAAATGCGGTATCGCTGATTTTTACATGTTTCATAGAGTTTTATAATTGCGATACGTTAAGTTCTCACAAACCGGGTAAGGCTGTTTTTAGTGAAAATAAGGAAATCTTCGGAAATTAGTACTGGATATTACGTTCGTAGATTTACGAGCAGCCTCGCAAAAATTGATAAAATATGTGTATAATATACCTGAAAGTAAAAGCATATTGAGGTATCTCTCCCGACCTTTGACTTCTAACATCTGACATTTGCAGCGGTTAATTAGGAAACTTTCTCGTTTATTAATCGTTAGTTACCTGTAATTTCTGTCAACCTTATTTATTAGGCGGTAGCTTTAATTATATACGAGATATAATATTACAGTAGAAACACGGCATTTTTCCAGACAGAAAACTTTAACCATGATCAATTCATTTATCTACCGAATACGTCCAAACCCGTTTTAATACGTCCAAATTCGTTTTCATTGGTGAATCGCCGAACCCAATCTATTATTCAGCGCATCCTCTCGATCGCTAATTTAGAAGAAACCGGTACAGACGAAAGGGTGGGGCTCAATCGACTCAGAATTCAGATTGAACAGCTTTCTATTTATAATAAATTTTTGCATCTAACTGGGAAGCAGTTAGAGGACATATTGTAGTAGAAACATTTTTTCAGACAGAGAACTTTAGCCACGATAAATTAATGTATCTACTGAATACGTCCAAACTTGCTTTCATTGGTGAATCGCCGAACCCAATCTATTCAGCGCATCCTCTCAATCGCTAATTTAGAAGAAACCGGTAGAGACGAAAGGGTGGGAGCTCAATCGACTCAGAATTCAGATTGAACAGCTTTCTATTTATAATAAATTTTTGCATCTAACTGGGAAGCAGTTAGAGGACATATTGTAGTAGAAACATTTTTCCAGACAGAAAACTTTAACCACGATAAATGAATGTATCTAATGAATTCCTCCAAACTCGCGTTCATTGGTGAATCGCCGAATCCCAATCTATTCAGCGCATCCTCTCGATCGCTAATTTAGAAGAAACCGGTACAGACGAAAGGGTGGGAGCCCAATCGACTCAGACTCAGATTGAACGGCTTTCTATTCATAATAAATTTTTGGATCTAACTGGGAAGCGGGGGCAGTCGTGCACCGTGCAGTGAGAAGTGTCGATAGTTATCGATAATTCTAATGGCTGAGGCCACCCCGTGATTACGAGGGTCGAGGATGAGTTATGGCTGCGGGCGTATCGGCGAGCGAACAGCCGAGTTGCCCGCATCTCTGCCGGCGCGGCGCGGCACGGCTTCTACTCGTTTCGTAACACGGTAACGCGCGAATCGTGCCGCAAATTGACCGATTGGAACTCGGCTAGCAGGTATAACGGCTACTCGCCTTCGATCGATCGAGATCGATCGATGTAAGAGCGCGTGCACGCGGCCACGTATCCTACAGTACCGCGTTTTCGCGAAAACCTAGTCAAAATACAATTTCCGCGAACTGCTGCAGTAGTTTGTACACGCAGTGTTTCCATGCGTGTGTCTCATTTTAATTTAATCATACATGTGGTGTCTCTGAAGGGAAACATCATTTCATGACTACACACTTCATGGAAGTAGTAACTGTAAATCCTAACCGGGTTCCGAGCATTTTGAGTGCACAGCACTGTTTCAAAGTAACTGCTTAGACACTGAAAAACACTGTCTGAAGATTTTAGTGAACTGCGAATAAGGATCGAACTCAATCGACTGCAAAAGAAAACTGTTTATCGCTAAAGTAAAAGTATAAAGACACGGAGATCGCAATTCGAATGAGCAAAGCGTTGCTCGGTCGAGGACTGTTGCACGACTACTATCTAAAAAGCGGAAGAAGGGAAAACTTTGCCGTGAACCCTGCATCGCCGAAACGGTCAGCGGACACATGGCTTTTATGGCCCGACCTGAGCCTGCGTCAGGCAGGGAAACTCGGAATGAAATATTTAGAATTTCAAAATACAATCTCGATAGAGACTCGTAATCGGATCGAACGAAGGGTGTCGGCGAAGCCTACTACGTCAGGATTAGAAGCGATATACGGCTAGTTTACCGCGTGTCTCGGTTATGTTTACGGAGGTTGTTCCTTACCCTCGTGAAAATCTCAGAGAATGATGTCCGAATGATGTTCGAGCAACCAGAGTAGCATTTTCTTGGAGCATCAGAGGTCGCTTGAAGTATAGCATCGAACGAAACAGATATGACTCGAAAATGGTCCCGATATTCGGAGCGAGCCTCTCTTGGCGACGAACTAGGACGATCGACAATCTCGATTGGCACGGTAACTCTGCACCGTTATGCTATAAATAATTGGTCACGACCATGGTATCACCGAATCCGTTCGTTTAAGTCCTTCCGCTCTACGGATATGATGAGATTTTTCTATAATCCGGCACAATACCTTTTGATTCGTTGGTTTAATCGCGGGTCGGGTCGGCGTCATTTCGAGGACAGCGAATCAGGCCAGTTTCTCGATCGTCGACTGATGTGGCATCGTTAGGAAATTCTTGCCGAGGTTAGACCTCGTGATACACCGAAGATTCTGAATGATTCTTGAATATAAATTCGTGTATGGCATTAATGTATTTTGAGGACAGACGTCGCCCGATAACGAAATCGTTGAAAAAGTCCTTTCCAAGTTCGAAATATAAATTGCACACGAAGGTAAATGAAAATTATTGTACCGTCGATGAACCTTGTCTTTCCAGACAGATTGTATTCCTTTCTTCAGTTGAACATCTTATTATAAGATGATTGAATAATGCTTTCTGCTTTCTCGTTTTTCTCTAGAAGAGAGAATAGCGTGGAATCCATTTCGTAACCAGCATCCAAGACACATCTATCGCGATAATTACAAAGATAACTACACAGTAGACTTCTGCTTATTGCAGAATGTAATCTGGATGCTCTCTTGTACTTCCGTTATTAATCATTTCACTATCGGTAATTAAGTCGCCCATTCTCACAAAGAGCGATCGTTCAATGTGTATCGATCAACGTGCAAGGGCTGAAGGATGTCTGATGCGAGAGAACGCTGCTGTGGGAACCAATTTATTTTATATTGTTACTAGTCACAATAGCCATACGCAATGTACAAAAATAGTGCAGTATAGCTGATTGAATATTCCAAATGGATAATAAACATCCATTCGATAGATGCAAAGAAGAGACGACACGGAAGGTACGTTATTTTAGGTATTTAAAACATGAGTCTATTAATAGAAAGTATGTTCCTTGGTCGTCAATATAAATTTATCGTGACAGAGAATAATAAAATTTTCGATTTCTAAATAAGACTTGTCTCGCATCGTCTAGATAAGACTATCCATCCAAAACCTGTTGATTGCACCTTTTTCCACCAGAAAACTAGAATAGAAAAATCTTTTCGCAAACAGAAAATATTATAGAAAAATCTTTTCCCAAACTGAAAACTATTATAGAAAAATCTTTTCCAAAACTGAAAACTATTATAGAAAAATCTTTTCCTAAATAGAGAACTATAATAGAAAAATCTTTTCCTAAATAGAAAACTATTATTATAGAAAAATCTTTCTCCAAACATAAAACTGTTATAGAAAAATCTTTTCCCAAACAGAAAACAATTATAGAAAAATATTTTGCAGAATAGAGAACTATTATTACAGAAAAATCTTTTCCAAAACAGAAAACTATAATACAAAAATCTTTTTCTAAACAGAGAACTATTATTACAGAAAAATCTTTTCCAAAACTGAAAAGTATAATAGAAAAATCTTTTTCTAAATAGAGAACTATTATTATAGAAAAATCTTTTCCCAAACATAAAACTATAATAAAAAATCTTTTCCCCAGCAGAAAGCTATCATAGAAAAATCTTTCCCAAAACAGAATACTATTATAGAAAAATCTTTTCTCCAGCAGAAAGCTATTATAGGAAAATCTTTTCCCCAACAGAAAACTAATAGAAAAATCTTTTCCTAAA
>CM052202.1:6140164-6151257 GCA_028455805.1 Lasioglossum figueresi | reverse complement strand
TTGATCTGGACGTTTGAATTGGACGCACGAATTTGTCGAGAACTCAAGAGAACGCGTCTGTTTCAAATGGTTTCATGATTAAACGATTCCTGCCGTTCGAACTGTGCCTCCTTCGTCTACAATCAGCTAGAACGAGGTCCCAATAAGCTACTCGCTCAAAATTACATCCTAAAAAGAACAACCTACACCAGGGCGGTGTCTTGTTTGATTTGGACGAATTGTAGGCACGAATTTGTCGGGAACTCAAAAGAACGTGTGTGTTACAAATGGTTGATGCTAGAACGAGCTTCCTGTAAGCCACTCGCTCAAAATTTCTTGACCAACAGACACCGGGGCGGTGTCTTGTTTGATCAAGTGGCTCAATCGGACAAATTAGGAATGTTAAAATCGAGCGGCGTCGACCACCTGCGATCTCGCTCCACTTTATACCCGGGCGAATTTTATAGAAAAGGAAACTTAGAACGCGTGGAGGGTCAAATGGCACGGGTGCTGCGCACAAAGGCAATATGATCCTTTCGCAGAGGATCCTGCAATGTAATCTTGTCGTGATCCTATGTGGGAAGATCCTCGTGCGGCGATCTTAAGACTGCCTTCTTCGGTTTCTTTTTCTTCGTCCGTTTCTCCTTCGGCTGCCTGGCCATCTCTCCACTTTGCCTCGCGACGCCTTCGCCGTAATGTATCGCCGATCTTCCTCCTCCTCTTCTTCCTCTTCCTCCCTGTTCGTTATTTTTTCTCTCCCCCCCCCCCGGCCCCCTCTGCCGTCACTCGGTTTTTCGATGACTCCGCGAAGAAATTTCGGCGCCGCGTCTGGACTAAGCGACGATTAAACGAACGTCGTCGGATGTTTGACACGTCGTCAAAAGGGAACCATAAGTGCCTCTGTCATCGGTGTACGCGCACCGTGACCCCAGATAAGATAGTTTCGCCAATAAACTTAACATGGAACAGCGTCCCGTCAGGCTTCATCGAATTTCGATCAACCCGCGCAACCTTTATCTCCGGAGATAATTTTATCGGTGGCGACTCCAAGGGCTGACAAAAGCCCGAGAACAGAAGCGTTGCTGTACGCATCGGGTCCAAGTTCTTCAGAGACCAGTCAATCTGATTTATTTCATTCGGTTATCAGGATTATGCGACTATTCAAATAATGATTATTTCCTGTTAATATCTGAAGCGACAGTGTCCTCTTTGATATCTAGATCGTTTTCTTCGAGTTCCTAGAATATATCGAATAGTTAAAGCTCTGTGCTTTTTAGTCGGTGGCTGGTGAAATGCTTTCATCGCTTTTCTCAGGCTTTTATTAATCTTTGTACCAGTTAGAATTATTTTCTATTAGAGTTATATTTAAATTTTCAGATTGCACTTTCGTTTTTACAGAGCTTTTGGAAATGTAATTCTTACGCTGCAATCGTGTTTTATATAGTGGCCACAGATTTTTTTAGTACACGGACAAGTTTTTAATAAATCGATATTTATAATAAATTCCATTAAAAAGTACTTTTCGGGATATCTTTTTCTAGTTAAAGATACAGATTTTTACAGAAATTTTTCTTGTCGAGAGAGCGTCGCGGAAGAACGAAGCAAATGGGTGTCGGCTTTCGTTCGTAGATGGCAGGATGAACATGATGGCATGAAATCCAGTCGGTCAGGCTGGAATCTACTAATTGATTTTAATTATAAACTCAAATATACAAACTGATCTGAAGACGAGAGTTTCGTTATTTACTCTTTTTTCTTGATGCAATCATTTTTCAAAATTACGACAAATTTCAAAGAGGTACAACAATATCGATTTTGTAATTCGTTATCAATCTTTTTAATTTGTCGCATTCAGTATGAGTTTGAAAAATGGGGAGGAATATTTATTAGTAAAGTTATTTAACAAAATATTTTTATCATATATTAATTTTTCATTATAAATATCGCGCAATGGTGTCGTCAACTTAAATATACAGTTCCGAACATTTTCTCACCGATTAAAACATTTTCACGTTTTTGAAAAATTTATTAAACTCAATTTTGATGGTCTCTCATTATTTTCTAGAAATATGGATGGAACTGAATTCGCAAAATGAAAATAAATGTCGCGGGAAATATCGACGCGTTCGCAATCCGTTCAATAATATCTTCTCGACTCACTTATCATATTCTTGACCATGCGGAACGCGTAATGATCCCGAAATGCATCGCGACCGACGCTTTTTGTTCAGAAGATCGTTAAGACTTCGTACAACTCTCATTAGTCCCGATTTATCGCGATTCGCCGACTACTTCTCTTATTCTTCGAAGCTATCTCCGTGAAATCCCTGTACATCTGCATCTCGTTTCGGCGCGCGATCGCCGTCTTCTTTCTAACAAACGGTTTCGCGAAATTGTTCGAAATCCGGCTAGCACCGTCGAACGTCGTGAAAATCCACCTTCCGCGGATAGTATTATGGCTCGTTCGGTTTCAATGAGCTTTTGCGGAAAGTGTTATAGACCATTCCGCAACGACGTAATTCTAGCTCATCGCGCGTTCGTTCACGTCACGTCGCAACACTCTTTGAACCCGGCGAGTCAATGAACGAGTAAAATGTCGACTATTCTTGAACTTGCTGTCTTCAGCTTGCGGTTTTTCGCCGTTTTTGCGAACTATTCCATAGGACATCAAGCAAAACATTTTCTGTAAAATTGTAATCCTATATCTCGACCGGGAGGATAGTTATGATGTGAAATGAAAAAAATATTCGGTTAATTTTCCCTATTTATTTATACGCAGAAATTCTGAGAAAAGACGAACAGATGTCAAACTCCCAGACAGATATAAAGCAATTAATACGGATTTTTAAGTTGAAGATAAAAAATCAAAAACCTGGAAAAAGTCGGAAAAATGCAGTTGGCCATTTGTCTTTTATATTGTTACGTCAGCAGCTGATTTATTTTACTGCGGAAATTTATCGAATACGTACAGCCTGTCGAATCATTTACGGCGAGTCTCTATTTTTTAATTCTTTCAGACTAGTCGAGAAATTAAACTGAGTTAAAGAGTATTGCTGAAAATAAAATGGTAAAAAATGTCCTCGGACCAAATTAAATAACCTACGACCTATCCAATGAGGAATCAAGTCCAAACGTTTGTAAAATTTTAACTCTGCATCCCAACTAGGATGGTAATTATAGGGTGAAATGGGAAAAATTAGTTTTCGGCCAATTTTCCTTATTTATTCACACGCAAAAGCAGATGTCAAACATCCAGTCAGATACACAGCACTTAATTCGTATTTTTAAGTTGAAAATGAAAAATCGGAAATCTGGGAAAAGTCGGAAAAATGCAGATAGCCATTTGTCTTTTATATTGTTACGTCACTAGCTGATTTATTTTACTGCAGAAATTTATCGAATACGTACAGCCTGTCGAATCATTTACGGCGAGTCTTTATTTTTTAACCCTTTCAAACTAGCCGAAAAATTAAACTGAGTTAAAGAGTATTGCTGAAGATAAAATGGTCAAAAATGCTCTCGGACCAAATTAAATAACCTACGAACTATCCAATGAGGAATCAAGTCAAAACGTGTTGTGTAAAATTTTAACCCTGCATCTCAACTAGGATGGCAGTTAATTTTCCCTATTTATTCGCACGGAAAACCAGATGTCAAACATCCAGACAGATACACAGCACTTAATTCGTATTTTTAAGTTGAAAATGAAAAATCGAAAACCTGGAAAAAGTCGAGAAAATGCAGTCAGTCTTTCATCATGCAAATCATGTAGAAAATAAAGCTCGTGCACGTGGTACGTTCATTAACAAGAATTCTTGCGAGAAAGACAAGTCACCCTCGGCAAAGGAAGCAATTGGAGGAGCGGTCGGAAACGTCGGGAAACGGGGGCATCGAAATAGTTAAATAAGTGGTTGGATTCGTTTGAAATCGGCACGCGAGGCCAGTAGCCGACATTCTTTTTGCGATCCCGCGAAGACAAGCTTCTCCGTTGGCGAACAGGACCGTATGATTTCTCTGGTACGAGAAGCAGGGAGTTCTTGCCAGGAGTCAAGAAACGACAAGCTGCCGTATTAGGGCAGGCAGCGGCGCTACCGTCATCAATAGAATTCCCAATGAGCTCATTGAGAGTCTCGTCGCAATTGGCCGGTTATGAAACCGTCGGGTTTGTCGTCGCTGCGATCGTCCCGCGTCTCCGATCGATGGATTCCGATTCGCGGCGGAAAAAACGCAGGTTGCGGCCAGTTTCTCCCGATGAATGGCCGCGCGGTCCGTCCTCCTCGATAGAACGACGCGGGGAAAACGCTTCGATGGTTCGATGGATTTCTATCCACGACGGCTGATAGACGTTTCCTGTGTGGTAGCTTTCATGTTTGTCGTAGAAAGTAATAAAGGGTAGAGAGAGTTCGTACGCTGATGAACTTCGCGAAGTGTCAATGGTAATTAAACCGAGCCTTTGAACATACGAAGCTGAACGTGTAATCTTCGAGGGTTCGGTCTACACTAATTGGACATTCAGATCCCGTGTTTCGATAAACGGGCTATTAGCCGAATGGCCGTTGATGTGTTGATGCAATAAACACCGGAAGGAAAAGTTCCGCGGCATCTGGTGTTTAACGAGACGTGTACAAACACGTGGACACGGTAATACACCAGTATCGTAACTTTTACGATTGAGCAGCGGATTTGATGTATTTACGACGAAACAGAGTAGTTTTAATGTAAAACATTGAACACATTAGACGAATTTTCATTGAACATATTAAGAAAAAAAATCAATTTCTACGTCGCTCCGGTTTGCTGCAATTCAGGTGGAAAATTTTTATTTTGCATAAAGATCCGCTGTCCAGTTCTACGTTAAATTGTACGGAATTTAAGTTGAATAAAATGTATTCCTCTTCTTAATCCTTTGGACTCGAAAAGGTCCTAATTTTTATTTTATGTAATCTTTTTTACATTGTGCATACCTAATTGGACCTCTTTTCTCGTACAACGTTTGAGCGTTTTACATTTTACAAAATACAGGCGAATTTAATAATATTGAAGCTGTTTTGAATAATTTTTACTGACGCCTCAGAGTCACCATTCGTGTGCAACAGGTTAGTAGCTTTAATCAATTGAGAGCAACCGCTTTAGAAGTATTGAAATGTTTATTACGTGGCGCATTTTATGCATCAAATGCTTGCAAGTTTTAAGATCCTTGGTTCAGTTAACCAATCGAAGAATTGATTCATGTATGTGCAAACTAAATACGTGACCGGCGAGCTAAATAGTATGGAATGATTCACATACTTCTGCTTGTGTACTAGTATAGTTTGAAGAATAACAAGTCATTCTGTAGTTCTGGATGCGATTGGCTGTATTGGTAAATTGCAAACATTTTTATAGATTTATCATACCTATTAACTGAATCATTCTGATCTCCAAATTACGAATCACGGCAAATTCTGTAGAGGAATAGGATGACGTCGGAGGCAGGTGCAGAAAAATACAGTCGAATTACGTGGATTGCATCACCGAAGCTCTGTCATCTTTATAATTTCGAACGCTTGTATCACGTATGCGGATGTACGTGACCGACGCGACGCCTCTTTTCTTCTAGGACGAACGTCGACAACGTGGTTGACTTCTAATATGCTCGATTCAACTTCGGGGGAAATGGACTGGAGACAAATTTTCAATTGTTCTGCAATAGATATTTGGGCTGAATTTTTAAAAAATGTGGAAACTTTAAATTCTAGTGCATGGAATCCAAGTTTCATATTCAGAGTCACAACTACAAAATATTGTGTACATCATTGAATGTACTTCTAATATGCTCGGTTCAACTTCGGGGGAAATGGACAGAAGACAAATTTTAAATTATTCTGCAATAGATATATGCGCTGAACCTTCAAAAAATGAGGAAACTTTAAATTCTAGTGCATGGAATCCAAGTTTCAGACTCAGAGTCACAACTAAAAATTGCTGCACGACTATTCAAAATATTGTGTACATTATTAAAAGTACTTCTAACATACTCGGTTCAAGTTCGGAGGAAATGGACAGGAGACAAATTCTAGATTGTTCTGCAATAGATATTTCAGCTGAACTTTCAAAAAATGAGGAAACTTTAAATTCTAGTGCATGGAATCCAAGTTTCAGACTCAGAGTCGCCACTAAAAATTGCTGCACGACTATTCAAAATATTGTATACATCATTGAATGTACTTCCAATATGCTCGGTTCAACTTCGGGGGAAATGGACAGAAGACAAATTTTAAATTGTTCTGCAATAGATATATGCGCTGAACTTTCAAAAAATGAGGAAACATTAAATTCTAGTCCATGGAATCCAAGTTTCATACTCAGAGTCACAACTAAAACTTGCTGCACGACTATTCAAAATATTGTGTACATTATTGAATGTACTTCTAATATGCTCGATTCAACTTCGGGGAAAATGGACAGAAGACAAATTTTAAATTGTTCTGCAATAGATATATGTGCTGAACTTTCAAAAAATGAGGAAACATTAAATTCTAGTCCATGGAATCCAAGTTTCATACTCAGAGTCACCACTAAAACTTGCTGCACGACTATTCAAAATATTGTGTACATTATTAAATGTACTTCTAACATGCTCGGTTCAACTTCGAGGGAAATGGACAGAAGACAAATTTTGAATTATTCTGCAATAGATATATGCGCTGAACTTTCAAAAAATGAGGATACTTTAAATTCTAGTGCATGGAATCCAAGTTTCAGACTCAGAGTCACAACTAAAAATTGCTGCACGACTATTCAAAATATTGTGTACATTATTAAATGCATTCAGAAAAGTTGAAAACATTTGGTCCCCTCAGTGAAAGTTCAACCGATGTTTGTCCTTGATAAACGAATTGTCTGCAGTCGTTGCAAGTGCGGTTAATCAAGAAGTTTAGCTCACTTGACGAGCCTAATCATCATCAAGTTTGAAAGATGTTGGCCGTGTGATCGCGAGCTCCTCGAACATCGCCGAGGCGGAGAACGATAAGCGTCCGCGCGAAATATCGGTGGTTAATCGCGATGCATCCGCCGCGCCGGCTCGTAAATTCAGTTTTCAGCGGGTGTCTCGGCCAGTAATGTTTATTTATGAGGCGGTCTACAGGGGCGTTCAAGTCGCCCGGAATCGTGACCATATCGTTACGACATTTTCAGGGGAATACGACACGTTGTCCCGAATACGCGAATATTCGATGCCCCTTTTTGTTAAATAATTACCGGCGTTCCCGACCCAGTTGCATAATCCTCCGAAGATCATTCGATGATTCAGTCCGTCGTGCTGCAGCTTTAATGCGCCACAAACGATAACTTCAATCCCGTATTTATGAACTCGATGAGTCAGGTCGTTTAAACGGGTGCCATTTTAAAAGCGATTCGCGTTTCGAGGATTTTTCTCAAACGAAACACTGTCGCACTGAACACGACATCGCAAGCGCTCTGTGAATGGTCACGGACTACTCTAACCTCGTAGCTATAGAACGACGATTACCATAATTGAAACATAATTTGACAGTTCGGTTAATTGAGCACGGACTCCGGTCTTGGGTTGCTTGTCTACGAAGAGCGGAGACCGTGATGCCAGACCTGTAGTTGAAAGTCACTTTCCGAAGCGAAAGGATTAATTAATTTTCAAGGAACTTTGTATTCGGTTCTCAGGAAGTCGGGAACGGAGAACGAGATCTTAACTCCCCGTTACGAAATGAAAGTGAAATTTCTTCCGATCTTTTCGCCCATTCTAATGGTCTATCATGCGAAAACCGATGCATAAAATGCGTCTCGTTCTTATGGCCTGCATAATACGATGAAATTTTGTTTTGCGAGGTTTTTTCACGTCGCCCCCTACAGTTCAGTTTGTCATTGTAACACATCAAAGTACCACAATAAAATTTGTTTAATACACCAATTAACCGATGCTCACATTTTTAAAAATATTTTCTTGAAAGTGCCAATTCTTTTATATGCATGTAAGGAATTATATTTTCACAGGTAGAAAATATGTAACCTGAATTTTCAGTGTACTCTTCACGTTTAACGTGCAGTGCTTTCTATTTGAAAACTTCGCATACGATGTGCCACGTCTTCCCGCTAGAAATGAAATGAAATGGAACAATTTTAGGGGCGGCGTGATCAAAATTTCATAGTTGAAACGTAAGGTCCATCCTTCTGCATAACCTGTATGGAAATTTTGGGAGAGATCTTAATGGGAAAGAAAGAGAATTTTATTTAACACTGTCTAGCAGACACGTAAGGACTCTGCAAAAAGTTCGGAGCACGTCTTCGAATGTGTCATCCTATGAAAGACGACGTTGTTGTTTTCGAGGACGAACGGTTCGGAACACGGCCCCAACGAGCCTATAGAAGGCATAAAAATGGCAATAAAATTCTGCATTTCGTTCTTAGGCATCTCTGCTGATAATATCTCGAGTTTGGATCGGCAAACCATCGAAATTTACCACCGGCGAGTTACACTATAAAATCGAGAGGAAGGAACCAGAGAGAAAGAGAGAGGAAGAGGTTGCGCCACAGGGACCGTAGAATATCGCCATTATTCGCTTTTCCTCTCGTTGTTCTCGCTGTTGCCTCGCATTATTTATCGTTCCTCGGTGCATTGTCTCGCGCGAGGGTTCACCGTTTGTTTCGATCCTGCTTGTACGTCTCCTATTCGAACTGTTTCTCAGGCTGCGAATGAGCAATCGTGTTGACGCGGCCACGTAATTGTCCCTTTCGCCATTAGGTCAGCTGGGAATAAATTATCGATTTTCTTGGCCCGTTAACAAATATCTATTTATACTTGCAATTGTGCTGAGAATGCAGAGCAATTACTTAGAGATCAATACTATGCTGTTCAAGGTAACTTAATCTATGTCCATATCTACGCTATAAGGATTTATTTTATAGAATCGCGGACTACTATTTTCCTCGCCTAACCAGAAATTTTTGCCATTTTTCTATGTTATCCAGTACGATTGGACCAGAAGATGTGAGAAATGCAAGTTTCGATTCTGAAGGATCAATGATTCAAAAGTTATAAGTGTTTAAAGTTGAGCGATTTCCAGCGTGTTCGGCGTTAACCTGTCGAAAAACACTGGAAACGGTCTACTTTAAACACTTGTAACTTATAAACCATTCATCCTCCAGGATCGAAACTTGCATTTCTCGCATCTTCTCGCCCAAACCACTGGACGACATAGGAAAAAGGCAAAAAATTCTGATTACGCAAGGAAAAGTTTAATGCGACGACCATTGGGTAACGAAGAAATTCTCGCGTGACACGCAGTTCGTCAAACTCCGAGGCTCGGTTGCTCAACAATGATTAATTCACGAGAGCACCTCGGTTATAGCATGTACACACAAAAGCAATAAGCCCATCGAATCGTACAAGAAGTCTCAATCTATAATAGGTAGGAGCATGAAAATTCAAGCATCGCCTTTGGCGCGTTGACGTAACGAACACCGGTGTTCAACAATAGTTGTCGGACAAGGGGGTTCGAGAATCCCCGGGTGTTTCTCAATCGTACTTTCTAGCTTGGGTTTCCCACGGTTTTCACGAGTGCACGATATATTTGTCAGGTTGACGGCGAGTTTCACGCCCGCCACGAGGTAGCCATCATGGTAATAGCTCGCGCGGGATTTCCACCGGGCGAATTCCCCGCGAATTATCTCCGTCAGTTTCGTGTACAGAGTACCGGGGCTTGAAGGAGGAGATTCACCGATTTGCAACACGTCCAGCCCGCGATTTCGTTTAGAATCCGTGGAATGCCTGTGCGCTGTCCGGACCGCTGGGGACATGCAGGCCATCGGAAACTCACTGCACCGCTTTAATCTTCGTAACCCCAGGGGTAATATTTCCGAGAGCATTCCTGTGGACATGTTGCGTGTGCTGCGCAGCTTATTGTCGGCAGTGCCACGCTCCGCAAAGAAAACGCGCTGATAGCGGATTCATGGTCGCGGTCGAGCGAACCGCGAATATTTCAATCGATGATCCAACTGATCGCGGTCCCGAAAACCTGGCGGAATTATGACAATTCAAGAATGGTTATCCGTCAGCCAATTATAGTTAAGAACGTGCTCTTGTAGAATCAGTAAAAAATAACGATGTCGACAGACTGAGTTCGATGTCACTTGAGTTCAGTTATGGAGTGAAAAATAGATGTTCTAATAAGTATATTTTTATAAGTACGCGACAATATTTACCAACCAAATTAATATCGTGGTATTTAGAAAATAATGCAATATTTTGTTATTAGATCGTTCGGAAAGTAATTTCGTGTTTCGTGTAGAGATGGCATTGCTACCATTTGTTATTGGTAATGACTTATTAGCAGACTGAATTACGGGATCATTTACATTCCAGTATCATTTACATTCTAGTCATATTTTTGGGAAAACGCCGTATTATTGTATATCGAGCCCCGATTATGTAAAATATCAAACCCTTCGCAATATTTAACGAGTACGATTTTATTTTTATCTTCCACACGGATCCCACTGATGAAACATGAAAATCTTTGTCTCACGAACACGTGCACGAGAGGGTTAAGCAGACCCTGACTTAGCCGCAAGAATGGTGGACGGTTAAGGAACGGTGTGTATTAAAAATTGACGTCGGATCGAATAGCTGCGGCAAAGGTGTTATCCCAGGATTCTTCTGGTTGCGAATGCACGAGGCGCCGCCACAAAAGGAAAGTGAAGATAACGAAATAAAAGGAATATGATATAAATTAGAAGCTAACCGAACACCGGGGAATGGAAGCAACTCAAGCATAAGTAACACGCTGCCTAAGCTGATTTCCAGAAGCCGCACACTGGGAATTACAGACATAATAAACGATAAAGTACTGCATTATACATACACGACTCGAGTGCGCTGGCACAGGTGCATACAAGTACGTTCGTCAAAAATAGCAACGTTGGTATGCAGAAATATGAACGTTATTGTTTGCAGAATTGATGATAATGTGGCGGAAGGGATCAATAGTTAGGAAAAGAAAGAGCATCAAGTACATAGATAATGTACCAAAAGTAAGCAATTAAACGTACGAATGAATGTGTTACATAAAATAAAATAAAGTTATAACAATAAGTTAGGGAAC
>CM052202.1:6092335-6133669 GCA_028455805.1 Lasioglossum figueresi | reverse complement strand
GCAGAGGGAAGGTTAAAATACCTGTTAATGAAAATGGTAATATTCTATAGAACTTTCTTATTAAAATGCAACTGTGTAAAGCGAATCTGAGTTTAAAGAGAAGAATGTTGTGTAATGAATAATTGCTAGGGCAAACACCAAGACTTACCCGTTGCAGAGGGAAGGTTAAAATACCTGTTACTGAAAATGGCAATTTTCTATAGAACTTTCTTAGTCATATTGCACGTGTGCACAGTGTATCTGGGTTTAGCGAGAAAAATGTTGCTCAATGAATAATTGCTAGGGCAAACACCAAAACTTTTCGTTGCAGAGGGAAGGTTAAAATACCTGTTAATGAAAATGGTAATATTCTATAGAACTTTCTTATTAAATTGCAACTGTGTAAAGCGAATCTGAGTTTAAAGAGAAGAATGTTGTGTAATGAATAATTGCTAGGGCAAACACCAAGACTTACCCGTTGCAGAGGGAAGGTTAAAATACCTGTTACTGAAAATGGCAATTTTCTACAGAACTTTCTTATTAAATTGCAACTGTGTAAAGCGAATCTGAGTTCAACGAAAAGATTATAATACAACAGAAAAATACCTACAATTAAACACTGATATGCAGATCAGCTACAATTTGATCGACAGATGGCGCAAAATTGTTATCCATAAAGCAGCGAAGATCAAAGTTCAACGCACGTAAAAAAGAGCAACAGCGAACGTAACAGTGTAACAGTACATTTCGAACGGATATAAAAATTATAATTTTTCTGACACGGAAAATATAACGAGAAACGTGACGACGTATCGCCAATTTGCGATTCGTGTTACGAAGTCTCGTTTTTTGAAACGAGCGATCGATGTATACCGTTTTTAAATAATATTCCTCGAACGTACCGTGGAAAACAATGATTTATTCGCGTCCAGGCTTTGTTCCATACGTGACACGAGGTTCCGTGTGAAAGTCTTTTAACGAGGGACATTGTTCTACTCGAGGCGTCGGCAGCTAAAACGCTCGGAGCATGCACCACGACGCGACGCCCGCGGCTTTGAAACGATAAGATACCGTTTACCATACGTGTACACGGACGCGCCTTCGTATATGCACCGTGGAGAAACACGTGGTGTGACCCATTAATACGCACCGCGCCGCGCTTGCACATTGGTCATGCAGCCGCGAGTGCACCGTAGACGCAGTGGCGCTGTGCGTCCGTCCGGCAAAACTAGATCGATACCCGTCGGGCCATTCGCGGGCCGAATCAGTTACCCGAAGCGCAGCTAATTTTCAAAAATGTATATCAAACCTGTATAATTAGACTCCGGATTTCATGCATTTATGAGTAAAAATTAACCGATGCAATTTTATGCAGTATTAGTTGCTGCTTGCGAACGTTATTAAAGCATGAACGAAATTTGTATCCAGCCCTCATATGTTGCAGTCGACGTAAACAATTTTTATTTTGTATAAAAATCCGCAGTTTATATACATACAATAGAACGATTTGAGAAATGTTAGTTATTTTACATAATTAAAACCTCTCTATTTAATAAACGAGAAAGCATTTACTATTAGTACACTGCGGATTTCTATGTATTCGTGAAGAAATTGAGTGAGCGAAATATAAAACAGTGAAAGATTAGAAATGTTTCAGAATATTGTAATGTTGTTCTTAATGCAACGAAAAAATTAAGGGATGAAATCAATTTTTACTTTCCTCTTGCTTCTCACAGTCAATGCAGACAATTTTTATTTTGTATAAAAATCCGCTGTTTATATACATACAATAAAACGATTTGAGAAATGTTAGCTATTTTACATAATTAAAACCTCTCTATTTAATAAACGAGAAAGCATTTACTATTAATAGACTGCGGATTTTTATGTATTCGTGAAGAAATTGGGTGAGCGAAATATGAAACAGTGAAAGATTAGAAATGTTTCAGAATATTGTAATGTTGTTCTCAATGCAACGAAAAAATTAAGGGATGAAATCAATTTTTACTTTACTCTTGCTTCCCACAATCAATGCAGACAATTCTTATTTTGTAGAAAAATCCGCAGTCCGACTATTACTAGCGCAGAAATTTTTTCTTATCTGGTCAACTATTGGTGTTTCGATCTTAAAATAAATATTTATATATCTATGAGCAACGTAGAAGCAAATTCATCTGCATTTATTATACTATTACTAGACTGCGGATTTTCATGCGTTCATGAAGAAATTTGCCGAGCGAAATATGAAACAGTGGAAGATTAGAAAAGTTTCAGAATATTGTAATGTTGTTCCAAATGCAACGACATTATTAAGGGATGAAGTCAATTTTTATTTTACTCTTGCTTCTTGCAATCGATGCAGACAATTTCTATTTTGCATAAAAATCCGCAGTCTAGCTCAACAGTCTACACGCGCAGAAATCTTTCTTATCAGTTCAACTATTGGTGTTCCGACTGTAAAATAAAAATTTATATGTATCTGAACGACATATAAGCAAACTCATCTACAATAATGAACCGAACCGATCTGGCCGACGAGCAGCTCGATTCTGCTGTACAGTATCGAACACAATTGAAAAGTGCTGGGTACTTTCTTCCATAATAACAAGCTCGGGAGAAGTGTCGTTGCGTCAGAACGTTTTACGCGTCAAGAATAAGAATAATTACCGCGAGAAATTTCCTTTTCCGTCATGGCCAAATTACCGAGTATTACAAAACGGCCGATCGTGACAGAACTGGCGCGCATTTTTCATCAGCAACGAAAAGACACGTGTACGAAACAGCCGAACAACACTTTCTCGTCATCAAGAATCAAGAACGATGATCGATCGGCGTGTCGGTTTGGTCATTACCTGGCCAGCGTAGAGGTCATCGGTGCAATTCTTTCAGCTTTCTATCGGCCGTCCATGGAAATTATACGTTGCATTCTCCGGTGTGACGGGGCTTGCCGAGTGTAATCACATTACGCTTCTGCTTTGCCATCGGGAAGACTATTACGCGTAACCGGGTGCCCGAAGGACATCCGAATGAACCGCTATGATCAAACGAATGCGGTCCGCTTTGGGCCTAGTTTCTAACAAGTTCGGAAATCGATACGTCGCGGCCGGAATCGAAGCCGGTGATTTTAGCGCGGCCATTCAGAACGGCTTTTGCGTAATGCTCGAGTTGAAAGCGCGCGAAACGTTTCTTTCACTGAAACTGGGCGTAAAGCGAATCAATCTGGAACCGAGTAGTGCATATCGCGCATTAGCCTAATCATTGCGGTCGGGGCTAATCCCTAGACCTCGGGCTACACGCATTCGTGACATACGTGCGGTTGAAAACAGGGAAGCAAAAGCTGTTGAACTAGTTTTTACACTTTTTTAAATTGACGGAATTAAATGGTTTACCTTCGAAATCTTGTTACAAACGTAATTGAAATGCACTGCCGGTTGTTTGAGCTGGGGACACAATCTGGCAGTGCACTTTCATCGAAGTTCCGGTTTGATGCGGCCTGTTGCATACACATACACAACCGCCGCGCCGTTTTACGGTCGGAATAGCAATAAAATATCGAGGTATGACAAGTAGTGAAAATTTATTGGCAAGATTTTTTCCTATCTTCAGGCTGGCAGTTCGATCTCCGGATTTCTCGGGGCGAGAAATATTTTCGAAAGAGCATCCTTCGCGTATCATATCGGATGATCGCGATTTCATTCGTGATATTGCTCGAGAAATCGCTTTCGAATGTTCCATGCCAGCATTCAAGAAAGTAATTTCATCTTCGAAAATGAATCCGCAACGTTTGTTCGATGATTGAAGAGTAACTTGGAATTTTACAGTTCGAATGTTTCCCTATGGCGTGCACAGTAGCAACATTTTTAACGACCATGTTTCCCAGCACAGGCTTTCAGTTATCCCTTTTTCTATCATGGAAATGGTTTGGCGCTCGCCATTCTGAATTCAGATTGCGTTCGCGTTCATTCAATTTTCCTCGAGTGCGAATAAAGGGTTTGTATTTCACGCGACAGAGACGCGAAAAAAATAGAACGACAGAAGCGATCAGAATATCCAGGTTGCCTTTGAAATTCGTTTATCATCGTTGCAGCTCTCGTTTCCTTTTTATTATCGTTCGTGGCGGGTGTTAACGCGTGATATGTTCCTCCAGTTCGCTGGTCAACGATTTAATAGAACGGCAGCGCGGAATACGATCTGGTTGGATCTGGTGGCGATTTTCGTTGTTTTGGAAATTTTGTCTTTGAGAATTTGATTGCGTTCAACTCTCGGAAAATGGACGATTTTTATAACTATATAATCGACGATACTTAGGACCGTTCACAGCTCTAACTAATAATTTAAAAAAATTTAATTTTGATATTCTCAATGCAACTCATTTAGTTTAAGGGGGTTGTCTCGTTTCCGAGATTGCAAGGGATGAGGGATGCAAAGATGGGGTTTTTCAGTAGTCGAAAGTGTTAGATAATAAATCAATCTAGGCTGCGAGTTTACGAGTCGTACATTGCATTATTCGGCAGCATGTGGTTGTCGCAGCTTTATGAAAATACCTATATACGCTGCTGTATGCTTCCGAATAATGTAAATTACGCCTTGTAAACGTAAAAATAGAATTTTAAAAAAATTTTAATTGTGATATTCTCAATGCAACTCATTTAGTTCAAGGGGGTTGTCTCGTTTCCAAGATTGCAAGGGATGAGGGATGCAGAGATGGGGTATTTCAGTAGTCAAAAGTGTTAAATAATAAATCAATCTAGGCTGCGATCGCCCTCAGTAGTCCTATTTTTACGTTTACGAATCGTAATTTGCATTATTCGACAGCATGTGGTTGTCACAGCTTTATGAAATCAGCTACATGCGCAGCTTTATGCTTCCGAATAATGTAAATTTCGCTTCGTAAACGTAAAAATAGAATTTTTTAAAAATTTTAATTTTGATATCCTCAATGCAACTCATTTAGTTTAAGGGGGTAGTCTCGTTTCCAAGATTGCAAGGGATGAGGGATGCAAAGATGAGGTTTTTCAGTTGTCAAAAGTGTTAGATAAAAGATCAATCTAAGCCTTCATCGTCCTCAATACTCATATTTTTACGTTTACGAGTCGTACTTTGCATTATTCGGCAGCATGTAGTTGTCGCAGCTTTATGAAAACAGCTACATACGCAACTTTATGCTTCCAAATAATGTAAATTGCGTCTCGTAAACGTAAAAATCGAATTTTTGAGGGGGATCGCGACCTAGATTGATCTTTTATCTAGGGCTTTTGACTATTGAAAACTCCCATCTTTGCTTTGAAAAAACCTAGCCTTGCAATCCTGGAAAAAGGAATCTACCCTTTTGAGTACTTAAATGACAATTTGGATGTTCCGTATCAAAATAGACCCAGACAATTTTGCACACGTGTGTCTCGTTACAAGGATCACCCAGCAGGTTTTTCACGTGAAATACACTTTTGCTCGAATACTTAATTGATCGTTACCCTGACCAGCTGAAACGCGCTTGATCGATTACGTAATCGTCATCGGCCCGCAGAAACTGGCTCTCTCGACGAGACGTGTTCCAAGCATCAGGAACGCTAGTGGATCTCGCGGAGCACAATGACGTTGTCGGTGTCCCCGGAGTAAATCGCGTTCCAGTTTCGTTTCGAGATTTAGAACAAGTGCAACGAACGTCTACGGACGCTGTTGCGCGGCGCCCTGCATTTAATGATATAATCCTCGAGGCAACGGACAAGACCAGTCCGATTGTTCCCGTCCATCGTGCATTCCTTGCCGAACATGGAAGATTAATGTTTCCACGCGGACGAATAAACGTCCACCCTTTGACGCGTGTTTTTCTGCGGAATGCGTTTGACGTGTCGCAACGGTTGGCGAGTTGTGCTCTGCTTGCTAACTGCGGTTTAAAACGAAGCAGTCAGAAATTCTCGGAACTCCTAAGTTTCTTATAATCTGTTCAACATTGATCGTTATAATGTAAAGTCGGATTTGCTCGGCCATGATCAATATGACATTTTTAATACTAAACCTACAAAAATGAGTCTATTCATTTAGATTTTGTGACAATGAAGTTTGTCGAATGAACTTCCACGAAAGCAACCTCTTTTGAAAATATAAAACCGGTCATTTGACCGGCAGTGGTAGAGCGTTAAATAATACAGGCCAGAAAGTAACTTGTGCATCGGCGATCGTGCGTGAGAACGTTTACTTTCGGCTGGGTTCAATCATCGAAAGATGTCCACTTTCTGGATTAAACCGTTCTCTTCTTCCTTTCGAATTCACTTTAGCTCGAGGAATTGGATTAAACCGTGGCCCGAGAACTCGTTTGTTCCTTCGACGCGAAACGCAATTCCGATCGGGCCGGGAACGAGCGTCGAAATCGAAACGATTATCAAATTTCAGCTGAGCGGCTTTCATCGATGAGACGAGAACAAAAAGAAATTGTAGGCATTGCAGGTCACAGGCTGGTTCGACGAGTCGCCTGATCAGGGGAAACGAATCCAGGGGAAAAAGTTACCCTCTCTCTAACGGATTGGTCACGTGACATCGCTGTAGAAGGGGAAGGCAGAGTGGGGGAGAATCTTAATCCGGTGACTCTAGTCCCTAGAGACCGAATAACGTCCCATTTACCAGAAACGATTGCATGGATCGGTCGCTCGTGCGGCCCTAATCGGGAAACGATTTCTTAATTGAATCGTATGGCTCGTTATCGGCACGAGCGAATGGGATCCACGATTTCGCTGAAAGTACGAGTGAAGATACCGTTTCCTGACGCGAAATCTCGAGATTGATTAGAACAGTGCAGCGCGTAATCAATCTTCGATAGGTGCTCGGAGCGAGTCGTTTAATGAATGTAGATATAAGTAGCTTAATGATGATATTAGCATGACATGTTACTCTATCAAGACCCTGTACCGATTTCATATGCAAATGCGACTGCAGAAGAAAAACTTTCTACCTGTGTTGCGAACCGGAGTGAAATAGAAATTTATTTTCTTTCTTAACGCTGAACGTACCGAGCTCTAAAAATGGCATTGATGTTCCCTTAGAAAAATGACATCGTAGACTTTATACAGAATAATAATTTCATAATTGTTAAATAAACAATCGGAAACGGCGGTGGTAGGTTTAGTGTTAATAGACTCTTTCTGCATTCATGAGAAATTATTCGACAAATTGATTTCATTGGGTGTATTTTAGAAAATGGCTAACAAGTTTGACAAATATATTTTTCAAACGTATGCGAATGGCCAGTAGAACTTTCTTCGCAGTGCCATTTTTCCGTGGAGAAAAATCAAGCAGATTATCCGATTTCGTCCCACTTTCGTACGTTTTCCACTGACCTCCGTTTCCGCGGGGTTAAACGCCTTCAGGGTTAATGATCCTGCGAGAGGATTTTCCTCGGTTATGTCGTCGACGTCACCGATCGAAGTCGCGGTGAAAGTGCGACATTATAAAAATAAATAAACGAATCTTCCACGTTTACTACGCGCGAGTCCTAGAAATCGGTTCCATGAAAATCCCTCGTAATGCGAAGATTCTTTCGAATCTTGGTGGATGTACAGAGCCGGTGAAGCACCGCAAGCGATCGCCGAGTTAACGACAATATAAACGTCTCGTTGCCTTTGATAAACACGCTAACGAAGGCGCTAAATTTCATCGTGAAAGTAAATAAATTGTGCTAATCGTTCGTTCGGAGATGTCGTCGTAGAAAAATTTCGATTTTCTCCAATCGGAGGTGGTCGTTCTTATTTTTTCCAGTGGTTCGTTGCCGATGACACGACCCCTGGGAAAATCCTGCGGTACAGGAAACTAATGATGCGGGAACGATCAGTGTCATTAGCGGCCACGCTGTTCGTCCACCGGGAACATTAATAAAAACGGTAATGGATCGGTGGACGTTGTATATTGGTGACTTTGATGTGGCTCTCGTGCGCGAACCTCTTCACGACCGGATTCTTCTTCTTCTTCTTATCCTTCTTCGTCGTCGGGACACCGTCTCCGATATTTCTTTATTAATTTTTCTTCACCGCGTGCCGAAGCCCGCTGGTAAACAGGACGACTCGAGACGTAGTGGTCCTGGACTTCTTTGAATTTTATTCTTTGAATTTTTAAGAAGAAAAACAATTTGTTCCATGAAAAATGGTACCTACAAAATCATCATCTTCCCATGTTTATTCTAGTTCCGACTTTTATTCTTTAAATTTTATTATTTGAATTTTGAAGAAGAAATGCAATTTGTTCCCTGAAAAATGGTATCTACAAAATCATCATCTTCCTATGTTTGTTCTAGTTGCAACTTTTATTCTTTACATTTTATTCTTTGAATTTTGAAGAACAAAAGCAATTTGTTCCCCGAGAAATGGTACCTACAAAATCATCATCTTCCTATGTTTGTTCTAGTTGCGAATTTTATTCTTTACATTTTATTCTTTGAATTTTATTCTTCGAATTTTGAAGACGAAAGCAATTTGTTCCCCGAAAAATGGTACCTACAATATCATCATCGTCCTATTTTTGTTCTAGTTGCGACTTTTATTCTTTACATTTTATTATTTGAATTTTATTCTTTGAATTTTGAAGAACAAAAGCAATTAGTTCCCCGAAAAATGGTACCTAAAAAACGATCATCTTCCAATGTTTGTTCTAGTTGCGACTTTTGTTTCCGACGTAACATTCGACATTGAAAAACGTGCAAAGCATTCGGCGAGATTGTTCGACCGGTGAAAGTAAAAAAGGGAATACGCTGATGGCGAACCGAGCAAATGAATGGCCAAACGAAACATTCACCGTCTGTCGGCGATTCGCTAATGATTACACGGCACAGTCGGTCATCGAAGAAGCCGCGCGATGCGTCGACGAAAAGAGAAGGCTCGCCTTGTCGGTTCAAATAAATTATACAGCTCGGAATGAAAAAGTCGAATTCCGTGTCGCTAATTCTTATCCGCGATGCCTTTGTCACGCTTCGTGATTGAATTAAAAATTAATTTCAGCCGTCAACATTTAGTGCAATTAATATTAGCGAGGATAAGACTTGCGAAATAAAAATCAGAAGCTTTCTGGATCTTTTGCGAAATGAAAAATTTGAATGTTTTCGAAATTCATGATTTTCTCCGTGTTCGAATGATGGCGTCTGGAACGAAAAATTCCAGAAATGGCCCTCCAAAATTCAAAACAATTAATATTAGCTGAGGATAAGACTTGCGAAATAAAAATCAGAAGCTATCTGGATCTTTTGCGAAATGAAAAATTTTAATGTTTTCGAAATTCTTGATTTTCTCCATGTTCGAATAATGGCGTCGGGTCCGAAGAAATCCAGAAATGGCCCTCCGAAATTCAGTATAATTAATATAAGCGAGGATAAGACTTGTGAAATCAAAATCAGAAGCTATCTGCATCTTTTGCGAAATGAAAAATTTTAATGTTTCCGAAATTCATGATTTTCTCCGTGTTCGAATGATGGCGTCTGGTCCGAAAAATTCCAGAAATGGCCCTCCGAATTTCAAAACAATTAATATTAGCTGAGGATAAGACTTGGGAAATCAAAATCAGAAGCTTTCTGGATCTTTTGCGAAATGAAAAATTTGAATGTTTTCGAAATTCATGATTTTCTCCGTGTTCGAATGATAGGCGTCTGATCCGAAGAATTCCAGAAATGGCCCTCCGAAATTCAGAACAATTAATATTAGCGAGGATAAGATTTGCGAAATCAAAATCAGAAGCTTTCTGGATCTTTTGCGAAATTAAAAATTTGAATGTTTTCGAAATTCATGATTTTCTCCGTGTTCGAATGATGGCGTCTGGAACGAAAAATTCCAGAAATGGCCCTCCGAAATTCAAAACAATTAATATTAGCTGAGGATAAGACTTGCGAAATAAAAATCAGAAGCTATCTGGATCTTTTGCGAAATGAAAAATTTGAATGTTTTCGAAATTCATGATTTTCTCCGTGTTCGAATGATGGCGTCTGATCCGAAGAATTCCAGAAATGGCCCTCCGAAATTCAGAACAATTAATATTAGCGAGGATAAGATTTGCGAAATCAAAATCAGAAGCTTTCTGGATGTCTAGCGAAATTCAAATTTTTACTGTTTTCCACTTTGCATGATTTACTGCGTGTACGGATGATTGTGGTTTAAAGAATTCCAGAAATGGCGCTCCGAAATCAATTCCAAAACCACGTAAACACGTGACATTTTCTTCATGAGATTATTTATGGCCTCGTATAAGTTCGAACACTGACTGGCGCGTTCACACAGCGAATGTGTTAAATAACATTTATGTTAATGGGCATAGGTGAGCCAATATCCTTCGAGAGAGGTTAAGATATTGCTGTTTCGTAACAACGTCGACATTGTAGGCGTTTCCTATAATGGTACCATGCCTGGATATCTCTATTTGTGCCCCGGCAAAGGCGGAAACGTATATACTCGGAAGAAAAATCGGCAGAGTCGTGAGCACGCCAATAGAACCTCGATGAACGAGCTGACCGCGGTTACTAATAGCAGCCGGAACAATGGTATATTTAAAATTTTATCGTTTCTTCAACAAGGACCGTTATGAATCACGTGTAATCGTGATTTAATAACTGAACGCGACTCGGCCACGGTTCCCTTCCAATTCTTCCTGTGCACTTTTCTCCATATTATTTCGTCATGTCCTAAGATTCTTTTCGGCCCATACACGCGGCAAATGTGAAATTCTTCAATAGCATTATGCAAATTTATTATTCATTCGCTTGTTCATGGATGGTTTAACACTAGATTTACGGGACACGTCAAAATTGCGGGTTCTAAAATTAATTTACGATTATTGAGATTGTAATGTATTTGTAGGAAATTTATTCGATACGTTTATTCCTTGGACTATATAATACGTAATTACCAATAAATCATAAGTCATGTGGCTGAGATTGGTAATTCAGCTTTGTTGTTTTATACAGGGCGTCACAAAGATGTTGTACCTCCTCGAAAATCCGTGTTTTTCGTTGATAATCTCTTAACGAAGCTTCGGAGGACACAACTTTCAAGGAAGTACAACATTTCTGGGACACCCTGTATATATTCCAGCGTGATCGGGAGACTAATATCATCGGACTTCACCTTAAATTCGAGCTTGATTGCTGCGGACAATTAAAAGAAACTCGGTCGGTGCATCGGGAGTGCAGTGTTTCTGTCGAGCGACACGGAAGTGGTTTGAATCGTCTTGATTGGGATTGCATTTAATCTCCACCAGATGCACGCCTACCATCGCCATCGCTGTTCCATTCTAATATTCTCCATCCATAACGCCGCGCCGGTGCTCGGGACATTTATCAAATGGATATTTATGTGAAAGCTTGGCCCGCGTGCTTTTAGCGACCGCTTTCTTCCTGCTCGAGATAGCTCCGGTAACAAAGTGATTAGAGGAGCACCTCTCTCGCAGAATTTTCTCGCGTGGGTCGACTAGTTATGATAACTGTAATCAGCCGAGGGAACGGTTCGTGCGTCGAGGAGTGTGCCAATTGAATAGAATGGCTCTTGAAACGGACACAATGATGTGATCCCTGATAGACAGCGTGTAATGATAGCAAGAAAACCGGCTGACACGTTCCGAGCAGGTGTCGATTACTCTAACCCGAACGTAACATCCGTCGTCTCCTGAGCTGCACAACTTTTAAACCAATTTTAATGGGTCTGTTTCTGTTGTGCTAAATGTTCCGCCTAATTTGCATGTTTCTAATCATGAACATTTTAAGGGATTCAACTTTTCCTGGGTTGTACCTGTAGGACGGTCGAGAGGTTCAAAATAAACTGTAGTCAGGTTTAGCAGTGGATGAAAAATATATATATTGTAAGGGTTGGTTACGATCGGCTAGATACGCTAGGACTTGGCTGTTACTCGGAGTTCTTCTTTGACGCTACTTCGATCCTTGACAGATATCTTGTCGTTGACACGCTGCGTCTTTTATACATATCCCTAAGCGGGCGTTTTCCTATGACACCAAATCGCTAGGTGTTTTGGTCAAAAACCCGCCCTCCGAAAATCAGTAGAGTAAGGGAAGGTCATGACCGTAGGGTTACTGTCGTCTCTAGCTGTATGGTGCGTTCATCACTAATAAACTTGGGACTCTTGGCAAATTTAGGAAATCGTTTTAAGTCCCCCAATCGACTAAATGTCACGTCTGCACCCTAAAACTCGCTTCCCGTCTCTTTGCTCGGACCTTTCACCCCTACTTCGGTCCTTCTACCTAAAAAATGCCTACATACCCTTCGATATTTCATGCCCGTCATGAAAATTGTTCCAGCAGAACATTTCTAACTGGCATGCAATATTTTGATAGATACATTAAATGAACGATCAATTATTTCATTGATGGTAGAACTAATAAATTGTTTTGAATAATTTATACTTTTCGGTTCGTAAATTGTGCGACAGAAGGAGAATTCTACGAACTTTTTTTTCCCCCCGATAAAATTACAAAACCTCGACGAAAATAAAAGTCGGCTTACCTGGTTGCCAACCAGCGTTGCAATAACAAACTCGACGATTAATCATCGATCACAAGCTTCCCGTAGTTTCCACGCCGGTATTACGTTGCCCGAAGCTGGCAACCAACTTACGTGAGACAAGGGAATAATAACTGTCTAAGAGTTGGCCATCAGATTCTTATCAGTGACTAATCTGCACTCCCACCTATTTATCTTTCAACTGCTGAAACAATCGTGTTCGAGTGCTAATCCGTAACAATGAATTGTCTCTCGGTATCACAAAATTCGAGTCGTTCCACTCTGATTGATTGTGATAATTAATAATAGTGCATCTTGATACTCGTCGACAGAATGAGAGACGATTACTATTGTGGTGATCTTTATCCAGAATAAAAAGAGCCATTTAAAATTGACGAATGATTGTTTTCAATCGTTTTAGCAGATCGAAATATAATGTACCAATCTATTAATTGAATTTTTCTATTGTTCCGAAAATTTCAGCTATTCGTTCTTGTCAGAAATTCATAAAATCCTGAATCTATTGGTTACGATGTTTTCTTTAGAAGACAAATTTATTTCGTAACAACCTGATGTTGTAAAAATACGATGAAATCCTGTTTTCCCGATTAAACGGTGAATCGAAAGCGCATTAGGAACGGAGTCTAAATGACGTACGATAGAAACGATCTCGGCTGACATACTCATAACCCAAGCCTACATTTCCTCAAGATATCCAACGTCTGAAAGCCCTGCGCGGCCATCAATCCTCGCAGCGGGAATTGCAATCGATATGCGCGCGAGTCTGCCTGAGCAAACTGTATCAATGTTCGTTACGCTTAACTCGCGCAAATTAAATTTGCAGTTACTTAAAGGCGACTCGGAATGCAATTTTGAAGAAGTAGCACGGCCATATGGTGCCGCGTCGAACCTAAATTGCATGAATTATTCTCCTAGCTTCGATTATAATGTCGTGTCGTGTCACGGCGACGATCAACGCGAATAAAAGATAACTTTCAACAGTAACAGGGAGGGAGGTCCTCGATGAATAACATCGTATTATAAGACGACGGAAAAAATGTTGAAATTCACCGCGATCAATTTTTCAGTTTCACAGTAACTTTGATTGCTGCCTGTTGGCCTGTAAAGCTTCCCTTTCGAAGGAACTTGTGCACGAATAATGTTCGCCGTTTGATTAATGACAGGACCGCGCGGTATCGGCGTCGTAGTATCTCGCTAGATGGGATCACAATTCGACCTAGCCGGAATAGGTTTAATCAACCTTTTCATTACCGGTGGGTATAGTGCTGCAGCCACGGTGTTTGATAGATCGTCTGCGCGTCGAAGGTGACGACAATCTTTTAGTCGTCGCCCGCAACTATGAAACGCGAGTCGGAGCGGCCTCGGTTTATGTAAATCCGCCATTGAACAGACAGAGACCGTCGTCATGGGTTTCCAGGTGCATCGACGAGACGCGAGTTCGATGCAAATGAAAATGTTACTTCGAGAGGACGATCGACAGGATATACAGTGTATCCAAACATAGTTTCAACACTTTTATGATTTTTCATTTCTTTCTAAGCTATTTGCGCACGATATACCTAAGCGAAACACTGAGGACACGTTTTTGGTGTCTGGGAAATACTAAATACACAGTGCTGTTCACTCGATTAGCCTCGGATGAAAATATATACAAGTTTATATCAAAGAAAATACTTGTGTGCAATATTCTTGCTTATTAGTTAAATTCGTTTATAATATGAATTTGTACGTGATAAATATACAGTGCTGTTCACTTGATTAGCCTCGGATGAAAATATATACATATAAGTTTATATCAAAGAAAGGAATTGTGGGCAAGATTCTTGCTTATTAGTTAAATTCGTTTATAATATGAATTTGTAAGTGATAAATATACAGTGCTGTTCACTCGATTAGCCTCGGGTGAAAATATATACAAGTTTATATCAAAGAAAGGAATTATGGGCAAGATTCTTGCTTATTAGTTAAATTCGTTTGTAATATGAATTTGTAAGTGATAAATATACAGTGCTGTTCACTCGATTAGCCTCGGGTGAAAATATATACAAGTTTATATCAAAGAAAGGAATTGTGGGCAAGATTCTTGCTTATTACTTAAATTCGTTTATAATATGAATTTGTAAGTGATAAATGTACAGTGCTCTTCACTTGATTAGCCTCGGATGAAAATATATACAAGTTTATATCAAAGAAAATACTTGTGTGCAATATTCTTGCTTATTAGTTAAATTCGTTTATAATATGAATTTGTACGTGATAAATATACAGTGCTGTTCACTTGATTAGCCTCGGATGAAAATATATACGTATAAGTTTATATCAAAGAAAGGAATTGTGGGCAAGATTCTTGCTTATTAGTTAAATTCGTTTATAATATGAATTTGTAAATGATAAATGTACAGTGCTGTTCACTCGATTAGCCTCGGGTGAAAATATATATTAGTTGTTATCAAAGAAAGGAATTGTGGGCAAAATTCTTGCTTATTAGTTAAATTCGTTTATAATATGAATCACACCTATGTTAAGTATTATATCCATTATTTTTTGTATCGATATTATCATTGTGCTAATATGGGTCGCGGAAAGTCATTGACTGTTGAGGAAATAGGAAAAATTGAAGTTTTAAAAGAGGAAGGGTATTCAAACCGAGAAATTGGAAAAAGAATTAATAGGAGTGCTAAAGTAATTAATCATTTCTGTAATAGCCTTGGAAATTATGGAAAAAATAGGGAGAACAAAACGAGGTAAAACGGAGAGGTGAAGGATATCAATTTTACGTAAAATTTCGAATGTAGCAGTTTCCCTTAAGAAGGTCAAACAGGAAGTTGGAATAAAAGCGTCAGTTTCAACTATTATACGTGTCAGACAAAGTGTTCCAAACATAAACCCAAGAAAATGCAAAGAAAACCTGCGTTCATGAGACGGCATATTAAAGGCCGACTTCAATTTGCTAGAACGCATACGAACGAATCCCATTCAACAATGGCACAATATAATTTTCTCACATGAGAAAAAATTGAATCTGGATGAACCACACGGATTTTCCAACTACTATCATGATTTACGGAAAGAGAATCGAATTCTTTCTCGACGTCATTCATTTGTCATTTGGAGTATTCGAGACTATTCAAATGATCCGCACTGTATGTGTACTGTACGTCCAACAAGAGACGGCACAGACAAAAACCTGTAGGTACCACGTGGTATCCCTACTTCGCGCTACACGTCCTCCGCGATTGGCCGAATCGCTTGACGAAGACAGCAAACGAGCGTCTTGAGTGCGACTGTAATAGAATAATGTGGTGACTCTGAGCTCCTATGAGAATCATTCCCGCCAGAACCTAAGCGCAAGAGTGGGATCTGCAGCCTAGCGTCAGGAGTGGGGTCTCGTAAATCCCCCTGCACTCCACTGTCAAAAACTCTGCCATCTCTTTTTGGACTTACAGTACAGTAAAGCCTTGACCTAAGAAAAATCCTCGCGTGTTTGCTGTTTCTTAGATCCTGTGGTTCTCTGATAATACTCTGATAATACCGCGCAATCGCTTCTGATCGAACCGCTAAATACAGTTCAAATTATTATATATCGTGTTTAGTGTTATTTCAATTAAGAAAATGCCACAATTAAGAAAGGAGCATAGAAAATAACGAAGCTTCGTAATTCCATTGTAATTTTTGGGATCCGGAGTCTAGCGTCAGAAGTGGGGTCTCGTAAATCCCCCTGCACTCCACTGTCAAAAACTCTGCCATCTCTTTTTGGACTTACAGTACAGTAAAGCCTTGACCTAAGAAAAATCCTCGCGTGCTTGCTGTTTCTTAGATCCTGTGGTTCTCTGATAATACTCTGATAATACCGCGCAATCGCTTCTGATTGAACCGCTAAATACAGTTCAAATTATTATATATCGTGTTTAGTGTTATTTCAATTAAAAAAATGCCACAATTAAGTTGGTGAAAGGCGCATAGAAAATAACGAAGCTTCGTGATTGTATCGTAATTTTGTAATTCTGATACGAATTTACCCAGATCTTTGAACAAATTGGCCGCTATGTAAAAGCGCAGTATTCGCGATCGATTATTCATCTTTATTATATATCGTGTTTAGTGTTATTTTAATTAAAAAAATGCCACAATGAAGTTCGTGAAAGGGGCATAGAAAATACCGAAGCTCCGTGATTGTATCGTAATTTTGTAATTCTAATACGAATTTACCCAGATCTTTGAACAAATTGGCCGTTATGGAAAGGCGCAGTATTCGCGATCGATTATTCATCGCTGCGAATGAACGCTATCGTCTATGCGGGCAATAGGACCGTTAGACGGTTATGGTTGTACGAACGGTCGCGCGCGAGAAATGAAACCGAGCGGTATGTGCACGCGCGGTTTAAATCGGTGGAGCGTATTTATAAAGCGGTCCATAATGAAGCAGTTATGATGCTGACAGCACCGACGTGAACCTGCTGTTCGCGAACGTTGCCCGGCGTTCATGGGAAATGAAAAATCGGCGGTACCCGGACACTTTTCTTTTCTAATGATTTCGCCGGGTGCCGACCGCACCACGGCTGTAGAAAGTGATGTTTCTAATTTATGGAGTTATCGCGGCCTGGGCAACGATCAATTAACCTCGATCGCCGGTTCAGAAAACCTGTTCAGTTTGTACGACACTTGTTCGAGTTTTCTTGGCACGTTTACACTAATCCGATGGACGCGTTAACTGCAGAGTGATTCGGTTCCAACGGACTTAATTGTTCGAGGCGGTTACGCAAGCGATCGTTAAACTGCGGAAGTTTATGGCAGTTCGCATTTCTCTGTACTGGTTTTGCGAATGCGGGAAGTGATCTGAAACCTATTTCCTCTCCGACTGGTTTTTACGGAATTTCGCGAGAAATAAAAGTGTTTATTAAGAGGTGCTATAAGTGTGCAAAATCGAGTGTGTTTTTATCGATCCGAGTCGAAAGAGTTTCAACGCTTCGAACGTGCAATTCACCGCGCAACATTTCTTGTACACATTTGTCGTGGCGCACTTATCTAGATATTTCGAAATCCTTATCGCAATTAAAAAGCTTAACTCGATTTAAATCGGCGTGAAATGGAAGCTGTGTTGCAACTTTTACGTGAATCGATTTCTGTGCAAATATCTTGGGCATTTCTTTCGCGTACATCAAAATGATGATTCCAATGCTTTCTTAACACCTTGCCGTAACATTTTCTTTCCAGTTACAGCGATGCAAACGTCTTTATCCCCAAACATGTTGTAAAAGGAAAGGAAAATTTATTATTGAATACTAGACTGCGGATCTTTATGCGAAATAAAACTGTTTCGCATCGATTGCGAGAAGCAGAGACAGCACAAAAATTGATTTCATCCTTAACGACTTTCTCACATTAAAAGCAACATTACAACGTTCTTCAACTTTTTAAATCTTTTACTGTTTTATATTTCACTGAACCAATTTCTTCATAAACGCATAAAGATCCGCAGTCTGCTGATTACAAACGAATCTTTGATTTCATCTAAAAAGAAACGCGTAACATTCATATTTGTTAGGCTTCGTAAAATCGTCGTCACGAGTCTGACTCTAAAACACGGCAAGGGGTTAATCCGTACACACAACCACGTTGTTTTCGTCAACTTCTCTTAACTGTGTCGTTTCTTTTGGGCAGGAGGAGATCGGTGAGATCATAGAATCAGCTCCGACGACGCCGTTGACGGTCCCGGACGAGCCTAGGTATCCTACGCAGGCCACGGTCCAGCCGTTGAGGTTCACGGACGATCGGTACAGGACGGAGCCGCGTCCGTCAAAGGCCTGCGTGTTCCGAAGACAGAACTCCGTAGGCAGATGCTGCACCTTCACGGACGATATAGGCGACTGGTCGAACAATATCCTGGCGGAGTTCAACACAATCATCGCGAACGAAATCAACGAGCTGAGCAAAGAGAAATCGCGACAGGAGTCGGACCGGCGTCGTCGAAACAAGGAAGACTCCAGGATCGTGCAGTACAAGGAGCTGTTGAACGAGTTCGGCATATCGGACAGCGAGAGTTCCGCGGGAAGCTCGTGCGAGACGAGCACCGATCGATCATCCGGCCGGCAAAACAAGGAGAGCCGTGATCGACGAAATGGAAAGTTGTTCGCCGACGAGACAGAGTATCGCTTCCTGTTGAACTCCGACTACGACGAGCCGCAAGATCGGGTCGTATCGACGGAAGCTGGTTGTAGAAAGAGCGGTAGCTTGCCGGGGAACTTGCAAGGCCTGATAGACAGGCGGGAGGAACGATACGGGTCCGGAGATGTCCTGAATTCGGACTACGACGAGCCCGACGATTCATCTCCGATGAGCAGCTTGATGGGTAACCAAATCGATCGGAACAGTGCTAGCCTACCCTCTCAGCTGGACCGTGGCCACGCGAGGGAAAGACAGCGCGCGAACTACCTGGACAACAGCTATGATCAACCAAAGACACACGTAGAAATAAGCTCGAGGACCAATGAAGTCGACGTCAAGGTCACCACCAGCACGCCTTACAATCTTTGCATGGCGGAGAAGGTTCTTATCGACGAATCGAACGCGAAATTACCGCCGAGACAACGAGCGGACGCCCACAGGAAGACCAGTCTGCCGTTGAATCTGATGAGCCAGAAACGAAGGAGGACACCGAGGCTGGCCAGGATACGATGCAACAACGAGGATCACACGGATCCCGACTACGATTTCGAACAGGATAAAATTCCAACCGTTGGGATGAGATCGTTCGAGAGCAACGGGGCGAGATCGGCTCCGGTCACGCCAACCGAAGAGAAGAAGTCCCCCTTCTCGAAACTGTTGTGGAAGAAGCACACGCCCGTGTTCCACGAGAACGCAGAGGACGTCGTTCTCGTGCGAGTGTCCTCGTTGCCGGATCAGGACTTTCTTCATTTGGAGAACGAGACGGGGAACGAGACGTCCGGCAGGGATCGGATTAATTCGAAGGACGGCAAGAAGAGGGCCGTCTCGCCGTTGACTTTACGCTCTGACGTATCGGCGAAACGGTTGTCCGAGTCTGATAAGGATATCAGGCAAATCAGCCCGGTCGATCTGAAGAAGTTCTCGCTTTCGAGATCGAGGGGCAACGACGTGGGTGTCAGCTGCGATCTGCCGGAATATGACAATGTTGAGTCGGTTGACAGCGCCGATAGCACCAAGTTCGAACGCATGGCGAACGCCGACGCGAACAAAATAATGGACGAGCAGAATTCCAGGTCCGGTTCGGTAAGTTATCAGTTTTTCGTCTGACGAATACAGTCCGCCGAAAAAGCGTTCGGACGTCTTTTAAATCAACACGATTTTTTAAATTGTCAACTAATTGATGAAAATAGTATTTTGAAAAATCCAATTGATTGGATATTAGAACACATATTCACTTAAAGTATAAAGTTGCAAAAGTATAATTTTTTAAATAGTGAACTGAACAGTGGAAATAGCTTTATCGTGTTCTTCGATTACAGTAGAACGTAAATTATCCGGGATTATTGGGACCAAGGTGGTTCGAAAAATCGAATTGTTCGGATAATAAAACATATCAGGTCGTTAAGTATGAAACTTGACAAATGTGTTTGAAATTTGTGTTTTATTTGCCAAGTTTCATACTTAACGACCTGATATATTCACTTAAAGTATGCAGGATGGTCCATTTATCTTGCGACATGTTAATACCTTGCAAAAGTATGATTTTCTAAATAGTCTACTAAACAGTGGAAATAGCTTTGTCATGTTCTTCGATTACAGTAGAACATAAATTATCCGTACCAATTGGGACCAAGGTGGTTCGAAAAATCGAATTGTTCGGATAATAAAACATATCATGTCGTTAAATATTTAACTGGACAAATAAAACACAAATTTCAAACACATTTGTCAAGTATAGACCTGATATATTCACTTAAAGTATGCAGGATGATGGTCCATTTATCTTGCGACAAGTTAATACCTTGCAAAAGTATAATTTTCTAAATAGTGACCGAAACAGTGGAAATAGCTTTTTCATATTCTCCGATTACAGTAGAACGTAAATTATCCGTATCAATTGGGACCAAGGTGGTTCGAAAAATCGAATTGTTCGGATAATAAAACATATCGGGTCGTTAAGTATGAAACTTGACAAATGTGTTTGAAATTTGTGTTTTATTTGCCAAGTTTCATACTTAACGACCTGATATATTCACTTAAAGTATGCAGGATGGTACATATATCTTGCGACAAGTTAATACCTTGCAAAAGTATGATTTTCTAAATAGTCAACTAAACAGTGGAAATAGCTTTTTCATATTCTCCGATTACAGTAGAACATAAATTATCCGTATCAATTGGGACCAAGGTGGTTCGAAAAATCGAATTGTTCGAATAATAAAACATATCGGGTCGTTAAGTATGAAACTTGACAAATGTGTTTGAAATTTGTGTTGTATTTGTCAAGTTTCATACTTAACGACCTGATATATTCACTTAAAGTATGCAGGCTATTCCATTTATTTTGCGACAAGTTAATACCTTGTAAAAGTATGATTTTCTGAATAGTCAACTAAACACTGGAAATAGCTTTTTCATATTCTCCGATTACAGTAGAACGTAAATTATCCGTATCAATTGCAACCAAGGTGGTTCGAAAAATCGAATTGTTCGGATAATAAAACATATCGGGTCGTTAAGTATGAAACTTGACAAATGTGTTTGAAATTTGTGTTGTATTTGTCAAGTTTCATACTTAACGACCTGATATATTCTCTTAACGTATGCAGGATGGTCCATAAATCTTGCGGCATGTTAATTTGTTAATTTCTTGTAA
Source organism: Lasioglossum figueresi (assembly GCA_028455805.1). NCBI lineage: Eukaryota > Metazoa > Arthropoda > Insecta > Hymenoptera > Halictidae > Lasioglossum > Lasioglossum figueresi. Next base: position 6,112,372 of record CM052202.1, on the reverse strand, counting down.
AAATATTATTTTCTTAATAGTCTACTAAACACTGGAAATAGTTTTTTCATATTCTCCGATTACAGTAGAACGTAAATTATCCGTACCAATTGGGACCAAGGTGGTTCGAAAAATCGAATTGTTCGGATAATAAAACATATCGGGTCGTTATGTATGAAACTTGACAAATGTGTTTGAAATTTGTGTTTTATTTGTCAAGTTTCATACTTAACGACCTGATATATTTACTTAAAGTATGCAGAATGTTCCATTTATCTTCGAACTTATTATCTTGGAAGTTATTACCTTGCAAACCGGAGGTTTTCCCAAAAAATTTGACAAACGAGACTTCTTCGTAGAAATCCGCTGCAGAATGACCGCATTCTGCACTCCGAATCTCTCCTCCGAGTAATGAGTCAATATACTTTCAGCTACCAATTTCTCTTCAGTCGCTATTATCGAAGATTCGAAATGGCTCTGGCTCGTGTTGCACGAACAGTCCACCTCTGGATTCGCTCACTTGTTCTGACATGGCGACGCAAACTTCGCCAGCTATTTCGAGAAGTTCGAGCTTCACGTGGGTCAGCGATTGCGATTCACCTCGGGGTAAGTTTCCTGCCTGTTTGTGTGTCCTTAAAACTTCCATCATCTTCCGTCGGCGATCATTACTCGAAGTTCCATTTTGTCTTTTCATTCAACGGACGATAAATCTCGTATAATTAAAAAGAATATTAAACAAAATTCCTTTTCTCCAATTTTTTTAAATATTCGTTTCTTCGTTTAAAATTTTCACCAACATCGTCAAGATTACTTACCCGCAAGCGTTAAATAATGTGGGTAAATATAAAATTTAATAAAAAATATATTGAGTAAAATTAATTTTAAAATTTAATATTATTGATGGATATTAAATTTAATAAAAATATATAGAATAAAATTAATTTAATACAATATTGTTGATTTAAGGTGACATAACTGGTCAGTTATATGCAGTAAAATAATATCAACGTATTTTTATTGTCCGGCGACCGCGGTGCTTGAATTAATGTTGCTTTGTAGTCCGCGTAACGTCACTTTCAATCGTCACCTTCTACAAGTTTAAACTCGAAAGAGCTTGACGGATACAAATTGTCTCATTCTTATCTTTGAATTGATGTTCCCAGCGGAATCGCAAATGGATTCTCAGTCGTTACAAGATGAAAGCACATTGGATCCAGCTTCCCCGCAAGACACCGTCGACGACGACAATAGATCCTCGTCCTCGTCGCAGGATCTACTTCAGAGCATGGATGAGATTTCCTCCGGAAGTCTGTCGCCGGATACGACCGACAGAGCGTCTCCGCTTGAAAGTGGCATTGGCACTGCCAGTCCACCGAGGAGTACAGATCGACGGATTGTTAAGTGTAAGTGAATTATCTTTTATCGCAACCTGTCTTAAACTCGAAAATCTCTGCGGAATTGTCCTTTAAATACAGCATCATCGGAATATTAATTTTCTTCGTACGAAGTGTACACTTCTCTTTTGTTTTCGTTGTCTGAACACACAAACGAAATCCGGGAGAAACTGTACCTTGTTTACCAGAAATGTTTGCCTTCTTCTTATGTAATCCAAAAAATTCCAATTCTAGGAGGTCAGTGGTTCAAAAGTTACGGGTGTTTAAACTTGAGCGATTTTCAGCGTTTTTGACACGTAAGGGCCTCGCCATATTGGTATGTGCCCAATGTCGCGCGTTGTCTAACTAGCGGAGCCGCTAGATGACAGCACAGGCACGTGACAATGTCGATAATGTAGGTTTGCGCCCTTACCTGTCTAAAACGTTGAAAATCGCTCAAGTTTAAACAGTCATAACTTTTGAACCACCGATATCCTAGAATTGAAATTTAGATTGTCGAAAGTATCTCGTCAAAACCTGCAGAATTGCATAAGAAAAAGGCGAAGATGTCAGGGTTGCAGCCGAAATCCGCGTTGTTTGCAAAGTGCGTTTCGCTCGATTGCAGCCCCGTCGTCGAGCAAGTGCCACCGCAAGGAGACGTGGGAGAGGATCCGGCGGCGTCCATCGAAGTTGAGTTCGCGGAACGACAAGCATTCGCAAGACGTGTGGATCAAACGTGAAAGCGTGCACACGCAAACGAAAGAAACCGACGACCAATATTCCCAGGACGCTGTGGACAGCAGCAGCGGTCTCGACGACACCCTCCCCAGGTTGAAGCCGCTTCGACCAACGAATCTGCCTCTGTGTGAGTGTTCATTAACGTGTACGCCGATCTATCGGCCCGCTAATGGAGCTACAGCTCGCCGTTTCGAACGACAATATTTTCCAAAGTCAAACACCACTTTTATCCTGTCCGTTAGCAAAGCAATTAAACGTCGCCGCGCGTCCGATGACCGGATCGGAAAAATTTCGGTGAAAATTAACGTTGCCCGCCGCGGTCGCTACGGAAATAGATGAAGAGTATAAATATTCATAACCCCGTGAAGAGTACCGAGTCGGAATAAAATGGACGGTGGATTTATACGATGTCCCTTAACGGCCGCGCGATGGTTGCTATTTTTGTGCCCGGAACCGAGCATATCGGTTTTATTCCGCAATTAACTGTAACTGCATTTTATAACGTTCGCGGATTGTGTACCCTGTAGTCAAATAATTTATTACGACTCGACAGTAACGCACTTTTCGATCGAAACTTCTTCGTTTTCGAGCATTTTCTAAAAGTACAGTAGACAATTACCGCCACTCGTTTTCTTCGTGTACAGGTCTGTCCACAACCGCGAGTAGTTCTTTGAGTTCTGGCGAATTGTTGGAAACGCCACCGCGCGCGCCATCATCCCCTTCGGCAGCGAGTCTTCAGCTGAAACCAGAACCTCTGGCTGTAGAAATGGGCGGAAAAAGCAGTAGTGCGCCATTGTTGGAGAACAACGGTCCAGAGAAGCCCAACGGGAAGGTGCCGGTAAGTTTTCAACCCTGTTTTGCTGCTCGATCAGCGTACAGTGTATTTGTCGCAATAAGTAAAAACTTTTTTCATATTTACGACAGAGAACCTGGCCCAGTTATAGGAAAACTTCGTCACGATCAGTTCTATTTTCACGAAGACTTTCAATGACATTTCTTTATCCGTTCTCAGCAGAATTTATAACGCGAGGACGTCCTTCAAGAAATGATCCATAGACTATGTTCGTATGAGTTATAAGTTCTCATCTGAACATATAACTAGACTGCGGATTTTATGCATTTATGACAAAAATGAGCGAGCACAATTTAAAGTAGTGAACATATTGAAAAGATTTAAAGACATCAGCGTATTGGTTTCAGCTTAAACGGATAATTAAAAGAGGAAAGAAATTTTTATTTCCATCCCGTGTCTTGCAATCAATACAGACATCTTTTATTTTGCATAGAGATCTGCAGTCTACCTATAACGCGAGGACGTTCTTTAACGGGTAGACTCGTTCTTCCAGGATTTTAAGGAGCATTCCCCGTGCAATTTCAGTAGTCAAAAGCGCTAGATAAAAGATCAATCTACGCCGCAGTCGTCCTCAAAAGTCCTAATTTTACGTTTACGAGGCGTAATTTGCATTATTCGACAGCATGTAGCTGTCGCAGCTTTATGAAAATAGCTGCACGCGCAAGTTTATGCTTCCGTATAATGCAAATTATTTTAATGCACTGCTTGTAATCGTAAAAATAAGACTTTTGAGAGCGACTGAGATCTAGATTGATCTTTAAGGACTGCACACAGTCACCACAGTACACTCACACACCGCTAGACCACTTATACGTACGCGAGGATTGCAAGGGTCCGGGATTCCACTCCTGATTTCTTAATAATGCAAAGACGGGATTTCTTAGTAGTTAAAATCGCTAGATGAAAGATCAATCTAGGGGGCTATTTTCCTCAAATGACAGGCGACGGTGCTGCCGCCTATCGTGGCTGTCGATATGCTGCCTAATAATGAGAATTGCGCGTCGTAAACGTGAAAGCAGTACTTTCGAGGCAAATATACCCCTAGATTGATCTTTTATCTAGCGATTTTGACTACTAAGAAACCCCAATACTCGCGTACGCGTACGTGGTCTAGCGGTGTGCGAGTGTACTGTGGTGACCGTGTGCAGTCACGCGCGAGTGTCGTCCGTCTAGGAGACGCGAAAAGCCCCATGTTTGCATTATCGAGAAATAAGAAGGAGCATCCCAGACCCTCGCAATCCTGGCAAAACGAGTCTACTCCCTCAAGCTGCCGAATAATGCAAATTACGACTGCCGCCTAGATTGATCTTTAATCTAGCGTCTTTGACTACTGAAAAACCCCTACTTTGCATTATCGAGAAATGAGAATCCTGGAAACGAGTCCACCCCCTTAAAAAAGATCCGTAGTCTTTCCAATAGAATTGATTACGACGGTACCCGCTCGAGCCAGCAGATATTTCGGGTGTGCGATCCTTTTGTCGCGGAGTGTATGATAAATAATCGACTGACAACTGTCGAGCCGGTTACGAGGCAGCCCCGTGTCCCGGCAATGTTTCTTTAAATATCGATAACAAGCTTGCGCATGGGCTCGAGGAGTGCACGAAGTTCGGAGGTTTAGCGAAGAGTATCGTCCTAGCTTCAATAGGGTGCATTAATCACGTAGCAGTAAAGCGTGTATGGCATTTGGCATCGCGATAACCGAGCGCAGATACGTTCCACGGGACTGTTGCTCTCCGTTCGGTGATCCGCGCTTATGGGCCACCATTAGTCTCTGCCCACGTGAAGCGTGTACGTTGCGTGGCATTGACCATCGCGAACACGGTATTTGTATTTTACTCGGCTGTTGCTCGGCGTACACAGCCCGTGTGGGCCGCGGCCGGCCGCAGCGGAGGCCATCGTAAGATTGACACTTTGTTGGCACGATGAACCTTAATTTCCCTTTCATGACAGGTATCTCCACCTGCTACGCCGCCGTGTAGAATGTCCTGCAAATTAACCGATTCGTTGCTCAGGTGGGATCTGGCAAATCCCACCAGATACACTCGAGAGCAAAATCGGTGATACCATTCCACACAGCGAACCACAGTAATGTTCGGACACTTTTAAAAGGACAATAACCGTTTTAATAGCGGACCATGCGACTTGGATATTTTTGTTACAGCAATTAGTTGACGAGAAAAGGATTCCTTTGAAAGTTGCAACTGATCGGAATTACAGAGACAACGCCAGAAGATGTTGTTTACAACTTTCTTATGAGTGCTTATATTGAAAATTTAAAAATTACATGTTGTAGATCTGTGCGAATTATACGTATTCTGAAAATTTCATCAAAATCGGTGAACGTTGGAACAAGCTACAGACGTTTAGAGATGGTGACTGATGCGTTTAAAAATCAACAAAAAATTATTTGCTAGCAATTTATTAAATAAAGAACAACGTGGTTGCGGAATTTTTATCGGATCCCATTCGAGTGCAAAGGGTTAAATTGCCCATTGTGTTCGTCGTGTCTTTCTTTATCACAGCTGCGTTCTGCGCCAAGAATTTATTTATAGCGTGTTCCTTTTTATCCTAGCGTGTATTAGTGGAGACATGCTTCGTACAGTTGTAATGCACAATTTTAATCCTTTTTTGCGTCACGTGCAACGGTTTATCGCTCGCTGACCCGATCGTTTCGACGCGCTCGACGCTATTCAGAGTTTCCGCGGAAATATCGGCCGACGAGTTTGCGAATTGAAAAGTACCAGCCTGTGAATCGGAGCCGAAAGATATCCTTTTTCGGTGCAGCGCTTTTCAGCTGTGTTCGATACGCTGATATTTCGAGCCGGCGCTGATTGTAAAAGCGGATCACGATGTTAATTGCCGGATTTTAAATGTTCGAGACTTTTGGAAAGAACGCGTTATTAGCAGATTTTTAATTTCTTGTGATTGGACGAAGCTTGTCGTTGAGGTGGAAGCAAGAGGGTATTAAGCTAGAGCGATTGAAGGGCCGCTTATCGATGATATCGATGCTTGTCATAAAATTGAAAGTTTGTTAGCCGGATGGAGATCTTAAATTCTCCCCTCACGGCGGGGTTCACCGCGTGTACACTCGATATCTCGCAACTCGATCTGATTTTCTTCGATGTAACGTACACGTATCGCCGGACAATGATTGTACAATTGATATTTTGTGAACTTGATGAGCTTAATTCTCCTCACGACGGGTATCTCCACCTACTCTCGAGATCATCGATGTATGTATCTTCCGAATGAATCGCACCAGTACCGATAACATCGGACGCGGACGTGCCTCGAATATTTCTTCTTATCAATTTTTATTCAAATCGACCCCCGATGTGACGTCGCAGTCGAGCGACACTGAAATTCTATTTTGTTATAGAACGACCAAATAAATGGAGTTCGGACCGAACGAAATAATTATTGAGCAATATAAAATAACTTTAATGAACTTAATTACGTATGTTTTATCGATATTGTGGAACTTGTAAATTTTACCATCTCAAATTCAATGTTTAACTCGAAAATTAAACATTTTCTTTCGACCCAGAATATTTCCATTCTCTATGATTTTTTAAATTCGTGGATATAAAATTGATATAATACTTCATACAATACTTAAACATTTAGTAGTTGATTAGATACCAACATATTTGCTAAATATTTTAAATAATAGCAATTTTTAGTTTGCCTCGGAATCGCCACTCGAGTGCTAAACGTTAATAGACTTTCTACGTACCGGTGCGGTGATTTAATCACGGAACTTGCACTGATATAGAAAATGATAAATTTAGTTCCTATTTGGGAACGAGGAAAATCGATACCGCAGTGGAGTCTTGATAATCGGTTAAACTGTGCGCTCGTTATTTTTAAAGCTTCGATCAACAATTTTCACAGTTAATAGAGGCTGGTACCAGTTTACCGAATCCCAGTTTACTCCACAGGTTTATCATTCTTATTTCGTCGTGATTGCCCACTTCGATTCAGCGTGTACGTTGTTTAATAAGACGGCTGCAAAATCTGAAAATGTATTAGCACGAAAAATATCGACGTACAGAAACCGGTATTTAAGTACTTACCCGTGTACTTGAATTGTGCGTGCGTGTGTTGTGTTTCTACAACCTGGAGTAATTTTTAAAAAACCAGAAATAAATGGCAGTTGACTTTTTTCTTGTAGATGCAAAATAATCCAAACATTCTTATGGAGTTTTTATGAATTTTATCACATGAATGAAGATTTGATTCGAATGAAATTTTCAAAGGATTTTTAACGACAGTTTAATTTGAGAGTCGATGTCCTAATTGAACCCTCCCTCTATTTTAATACGAAGCATTTTTGTAAATTTTATCCTAGATGAAGATTTGATTGCAAAGAAATTTTCAAAGGATTTTTAATGACAGTTTAATCTGAATCAACGTTTTAATTGAAGCCTCCCTCTGGTTTAATACGAAGCCGTGGAGATGGAATGAATCGTTTTATGATAAAATACATCGAATTCTGCGACTGCCTAATAGATCAAATATTATACAGGATTTCTGTGAGAATTTTAGTCCAGCCAGATATTGTAACTCATACTCTGCCACAAACCATGGTGGACAACCGGTCTACGTAAATTGTTCAAGGCCACCGTGGACGCTTTGATGCTAAAAACGACTCTTCGCGTCGATGCACAACCGCACATCCAATACTCTATTTACCTCGAGAATTTTTTGCTGCTCCTAGCACTGAATAAAATAGCGGCTGAACTTCCAGAACGAAATATGAAACGTAGATCATCGTATATATTCGCCGAAGTAATTCCGACTTTTGGATCAACGCCATAATCCAAATCATGATATTTGATTTGTTACGCTTTCATTCAGCAACTCCGGTATTGAAACATTTCATTCTCCAGAAAAAGGAAACCGTTCGAAGTGCTTGAGTGGATTTCGCTTAATTCGATAGAAACGCCGTTTCGCGACGAATTAAAAATTTCATTTAAAAAGAGAATATTCAATTACGATTTTATGAAATATTAACGGGAATTCTCCGTTCGCTGAATAATTATTTCCAGTGGGGGCTAAAATTAATTTCTCCCGGTGCACTTGCAAAAAAAAAAAAAACAGATGCGAAGCTTTTAGCTCTCCGTCCACAATTAATTTTCTATGAGCATCTCCGTTACGTCAGACGTGCTGCTAAATATTTTCGTGTTTTTAGTCTGTGCCAAGATGCATCCACTGAACAAATAACGCAGAAAGAGTTACGCTTCCGAACCGAAATAAACCCATTTCTTGATAAATTCCTGATCTTCCTTATTTTTCAAATTAAATTAAATGCTGCAATTTCACCGAATATTGAATTGCGCGAACTATCTGTGTACGCGCACGCTTTAAAGCGAATGTTCATGCAGCTAAGAATATAAATTACAACAACAGGCTCTACAGGTGTTGCACTCTGTTGCCTTCGAATATTTTTATTGTCCCCAGGCGTTGAATAGTATATAAACTTTTCAATACAGGCAATGTTATGCACATGCACGAAAAGATCGACAAATTTATCGATCTACTCGTTGCTTAGTTACAATCCCGAGAGCATAAATCACGTGCACCCTGAACAGTTATACCATAGAATTGTTATTAATTGTTACACCGCGTACTTCAACAGTAAATTAATCGGAGCTTCACTTATTTCCATATTTATGGGTCAACTTTGTAACAAGGCTTTCGCGAACCAAGAGTTACGAACATAAACATTGTGTATCATGATTTATAGAAAATAGTCCCGGCATCGATAAGCGTACATCGTGCTTTAAGGCGAAAAGTTCGAGTGCGCGACCAAACATTTAATTAAAAACCAATGGTTTACGATTACTCGAACAACGAACAAAATGTAACCAGTTCATGGAAAAATTTACTTTCTGATAGAAGTACATGTATAGTTATTTATCGACTGCCGATCTTCATGCAAAATGAAGATAATCTGCATCGATTGTTGGAAAAGCAGTAGTTCGATAAAAATTAATTTCACCCCTTAACCCCTTGTCGTATTTTAACGAGCCCGCTCCTCATGAAAATTCTAAACAAAGTCTAACAAATATGAATGTTACGTCTTTCTTTTCAGTTGAAATCAAATGCGATTAATTTGTAATCAATACTTGAGCATTGAAGTAAATGTAGCCCTACAAAAAATATAAATTTTCTTTTCTCTTCTACGCAATTTTTCGGGATAAAGACGTTTTAATCGCTGCAACTGTAAAGAAAATGATACGGCAAGAGGTTAATAATATTTCTACGTTGGAAACAACGTAACAATATTCTTGGAATTTTGATATTCTTTACTGTATTATATTTCACCCAGTTAATTTCGTCGTGAATGCATACAAATCCGCAGTCTGGTTATTTAGATTGTATAACGAAACGAGATCACGGTTCTCCTTCAAATTATATTTCACTTGGGAGTTTGAAAAGGACGACGTAGTAAATAGATCATTTGTGTAACAGTAAATTGAAGTTAAAATCTGTGTGCACGGATTATCAATGGAACGTCGATACACGAGATGGCAGTTCGTGCACGAGAGACGTTCGTCGCTGCTTCGGCGAACATATGTTTTCGCGATACACATGTACAGGAGATCGGGGTTGGTGTTTGGGAGTGATCAAAGCTAATGGGGCAGCGAGCCATGTCGGCGTATTAATCGGTTGGCATCCCTCATACCTCTAATAGCCATCGTGTGTGGGTTGTGTGTTCCCAAAGAGCCTTAGGTGGAGGAGAGTTTCCGACGAGGAGCGAAAAAATCATCGCACCCCGATGTAGCTTCGAGAATCATCGGTGACTAGAATCTTCGTCGTTGATGAACACATTTCCCCCTATTTATTAGCCCTTTGCGGCCCCGCAGAGTCCGACATCACTTATTTTTAATCGGCGCTGATGATCCCAACAATATTTTCTTGACTGTGAATTTTATGCATTTACGGCAAACATGGGCAAATTAAACGCAAATCATTTGGAGAATTTAGAAATGCTGACGTATTGCTGTCGTCTCATTGAAATTATTAAGAATTTTAATTCGCATTTTGCTATTAATGCAGACAATTTTTATTCCGCATGAAAATCTGGTTTATCTCCTAAACACGTTTTGTAGTTTCGATTCTGTGCAGAGTCTGACACCACTTATTTTTAATCGGTGCTGATAATCCTAATGAAACAGTCAAATCATTTGGAGAATTCAGAAATGCTGATGTGTTACTGTCATTTCATTGAAATTATTAAGAATTTTAGTTAGCATTTTTCTATTAATACAGACAATTTTTATTCCGCATGAAAATCTGGTTTATCTCCTATACACGTTTTGTAATTTCGGTTCTGTGCAGAGTCTGACAGCACTTATTTTTAATCGGTGCTGATAATCCTAATGAAACAGTCAAATCATTTGTAGAATTTAGAAATGCTGATGTGTTACTGTCATTTAATTGAAATTATTAAGAATTTTAATTAGCATTTTTCTATTAATACAGACAATTTTTATTAGTCATAAAAATCTGTTTTATCTCCTAAACACGTTTTGTAATTTCGGTTCTGTGCAGAGTCTGACACCACTTATTTTTAATCGGTGCTGATAATCCTAATCAACAGTCAACAGTCAAATCATTTGGAGAATTTAGAAATGCTGATGTGTTACAGTCATTTCATTGAAATTATTTAGAGTTTTAATTAGCATTTTGCTATTAATGCAGACAATTTTTATTCCGCATAAAAATCTGTCTTATCTCCTAAACACGTTTTGTAATTTCGGTTCTGTGCAGAGTCTGACACTACTTATTTAAAATCGGTGCTGATAACCCTAATGAAACAGTCAAATCATTTGGAGAATTTAGAAATGCTGATGTGTTACTGTCATTTTATTGAAATTATTAAGAATTTTAATTATCATTTTGCTATTAATACAGACAATTTTTATTAGTCATAAAACTTTGTTTAATCTCTCAAACACGTTTTGTAATAAGAACGAAGTTTCTTATTCTAAACGTACGTAGTTTCATGACGAACTTTATAAATACATGCACCTCGTTAAGAGACTTATTAAACTCGTTAATATCTACGGAAATAATAGGCAGAAAAAAGGGAAACAAATTTCTTAGAAAGTAGAGCATAGAATCGAAGATGATACGGAGGAAAATTAAGAAAATGAAGATACGCTTCATCGCGTTTAATCAATAGTGCTCGCCATTGAAAAAAAACCAAATCATCCTTCTAATTGCCTCGCTGCAACTCTGTTCGATTCCTTGTGCATCCAAATGCGTGCAGGCGTTTGCATGTTTCCAAGTGCACGCAATTAGACCAAGGATGCGTTCTTTCTGCGGTTTTAATTTGCTTTCGCACGATCCGGCGGCCAGCTGCCAGATAAACAGAGAAAAATATTTGTCGGGAGGAACCGATGAACGATTTACGATCAGTTTCGAAGGTGGAATCGGATAACAAAGGTTTTAACGTTGGCAGAAGATACGTTCGGATCAAAGCTCGTGTGGAATTCATTTCATATGAGGAAAGCTGGAGTGAACGGAATCTTTGTACGAACGAATATATTTTTTTTGTCGGGGTACTTTCGTTCGGTGGGGTCTTCTTTTGAAGTTATGCACCTCGTAAAAGACGAGGCTCAGTCTCCCGGGCATTGTTCGAGAAAACATTTGCAACGCGGGCCTGCGATTTTTTGTAAATAGACTGCCAATTCGAACGGCAGCATCCCGACGTTTACTGCCTGCAGGCGATTAACCGTCCATTTTATCATTCTGTATTTCACGCTGAAGGACAATTAGTCTCATCAGTTTTTTTCTCTTACGCTGTCGACTCGTCGGCGCGGGTTTTTTATTCGTCGCCAAGAAACGAAAATAAAAATTGGCCGTGTTAATTGCAAGGTACAGAAGCCACGCCGACATTTATTTCTTTTCTTAACAATTTTAATGAGCACGGAGTAACGTAACTGCATTTTTATGTTCTGCAGTTGTTTTCGTCGTATTGTCCAGTTTAGACTGCGTATCTTGATGCAAAATAAAAATGGTCTGCATCGATTAAAAAAATAGAGGAGAAATTTTATGTGTTGACATCTTCAATTTTTAAAATATTTCAACAATTTTGAATTTCATATAATCAATTTTGCTATAAATGCATAAAGATGCGCAGTCTCGTCCAGTTATTTAAAAAGTACGTGTAACTTCGATGAAAATAAAAATTTAGTAAATTTATTGGCTATTTCCTGGCAAAATTGATCGAGGATAGATTTTCCTCGTCCAATATCCTACAAGTAAAATTAAGAAGTAAGATGCACAAATATAAATGCTTTTTCAACTTTCGTTTTGAAGCAGCAGGGAAATTGAACAGGTCGTATGAACTGCATTTTCAATTCTCGATAATACTCTTTCAGATATTTATATTACATTATGAAGCGAGCACATCGATACGAAATCACGTAGTTCACCAATGTTTACCGAAACATATGAATACAAGCTAAATTACCTTGCTATAACGATTTGAATGAGTAAACACGGCTTGTATAAACCGATTAACTAAATATCGAAAATCAATATTCACGCGGCATCGAAACAGAAGTTTGTCGGTTGCTATTTCATACGTTTATTAATTCTTTCGAGTGAACATTTACAATCTTATGCTTACACAAAATCTTTCACTGAATTTTTTAGTGTTTGGTTGTCGATATTTGATCACTGGAGCAAATACAATCATAAAATATAACTTTCCTTTTCCGTTTAGGAAATGATTAACGACAAAGAAGTTCTAATAAAAAAATAAGGCAAGAGGTCAGCCAATATTTTTCAAGTAATTCCTTAGGACAATGGCCGCGCCTGAAGAACACGAATGGAAACGCAGCCATGTTGGTGTTGTCTGAGCACATTCCTTTCTATTTCGTTATTTTCGTGTTTGGTTATCGATATTTGCTCAGCGAAGTAAATACAAGCATAAAATATAACTTTTCTTTTCAATCAATATTTTTCAAGTAATTTATTCGGATAATGGCCGCGCCTGCAGCACACTAATGGAAACGCAGCCATGTTGGTGTTGTCAGAGCACATTCCTTTCTATTTCGTTACTTTAGTGTTTGGTTATCGATATTTGCTCAGTGAAGTAAATACAAGCATAAAATATAACTTTTCTTTGCAATCAATATTTTTCAAGTAATTTATTCGGATAATGGCCGCGCCTGCAGCACACTAATGGAAACGCAGCCATACTGGTGTTGTCAGAGCACATTCCTTTCTATTTCGTTACTTTAGTGTTTGGTTATCGATATTTGCTCAGTGAAGTAAATACAAGTATAAAATATAACTTTTCTTCGCAATCAATATTTCTCAAGTAATTTATTCGGATAATGGCCGCGCCTGGAGCAAACTAATGGAAACGAATCCATGTTGCTGTTGTCTTATCACATTTCGTTCTATTTCGTTATTTTAGTATTTGGTTATCGATATTTGACCAGTGAAGTAAATACAAGCATAAAATATAACTTTTCTTTTCAATCAATATTTTTCACGTAATTTGTTCGGATAATGGCCGCGCCTGGAGCACACTAATGGAAACGCAGCCATGTTGCTGTTGTGTGAGCACATTTCTTTCTATTTCGTTATTTTAGTGTTTGGTTATCGATATTTGATCAGTGAAGTAAATACAAGCACAAAATATAACTTTTCTTTGCAATCTATATTTTTCACGTAATTTGTTCGGATAATGGCCGCGCCTGGAGCACACTAATGGAAACGAATCCCTGTTGCTGTTGTCTTAGCACATTTCATTCTATTTCGTTATTTTCGTGTTTGGTTATCGATATTTGCTCAGCGAAGTAAATACAAGCATAAAATATAACTTTTCTTTTCAATCAATATTTTTCAAGTAATTTATTCGGATAATGGCCGCGCCTGCAGCACACTAATGGAAACGCAGCCATGTTGCTGTTTACCTTTCAGGGAAGCGTAGGAAGCCCACGCGCAGCTCTTTTTATAAAATTATTTGTGCTAACATTAATCGATGAACGTTTTGTGCGGCAGTATGGCGCAGATAAGGTCACGGTCGTTCGTTTGTTTCGACGCTGGCCTGGCTCGATATCGCATGTGGGTCATGGTTTGCCCTCTCCACGCGTTTTCCCATCGGCGAAGGATAACCCCGTGGTTTTTCTAAAGCACGCCTCTGCGAAAACCCCGCACACTTTAACCCAATACATCGCCGTTAAATATGATAATAACGTCCGCCCACGGCAATTCGGACGTCGCTCGTGCATCGGTCAATTAACGAGGCAAAACGATTCGAAATGCAATTTGAACCGCGCAATCGTTACCCATCAGCCTCCTAGTAACTTTATACTGAAAATCTGTACGGTATTGGTCGCCCAGACGAATTCGATTAGCAACTATCGCTACCAACCAAATTCGATATACCGTCGAATTCATTCGACCATCGCTAATCATGTTTTTATTATGCATAAAATCAAAGTGGAAATCCGTGGAAGGTTCTTTTAAACGTTTCCAGTTTATCCGAATTTTTTATTTAAAATTATTTCATTAATAATGTCCGTTCGGTGTTTCGACTTTTAACGTACACTTTATTCGTGGAATCATTTGAAATATTTAAATACGAGGATGTTCGTACGTATATACATATTTTCTGCACGGGCTAGTATAATATGTCTTGTGCGGCAGATGTGGAAATCTTCGGAACGCCATCGAGCATGCAACGCGAACGAATCCGTAAATCTTCGGTTGCAGTTTATGTTTAGATAAAAGCATCAGTGCCACGGCGCACGTCACAACTATCGTTTTCGAATCGTTGATAACGGGACAGAATAATGGTAAACTTTGATAAATTTATAGTCGTTGCCAGAGCGCAGACTGCGAGGAAGAAAGACACGACTCGAACAGTGAGGCAAAATAGCTTTCTTGTTATTTGTGACAGATGTTCGTATAATAAACACAATAAATATGAACAACGATCTTTAATACAAAACGAAGACGATACGATCGTCCTATAGTTACGTTGGACGCTAATTAATGCATCTATTTGAAATGGAAATTAATCATATTCCTCTTTCTGGTTTCAGAGTTTGCAGCAGCCGCGCTCGCAATCGGAACGACAACTGTCAGGTTAGTTTTCAACTTCCTAGTAAAGTTCGAATCACTATAGTTCCACAGTACGATTTTCGAATGCTAGAACTTTTAATGACAAATCTGCGTTCGTCCTTGTTCCCCATCTTTAATACCAAAGTAGGCATCATTGTTGCAGGTGGCTATACTCTACGACATAAAATGATTGCAATGTTATATTTTATTGCCTAATGAAACTATTAACGCTTTTATAAAAGCTTTTAACCTACATCGTGAAAATAGCATTATTTATTAAACGTTGACACTTTCATTGCGATCATAAAACACGTCTGAGAATTTATCTTTTATTTACAGTGCAAATGACTTTTATGTCGCAAATGTTACTTATTGAAACGGAAAGACAATCTTGCTTGCGTGCAAATAATCTATTTCAGGTTCTAATATGAAAGTCTGTATCAGAACTTTGTTTCTAAATGTTTTTAAATTGTTGGTATGCTAAACATTAAAAAATGACGTTTACGTCGCAAATGTTACTTATTGGACCGTAAGACAATCTTGCTTGCGTGTAAATAATTCATTTCAGGTTCTAATCGTTTGTCGATCAAAGTATGTATTCGCACTTTGTTTCTAAACGTTTTTAAGACAATCTTGCTTGCGCGCAAATAATTTATATCAGGTTCTAATCGTTTGTCAATGAAAGTTTGTACCCGAACTATGTTTCTAAATGTTTTTAAATTGTTGGTATGCTAAACATGAAAAAATGACGTTTATGTCGCAAATGTTACTTATTGGGACAGTAAAACAATCTTGCTAGCGTGTGAATAATTTATTGCAGTTTCTAATCGTTTGTCGATCAAAGTCTGTATCCGAACTTTGTTTCTAAACGTTTTTAAACTGTTGCTATGCTAAACATTAAAAAATTACTTTTTTGTCGCAAATGTTACTTATTGGGACAGTAAAACAATCTTGCTAGCGCGTGAATAATTTATTGCAGTTTCTAATCGTTTGTCGATCAAAGTCTGTATCCGAACTTTGTTTCTAAATGTTTTTAAATTGTTGGTATGCTAAACATTAAAATATGACGTTTATGTCGCAAATGTTACTTATTGGACAGTAAGACAATCTTGCTTGCCTGTAAATAATTTATTTCAGGTTCTAATCGTTTGTCGATCATAGTCTGTATCCGAACTTTGGTTCTAAACGTTTTTAAACTGTTGGTATGCTAAACATTAAAATATGACGTTTATGTCGCAAATGTTACTTATTGGGACAGTAAAACAATCTTGCCAGCGTGTAAATAATTAATTTCAGGTTCTAATCGTTTGTCGATCAAAGTCTGTATCCGAACTTTGGTTCTAAACGTTTTTAAATTGTTGGCATGCTAAACATTAAAAAATGACGTTTATGTCGCAAATGTTACTTATTGGGACAGTAAAACAATCTTGCTAGCGCGTGAATAATTTATTGCAGTTTCTAATCTTTTGTCGATCAAAGTCTGTATCCGAACTTTGGTTCTAAACGTTTTTAAACTGTTGGTATGCTAAACATTAAAATATGACGTTTATGTCGAAAATGTTACTTATTGGAACAATAAGACAATCTTGCTAGCGTGTAAATAACTAATTTCAGGTTCTAATCGTTTGTCGATCAAAGTCTGTATTCGAACTTTGTTTCTAAACGTTTTTAAATTATTTGTATGCTAAACATTAAAAAATGACATTTATGTCGCAAATGTTACTTATTGGGACAGTAAGACAATCTTGCTTGCTTGTAAATAATTAATTTCAGGTTCTAATCGTTTGTCGATCAAAGTCTGTAACTGAACTTTGTTTCTAAACGGTTTAAATTGTTGATCATGATATGGTTAACATTAAACGTACCGAAAGGGTTGCTACTTTCGTGAACGGTTTCCTAATTTGCGGACTCTGAAATATGGCGACGGTGGTCCCGCAGCACGGGTCTCGTCGTGTCCGTTTCTCCATTTTTTATTTCCGCGAGGCCTCGTCTCTTTCCACGCGGAGTGATTTATTGGATCGGAGCCGAGGCAATTTGTCGCTCGCAGCGAGGATGAAAGTAGCCTTGCACATCCGCGAAACTCGCGTGGGTTAATTCTTAATATTACCCCTGGGTCAGCACGCCTCGTACCGGAAGCTTTAATTACGACGACGACGACGACGCTCGGAGTCGCGCCTCGAGAAAGCAATTAGCACTGGCCCGCGAACGCGTCGATAATTAATTAAACTTTCGCGATCGATTCCGCCGCTGTTTTGACCCGACCAGTCTTTCGGTGCACACGCGAGGATACAAACCATCGTTCGATGGCACGCGATGTATTTCGGGACTGCTGCATCGCGATTCTTTGATGCATTCCCGAATAGAAAGCTGACGGAAGTGTCCTCCTCCCTGAGACGACGAAAGAAGTCCTGCTGGAAATTAGGAGGAATAGAAACGTACCACCTGTAGATCTTTCTTTCTCCCTCTCTCTCTCTCTTTCTTAGTCTCTCGTTGTACTTGGCTTTAATCTTCGATCCGACTGAGTGGTGCGCCTTTGACTTCGGTCCGTCGTCCTGGATTCAAAATAAGAGTAGGGTAGGGATTAAACTAAGAGAATACTTCAACGTTAATGGTGAAAATTGTATGGAAATGTTAAAAAAGACCAGAAATATTGATTTCTTATTTTGTACGAGTTCCAAACGTGCACTTACAACGTTAAACAATATGGGAATTTCAATCTATAACTATCTATATTAATAAAACTGTAAATTCGTTTAATTTAATTTAATGTAATTTCGTTTGTTCGAAATCTTAAATCTCCGAACGTTCTTCACCGATTGCTTTGAAATTTTGACACAAGGTTGCATTCGAATATGCGCGTGTTCGTTATATACCTAATCTATATCTATATAAATAAAAATGTAAATGTTCGTTTGTTCAAAATTTTAAGTCTCCGAAAGTTCTTCACCGATTGCTTGGAAATTCTGGCACAACGTTGCATTCGAATACGCGCGTGTTTTTATATACCTAATCTATATCTAATATATAAATGAAAATGTAAATGTTCGTTCGCTGAAAATCTTAAATCTCCGAAAGTTCTTCACCGACTGCTTTGAAATTTTGGCACAACGTTGCGTTCGAATGCGCGCGTGTTTGTTATATGCATAATCTATATCTATATAAATAAAAATGTAATTGTTCGTTCGTTCAAAATCTTAATTCCCCGAAAGTTCTTCACCGATTGCTTTGAAATTTTGGCACAACGTTGCGTTCGAATACGCGCGTGTTTTTATATACCTAATCTATATCTAATATATAAATAAAAATGTAAATGTTCGTTTGTTCAAAATTTTAAGTCTCCGAAAGTTCTTCACCGATTGCTTGGAAATTCTGGCACAACGTTGCGTTCGAATGCGCGCGTGTTTGTTATATGCATAATCTATATCTATATAAATAAAAATGTAAATGTTCGTTCGCTGAAAATCTTAAATCTCCGAAAGTTGTTCACCGATTGCTTTGAAATTTTGCCACAACGTTGCGTTCGAATGCGCGCGTGTTTGTTATATGCATAATCTATATCTATATAAATAAAAATGTAATTGTTCGTTCGTTCAAAATCTTAATTCCTCGAAAGTTCTTCACCGATTGCTTTGAAATTTTGGCACAACGTTGCGTTCGAATACGCGCGTGTTTTTACCTAATCTATCAAAGCTCAGGGCCAATCTTCAGAATTGCGTGGTTTAGATTTAGACACGGATTGCTTCTCACATGGACAATTATATGTTGCGTGTTCTAGAGTCGGCAAACCAGGCAATCTCTATATCTGCACAGACAACGGAACAACAAAAAATATTGTATACCCACAAGCATTGTGAAATTAAACGTATTAGAAACGTGCGCTTTCTCTTTTCTTTCTTTTCCATTTAACCAGACACAGTGAGCCACAGCAACGCGTGGCCGGGTACAGCTAGTTTTTAATACAAATGCATTGGATACCCTAAGTGTAGGGTAGAGATTAAACTAAGAGAGAGAGAGAGAGAATACAAGAACGTTAATGGTGAAAATTGTTTGTAAATGTTCAAACCAAAAAGACCACAAACATCGGTTTCTAATTTTGTACGAGTTTCAAGCGTGTACAACATTAAACAATATAGGAATTTCAATTTTTAATAAAAATGCATTGGATACCCAAAAGTAGGGTAGAGATTAATTTAAAATAATACTTGAACGTCTAATTTTAATTAAATGTTTATTTCAATTAAACGATATGGAAATTTCAATTTATAATAAAAATTGCATTGGATACGCAGAGAACAAAGTTTCCTCTTTCCATATGTTTGTACGCGTAATAAAAAGATAATGGTGTACGGTTCACATTGTCCCGATTTCTATATATAATACAAACAAAGATGCATTTAGAGAGAGAGAGAGAGATCTGTTTGAAAATGTCTCGTCGTTTTACCAGTCGCTGGTAGGCGGAGTCTATGATAATACAACTCTTGCGCGCTGCAAATAAAATTATCGAAGTTTCTGTCAGCTCTTCGTCCATAGTAATTAAAAATCAATACCGCGAAGTACGCTCGAAGTACGCGAAGTTCGAGCGCCCCAAGTCAACGTGCATCTCATAATTTCCAATCTCCGAGCCATTCGTTCGAGTGAACATTTCAAGTTGTTTAGAAAAATGTTCACTCTTGAGTGAACGTACGAACACTGTCAAAAAATATTAACAATTCAAGACAGTATCAAATATCTGTTTAATAATAATTGATTTTGAAATATTGATAAAATGTTCACTCAAGAGTGGACGTACGAACACTGCCAAGAAATATTAACAATTCGAGAGAGTATCGAATATCTGTCCAATAATAATTGATTTTGAAATATTGATAAAATGTTCACTCAAGAATGGACGTACGAACACTACCAAAAAATATTAACAATTCAAGAGAGTATCAAATATCTGTCTAATAATAATTGATTTTGAAATATTGATAAAATGTTCACTCAAGAGTGAACGTA
>CM052202.1:6080768-6092235 GCA_028455805.1 Lasioglossum figueresi | reverse complement strand
AGATACATTAAATACCGCTATGAAGACAAGTCAGTTTGTACATCGCGGAATTTTTTGAAAATTTTCCGCAGTCTATCGAGAACATAACAAATGTTTTTAATGATTGCATTCAATTGATTTACATTGGTAAACGGTATGACAAGGTGAATGCTTTGCAAATGTTATTTTCTCAGGCTGAAATTTTCGACATTGCTGAATCTTTAGAAAGTAATTTCGATACATTAAATACCGCTACGAAGACAAGTCAGTTTGTACATCGCGAAATTTTTTAAAAATTTTCTGCAGTCTATCGAGGACATAACAAATGTTTTTAATGATTGCATTCAATTGATTTACATTGGTAAACGGTATGACAAGGTGAATGCTTTGCAAATGTTATTTTCTCAAGGTGAAATTTACGACATTGCTGAATCTTTTAAAGTAATTTCGATACATTAAATACCGCTACGAAGACAATTCATTTTTTACCAAATGTATGGACCGCTGTGAATCGGTCGGATCCCTAGATCGTTGGATCGACCGTGGCGTTCCGTGGAAGTAAGTGCCTGCGGTCTGTAAAGCGGCACTAGAAACTCTCTAAAAAATCAATTCGCCGTTCCCCCGGCGACCGCAACGATTTGCTGCTATTTTTGCACCTATCGGGAACAATCGCGGCTCGGAGATTTGCTCCGCGGTCAAAATGAAAATGCGCTCGCGCCGTCTGCGGGTAAGCGAATCATGTTGCGGTGGAACGTACGGATTGGTGAACAGCATCGCGTTTCACTCCGGATCTCGGTGTACGCGCGACGATAACCGGCTATTCGTGTGTTTACATTGTAAATAGCTAGAGGAACGATCACCGGTAATTAGGTCGACTGCGAAAACAAGTGGTCACGCGGCCCGGCCCGGCCCGATCCGGACCATCCAGTCGCCATCTTTTAAATTCGACTTTTACTCCGACGTGGAAGCGCGTTTCGTATCGATCGTGCACAATTAATGCTGTGACCCCGTATAAACGAGCGCAAGAAAGAAATCGATCTTTTCGTATGGTGATTCTCGATCTGTTACGGCGGCTCTGCAGCGTCGTAACAACTTCAGAAAAAGAAAATGTAATGGAAAAGCTTCGATGCTCGATCAATTGTACTTTGTTATTGTGGTAATGCAATGCGATTTCTATTTTTCAAGATACTCGAAGATTCTCGTTCTTGAGAAATTGCCGATAGTTTCCTGCTGCGACGATTTCGTTAGAAACAATAGTACGCGATAGATTATAAAACAAATCGATCATGGCACGATCAATTTCTACAAAATTATCACAGTTTAAATATCAGATGATTGCATAATTCTTTTCTAATTGTAATTGTAATTCGTTCTTTTCCAATGGTAATTGTAATTGTAATTTCTAATCGTCACCATTCTTTTCTAATTGCAGACTGTATGATTGATTAATAAAGCTGTATTCTTTAAAATTTAACCATTCAATTTTATTTTCAAATCAGGCACGAACTTCGGCAATTCAAATATTTCTTGGATCCGCTGTAAATTATAAAATTCAATGGCTGTAAGAGGGAATTTTCTAATTACTACGCGAAGCGATAAGCAACGAAACATTTTCTGCTTCGCTCAACCTAGGACGCATCCCGGAATTGAAAAAATAGCGAAATATGTTGTACACTGCTTGTTACGGTCCGCTGTCGTTACGCAACACGATACGGCGAACGACACACGAGAAAAACAAATCGCCTTCTCGTGTATCAACCTAATGAAATTCATGGTGGCTCACCTGCGATCTTCCGTTCCCGCATACGACGCCACAGCGCCTCTGCCTTTCGCATCGGCCAGTTTTCCACCTTCGCGCTGAAGCTGCGGAAGAACTTGTACTCCTTGAAGTGCGACATTCTTCTGCCGGTTGCGTGTCCGGATTCGTCGATTGGCCCAGAACTTGCAGGAGTGGAAGGCCGAGCTTCCTCGGTCGACATTTTCCGATAGATTTTACTCAGTTTTTGCTTCGTCCCCTCCAGTTTGGCTTCAAGTTCCACACTTTCACTTGGCGAGACGATGACAGACACCGGCAGAAATAATTCTTGCTTCTCGCGATACGAACATCTCCTTCAGACCCCGTAATTTTTCAATTAATATCTTGGTTACGTTATCGAGAAACCGGGAGGAGCTACAAAATGATCATAAAATTCTCTTATTGCGTCACCAGATCCTTCGCTTTGTACTCAACAAATACGACTATCACGACGTTATTTCGAACGTTGTATTTCGGTGTGCAGATGGTTTAAAAAATAGAGGTACAGCGGAATTTATAAAGGTTAATCTAGGCAATTAATTCGCGGTGTGTTTGTGCCACTTCACGCGTAGGATAGAATTGTGCTCAGGCTTTCCGTGCGTTTCTTGAAGAATTGCCCACTTGTTGCAGCGGTACTCCAGATTATCGTTTCCACGTTTTCCTCGTGCACACATTTATCGTTTCCATTGGACTGCGTCGAACAACGGTCTGTTTAAACAATAGTAAAGCAACACTTCCTTTGGATTCGATCTCACTTGTACCGTGGAACTTCGATCAATTCCTTACAGCTAATTAAAAATATCAGGTTCTTTCGCCAGCGATCTTCAACTAACTTTCATTTCTCTGTTGAGTCAGGCGCACCTTGGGAAATTGCTATGATTTACCGGTAATGTCAAGTTCACTTTTGGGACTCTTTCCTAGCGAGCCAGACGATTCGCGTTAATAAATCTTTCTGCGGTGTAATTTATTCGACTCTGTTTCCAAAGGCAGCAATATATTAATGCGGTCGTTCGCAGAGTATCTGTAGAGCACTTTGAAGAGATCTGCGAAGATGAAGAGAGCTCTCCTCTGGGATGAAGCTGTGCTCGCAACAGGTGCGGAGAGATTCCTTATTGCACTATATTCCGGAGGTTTCGTGCGCGTTTCTGTGTCCACTGGAAACTTTCTTGCTGTGTACTTTCTTATCTTTAATTTCTCGTAAGTCGGCCGGCTTGAAAGAAATTAAATGAAGTTCCAAATTAGTTCTAGCACACTTTCCGGCTTAACTGGAACCAGGGAAAAATTCATTTAAAGGGTCTTTTTCACTCGAGGCACTTGGGAAAGAGTAATGTCGACGAAATATACGCAGCGAGTGCAGCATCAACAGAGTATTTTATTAACGAAGAAGCACTCTTCGTTTATATTGACAACCGCATCGATTTCTCATGTTTCTTTTTTAGCAGAGTAAAATTAATGAAAACTATAAATGTACGGAGAAACGCGAACGCCGATACCGTAACAGAATAAAACCGAACAGAATTTATATTTCAACTTCCTGGAAAAGGAAGGTCTGTTTCCTTTGTGATGGTATCGATCATCCAGTTCGTTTTTTCAGTTGAACGATCATTTTTCTAATGCCAGACCGTGTTCCTTCGTCCGCCGAAACCGTTCGACGTTTTATTTACCTGCCAATCGTTCAGCCTTTGACCAACGAGCAAATTTGTCCGAGGGAAAAACATACGAGCCGCATGGCTAGACGTGGCCGTTTGCGAACGAGAAAATATGATGTCGACGAGCGGTAGAATATCGGAAAGCGAAACGCGGAACGTCGTTTCCGCTGCTCGGGGATTTATGGCATCGAAAAGACACGAATATGACTGCGTATTACTTTCTGTCAAATATTGACCTCCTGCCGAGGAAGATTGTGAAAACTCGAGACGTCTATCCGAACGTTTCGCTGAGGGGAAACGTCGCGATAAATCAGGCAGCTCCTAAAACGGCGGTTCGTGCGTTGCGGGAAAATTATTTCATCGAAAATACTATAATTTCACGGTTTCTTAGGTGCATGCTTCACCTAAACATACGTTGGCTGGAACATGTATGTTGTTATAGACATTAGTAATTAATAGAAAATGCTGAAGAACTGGTTCTCTTAAAAAATCCATCTTTGGAAATATTGCTACGTCGGTGCTGACTTATTAAAATGATTAAAAATGACACATTCCCATTTAACCCGCTAATATTTACTTTTATCTACAGTTACTAAATTACTGAACATTAAAGTATTGCATGTAATGGTATTATTGTAGAATTGAAAATATTTGTTTTTCAGAAAGAACTGCAGTCTGGAAATGATGAATAACACAAGTACGACTGAAGCATCAAGGATCCAAAGAATTTCTAGCAGAAGAAGAGTTACGAATTAAAAAATGAGAGAACGGAATTCGAACTTTTGGACATTAATTTACAAATTGCGAATATTATCGAGGCACGTAGACATGTTTCTGAAAATTGCCGGCTGTCATCTCTCTTCACTTTGCTCTCCTCTTGAGGCCATCGGAGATGAGCGTGAGAAACATTCGGTGTGAATGAAATAGAGACAAAGGTTCGAGCACTTCCAAGAAACGGTGAAGAGAACTGCACGAATATTAGCACATTATCGAGGGGAAACGAGAAATCTTGTTTTTCTATTTTGCGTTACCGGTGGGAAATGAGAAACCTCGTTTCAGGCACACCCGATTGACAATTACAGGTTACTGTTGTAACAATGAACAAGCGAAGCGGGAACGACAACGATTTTATTCAGCATTCTATGTATGTTTATTTGAATATCATTCATCCAATTTCCAAGTGGTTTATATTCTCGTAATTACTGGCTTTGTAATTGCTTCGCGTTCTCGTTTTGTTTTCTCCTCGATGAGTCAAAGGAAAGCTTCATCAAAGGACACTTTAATGAGAATTTGTTGGGTATATTAAGTTATTATTGGAAACTCTTATTCATTGAAAAATCAAAGAGTAGAGAAAAGATTGAAAGTTCGGTACAGAAAAGAAAAGCCAAAGAAACTCGGTACTTCGCGGGCTTCGTGTAATTAGCGTAATCGGATCCGCATAAAAATGCGGAGGATGGAGAGACTGCGCCTTTAACGCAACATACTCTGTGGATAACTAACTCGTAGATTAACAAACTTCCACCGTGCTCCTTCCGTAATTTGCCTAACGAATTCGCGACCCCGAGTTTCACGTGCGTACACCGGCTCGCAATCGCTTTAAATCCGGGCAATTCGGTTAACTATATTTAATCAGGTGGCAAATCCTTTACCATAAATTAATTCCATTACTGGATGCTATGGAAGCAGCTTTTAACGTTGGTAAAGAACTTTCGCTTGGCGATTAACGTTGTCTTTTAGCTTATGCTGCCATTTTATGACAAAAATCATCGATAATCCCTTCTCTCAGAGATTACATTCAAAATGTAAACTGTGAAATGTTTTTAAGAAATGCCCACGTTATAAATTCTCGTGGTAATAGATAAACGAATTTTCAAAAGTAGAAAATAACAATTTTCTTTGCCTCTTGGACCACGGAGGACGGTTAATAATTTTCTAAGAGGCAAAGAAAATTTGGATTTTTCGTACACAAATTAGAATTTCTACTTCTGCATTATAAATTATGATTTATAATTTTCCTTTTTCAAAAGCATTTTATAGGTTACATTTTAAATGTAACTTATTAAAGAGTTACATAACTCCTTCGATCTCTGAAATTGACCATTAAATAATGGTTAAAATTTAACCATGAAGATTACGACAAAACGTTTGCCGTTTATATTTCACTCGCTTCCGTAAGTTCGTGATTGAAAATAATTCAGAGGATAGTTGCCAGATGATAATAATTCATTTGCCGTTTTTGCATCCTAACGGGACTATCAGCAAAAATCGTAATCGTTCAGGTACGAATCTTGTATCGAGGTTGTCCGCTCGCGGAAAATTTTCAATCCATTCGCAGAGATTAGCAACGTCGTTAATATCGTCATTAGCGGCGCATTGAATAATTCAT
Organism: Lasioglossum figueresi; assembly: GCA_028455805.1. Taxonomy (NCBI): domain Eukaryota; kingdom Metazoa; phylum Arthropoda; class Insecta; order Hymenoptera; family Halictidae; genus Lasioglossum; species Lasioglossum figueresi. The sequence continues at coordinate 6,086,426 of CM052202.1, read as the reverse complement.
TCCGTGTTTGCAGCTCGGGCCGAGCTCTCGGGCCAGAAGCTGGCCGTTTACACGGGTTTCCAACGTTCAATTTTCATCGCGGGCGACGCTCGGGTGAAACGATCGGCCCAACAAAATTAAAACGAGCCGCGCAGTTTATGCAAATTACCGTCACTTTCTCGAGCACCGTTTGCTGAACAAGTCTTTGTCACATTGTCACCGGCGCTCGGACAGACGCGGAGGAAGCTATTAGCGGTTGTTCACTCTGGCTCGACACTTCCGGGGTAGTATTCTACTCCTGTAAAATTTTCGATCCCTTAATTGCTTACGCTTGTCGCACCGGTACTCGCTAATTGTTGTCTATGGCCAGCGGATTAAGCTCTCGATCCTTATCGACCATTTTTCCTGTCGATCTAGCACTCCGATCGAATGTGATTATTAGAGATCTTTATGCCAGTTTCAAATTTTGTACCTCTCGTACCTAAATTTTTAACGAAATGATACAATATGAACGTTTATTTCCTTTTTTAATATAGGTTGAAAATAATCTGTAAATATTCCGAAATTCTTTTAACGATTTTACTATTTATTACTGCTATTATTATTTAACTGTAATCTCGAGATATTTGTGTCTGAAAGCATGAATACATGCTCTACAAAAATAGGGTGCCACACAAAAAAATACCGGTGGATTTTAAAGCTCATTAATGTAATAAATTATTTTCAGAAGATATTCTCCCCATTGTTAGATGTTCATTATTCTTTTGTCATGAAAGATTGAATAAGATAGATACACCATGTACGTATATTGTTGGCGATTCGCGACAGACTATCAATTGTATTGTCATGGGGCTCGTTGGACTCGTCTTTTTGTGCTCTACAAAAATATTGAAAAAATATACATATAGGGTGCCACACAAAAAATACCGGTGGGCTTTAAACCTCGTTAATAAATTATTTTCAGAAAATATTCTCTCCACTGTTAGATATACATTATTCTGAGTTTTGTCGTGAGAGAGAGAGAGAGAGAGAGAGAGAGATTGAATAAGATAGATACACCCTGTATGTATGTTCTTGGTGATTCGCGACAGACTGCCAATTCTATTGTCATGGGGCTCGTTGTACTCGTCTTTTTGTGGTCTACAAAAATATTGAAAAAATATACATATAGGGTGTCACACAAAAAATACCGGTGGGCTTTAAATCTCGTTAATAAATTTCTTTTAGAAAATATTCTCTGCGCTGTTAGATGTATATTATTCTGAGTTTTGTCATGAAAGATCGAATAAGATAGATACACCTTGTATGTATGTTGTTGGCGATTCGCGACAGACTGTCAACTTCGTTAAATCTCTTTAAATCTCGTTAATAAATTTCTTTTAGAAAATATTCTCTCCGCTGTTAGCTGTATATTATTCTGAGTTTTGTCATGAAAGATCGAATAAGATAGATACACCATGTACGTATGTTGTTGGCGATTCGCGACAGACTGTCAACTTCGTTAAATCTCTTTAAATCTCGTTAATAAATTTCTTTTAGAAAATATTCTCTCCGCTGTTAGCTGTATATTATTCTGAGTTTTGTCATGAAAGATCGAATAAGATAGATACACCATGTATGTATATTGTTGGCGATTCGCGACAGACTGCCAGTCCTATTGTTCGATTTCACCGAGCATGTCCCATCCGGCACATGGACACGCGAAAAATCGCGCGATCGATAAAGAACGATTACAGCTTACAGGGAGATTAGCTTATCGACGAGTCGCGTGTTTTTCTTTATTCTACATACTTGAGAGCGGAACCAGGCGAGACACGGTAACGTATAACACCTCGTGTTTTCCGATAACGTGGACCGGAAAGGGAAAAAAAGTTGATCTGGATAGAGAATGTCCGCAGCCTTGAAACGATTGCGCAGAAACCGTTCCTGAGGTTTCCATTGATAATTACAACCGAATTTTAAACATCGTCGAAGCCTGAAGGTAATTAACGGATAGAAATCTCGCGAACGTTAATTTTCAGTGAAACTAATTGCCGGACGGTTTATTAATATTCATGGTGTTGTCTCGGTTTGCGAGGTGCACCGAACGCCACCGTGCCAAATACTTTCTTTTCCTATTATTTATAACGGTTGAGACAGGTGCCGGGAATGCTCGATTAAACGCTATCGTTCGTACGGATTGTTTATAAGCCGGTAAAACTGGTTGTCTAATCGGCCACGCTTGTGAAATCGTCAGTCGGAGCGGCTGTTCAACGGACACACGTTTCTGGTTGGACAACCAGAACTTGCTAATAAATTACGATCCAATTGTCACTTTGTCACCAGGCTAATCCGATTTTTGGAAAATAGTCGAACGGATACATCAGAAACTCCAACGATTAATTCTGACTTTCGGGATAACGGGAATATTGTACTCGAAATAACAAGTTTGGTAGAGACATGTCCTAATAAAAATGTTAATCCTCCCCTTTAATTTATCACAATTAATTGCTGGGCTAGTTGTCCAGAAAAATAGATAAATTACTGATTATAAAAGATATCAAAAAATTTGAGTTCAATTTATTTATATCACTGCTCAACAGGTGATCTATTGATCTGTTGAAACCTCGCTCAGAAACAATTTGATACTAACTTTAGTTCAATTAATTGCTAGACTACTTGTACAGAAAAATAGGTACATTCCAGATTACAAAATATTTCAATAACTTTATTCTGCCAATTAAATTAAAGAAAAATATCACTGCCAATCAGGTCTGCTCTAATTCCTGAGAAATAATCATCTTCTATTTATCTATTGAAAACTCGCTCAGAAACAATTCGATATTAAATTTAGTTTAATTAATTACTAGGCTACTTGTCCAGAAAAATAGGTATATTCTAGATTACAAAATATTTCAATAACTTTATTCTGCCAATTAAATTAAAGAAAAATATCACTGCCAATCAGGCCTGCTCTAATTCCTGAGAAATAATCATCTTCTATTTATCTATTGAACACTTGCTCAGAAACAATTTCATATTAAATTTAGTTTAATTAATTACTAGGCTACTTGTCCAGAAAAATAGGTATATTCTAGATTACAAAATATTTCAATAACTTTATTCTGCCAATTAAATTAAAGAAAAATATCACTGCCCACAGGACTGCTCTAATTCCTGAGAAATAATCATCTTCTATTTATCTATTGAAAACTCGCTCAGAAACAATTCGATATTAAATTTAGTTTAATTAATTACAAGGCTACTTGTCCAGAAAAATAGGTATATTCTAGATTACAAAATATTTCAATAAATTTATTCTGCCAATTAAATTAAAGAAAAATATCACTGCCAATCAGGCCTGCTCTAATTCTTGAGAAATCTTTTATTGATCTTTTATTGATTGAAACCTCGCTGACAAACAATTGATAGAGATTCATATACGACTTCAATTAATAAGAGTGTAATACCACTTATGAAATTCATTCAATTTAATAACACACACGAACAGCATCACTCTATCATTTCCAACCATAAAATTGATCGCGAAGTTTCTTCTAACGCGCTCACTGTTTCAAAGACGCGTCTATTACGTAATAAGCAATAAATTTCTTGCAAAGGAATATTGTGAATCGACGTTTTAATTAACGCATTACGAAACGCTGAACGTTTACATTGCTGTTCGAATTGATCCGACGCGTTCGTTGGTACAGAATAAAGTAAATGAATTGGAGATTGACGGCCCTTCAAAACGCTAACGGGGTCGACGCGAAGAACGCAGGAACACACCAGGAATGAACTAAACCGGTGGGACGATCAAACGGATAAAAATAGCCCTCCATCGCGACGAAAATATAAATTTCTCGAAAGTGTAATCGTTTCGAAGGGACCGAGCCCCTTCGGTATAAAATTAGCGGACGCTGATTCCAGCGCTGATTCACTGGTATTCGGGGGAGCGTTTAGAACATTAACGAGACTGTTTCTAAATACGCGATATCGTAAAATTTATTAATAAAACCTGCTTTAAACAGTCTCGAACTATCCCAAACAATAGGAGGTATGAAAACTCCCTCAAAAATATTTTCAAACATCCTTATAAGTCGAGAATACAGTGAGTTACGATTAATTAATTAATTTCTTGTCTTAAACAGAACCAGTATTTCATGTGGAAGTCTACCAAAATTATTAAAGAAATTAAAAAATGTGTGTATAGCTCTTTCCTGTATTTTTCAACAAGTGCAGACAGTTTTCGTTTTGCTTAAAAATCCATAGAATTATTTTCGTTGCATGTGGGAGTCTACTAAAATTATTAGAAAATTAAGAAATGTGTGTGTAGCCCTGCTCTGTATTTTGTAACAAATGCAGGCAGTTTTCGTTTTGCATAAAAATCCATAGAATTATTTTCGCTGAATGTGGAAGTCTACTAAAATTATTACGAAAATTAAGAAATGTGTGTGTAGCCCTGCTCTGTATTTTTCAACAAATGCAGGCAGTTTTCGTATTTACATAAAAATCCACAGAATTATTTTCGCTGCGCGTGGGAGTCTACTAAAATGATTACGAAAATTAAGAAATGTGTGTGTGTAGCCCTGCCCTGTATTTTTCAACAAATGCAGGCAGTTTTCGTATTTACATAAAAATCCACAGAATTATTTTCGCTGCGCGTGGGAGTCTACTAAAATTATTACGAAAATTAAGAAATGTGTGTACGTATTCCGCAACAAATGCAGACAATTTTCGTTCTGCATAAATATCCACAGACTAGTGACAACATTAAAGTTTCCACCAGAGAAACTGCGTTGTAGGTTATCGGTTTAAAGTCACGCAATTAAATTAAATTCTCATTAAAGCACAAGCAAATCTCACTCGGAGAAACAATGTCTCTTTTGTCCCATGGGAAAACTTCCGCGCACGGCGACCGGAAACAGCAGGAAACGGGGCTACTTCCGCCTACAGGTGAAACTAGCAGGTACGCTAACGACATGTGAGAATTTCCAAAACCGTCGAGCAAAAGTGGTACGTCTCCTCCCAAAATTGGCGTAGCCACGGTCCCATCGGATAACAACGGGAAACAGCTTCCTGCGATCGAGTTGACCTAGTTTCAATTTGTCAAAGCGGAGTTGGAGGTTTCCCCGGCAATTTTCCGGCTGCAGCTGACCAAAGTAGGCTCACGCTGCGAGACAATGCCGGGGAACATCGAATCCGACGCGTTTCTCTATCGACTGTACACGGACAGGGCTGCTTCGATCGTGGCTAATGGCAAGATTAAACACTTCCCCAGTTGAACAATAACCGCGTTATCTCGACGCTGCGATCGCGTGATCGATCCTAATTCGGTATTATTGTGAAACGTCATCTGGGATTTCACACGAAAATCTTTGTCGTTTTTTGTTAGCCGAGAGTCAGAGACCGTCTCAAACTTCAAAATCAAATTTTGTTTCATCTGATATGAAAATCAAATCATCGGTCATAGTTAGACTGCGGATTTTATGCAAAATAAAATGTTCTGCGTCAACTGTAAGAAACAGGACCGAAATAAAAATCTATTTCTTCTTTTAGTAGTTTTAATAAATTAAAAACCACATTTTGTTGCGTCTGATGTCGCGAGCAACTCATTTTACGAAAAATAAAAATGATCTGCGTCAACTTTGACAAACAGGACTGCAATAAAAATCTATTTCCTCTTTTACTAGTTTTAAT
>CM052202.1:6057271-6080668 GCA_028455805.1 Lasioglossum figueresi | reverse complement strand
TGTTAATGTTTCAGGAACGAAGGGAAACAATTAGGCTCCTTGAATCCATGAAATCGTTGCTGGATATTAACACATTCAGTGTTTTCATTAAATTCGATGCGAATTCAAGTTGTCTTCGTTTATACAATATATTGAGCTATGATCTATGCTAGTGGATGTACATGTATACAGGCATTCGTAGTCTATTTATAGTCCCGAACATTACCGACGTCGAGGGAACAGTACGGTCGCACTTGTGCAACTCGTATGGAAAGGAAAGTGCAGTAAACAATACTTTCCGAGAAAATTGATATCTGGGACAGGGAAAAGTCAGGGGAAATCAGTGAAGTGAGAGAACCGATAAGAAACATGAATTCAAGACAACACGGGTATACCGTCACAGGATGAATCACTTCACAGCTGAATTATTAAACACTCCAGCTCCTGTGCCATAGTTTTCCCTGTAGATTGTTGAAGGTCGACAAACCTGAAAAAATCTTACAACTTAATCTTCAACTGTTTTAAGAAAGTGGAATTAAATCAAATCGTATTTTCAGTGGATATTTTCGGTGCCTTTGTAGATCTGGAATAAATGAAGATCGTACGAAATCCTATGGAATTTTGCATTGCAGAATTTCAAGAAACGTCCACGAAAAAGACAGTTCGAAAAGAAGTGGAGGGTATCGGACACGCGACGAGGATCGCAATGCCGGTCGTGGCCTTCACGGTTCTGCTCGCAATGGTTCCAACAGCGTCGCGTCAGTCGGCCATTACGAAAGTCCATTACGGTTCCATTGTTCCGACGCGTGTGCATACTTTTCATCGCGACAGGCTACAATTATTTGACCAGCGCGCGCTATACTTTTCTGGGCAGATCGAAATCCGGGATTTTCATATCTCGAGCGAGCACCGACGCTGACAATCGCCCTGGAACGCCTGACAATAACCCGGAGCCTTTCACTGCCAAGACATGGTCGGTTGTAACAACGAATTATCCGTTCGGTCGCGACGCATCGATTCCTCCCCCGATAAACATAAGCGAACAATTAAGGATACGCAATTATCGTGGCTACCCTTTATGGAAAGCTAGTGCGCCGGCCTAGCCCATAATGGCGTCCCTAATGATAGACAAAGCACTACAATTACTTTGATCAATTTCGATAGCCTTTTATCGTTCTCCATGTGGGCCCCCGGTGTCGTTATAACGGTGTAACGCCCCTTTTTCCCCTTTTATTTTTCAACGATGTCGCACCGGTAATTAATCGAGTGTTTAGCACGTACCAAGCGAGTCGAGTTGCGAAACAGGAATTTTTTATTTTCTCCTTGAGCCAGTTGCCACGAATATCCTGCTGCTAGAATCGAATCTCACCGAGATAATCGTTGTACAATCCCTTAATAAAATTACAATTGCTCACGCTTCTCAAACTTCTCAATTTCCAGGTGTTTTCTTATGAAATTTGATGTACTCGGTGTAAAATAGTACTGCACACCCTTTTCAATTATAAAAAGCTATGATTTACCACTCGTTAGTTATAATCGTTGATTCTCCGTTTTGGTATTCTTACGAAGTTTCTTAGCACTTTTGATGCATTTAAGATACAATAAATGCAGATAATCTTGATCGATAGGAACCTGATTTCTTGCAAGATTTCAGTAATTATACCGTCAAAATACATTATTTAAATAACATTAAAAATGTTGGATATTGAAGTATATTTTATTTGATAAAAATATATTGCGTTTCTGTGTAACGATGTTGTGCATTTATGACAAAAATGGGAGAGAAGAAACGAAAAGGAAGAAATCAATGCCTGTGTCTGGTAACCCATGCAGATAAATTTTATTTTTCATAAAAATCTGCAGTCTAGTTGCATCGAAATGTCAATATCCGAATGAAACCTGAAGATAAAAATATCAGCCCGAAAACGAATGGATAGCCAGCGGAACTTTATACAAAACAAAAATTTTCCACCCGAATTGCAACAAACTGGACTGCAATGCAAATTTATCTCGTTTTCCGACATGTTTAATACGTTTAAAATGATACATTTATAAATGTATTTTTAGATTCGGCTGATGTTTTCACTGTTTTAAATTACACCTACTCATTTTTTGTCATAAATGCATCAAATCCGCTGTGTATCGTTCGCAGTAAAATTGATTTACATCGCGGAGCATTGTGTCGTTATTTGGCTAACGAAACTGATTGGATTCGGGCGTAGGTGTGCCCCGGCGAAACCGCGTTATCATTCGCTGGAGTTTTCTCGACGAGACCGTGAATGTTTCACGTGGGATTCGTGTCCTCTTGAATCCCCGAGGAAACATCCTTTTAGCCGTTAAGATGGCCTTTCGACGAAATCGTTCGCACTCAAGTTGTCCCGAGTAGCGGTTCCGGCAGGATCAAAAGATTATATCGTGAAATCCTGCAGAAGGTAGAGCTGCAGTCGCCGAGAGTGCCGCGTTAATCCCGTGCAGTATCTCTCGTAACGGAACCTTCCGTCTTTGCTTTTTCACTTTTTTCCAGCCGTGCAAGGACTTCTTATGAACTGCGCTTGGGGAAAAAAGGATTCGTACTTGTTTCAATTATTTATTGCCCTTTGAACAAAAATTACCGCCTGTCCGGAGATTACCAAATAAATTCTGACGCGGTTACACTGATATATCTACTTCGAAGAGAAATTAATCGAGTGACATTTTTATCCCTCCACTTAATCCCCGCGATATGCATTAATTCGAACGATTTTTATTGTTGGTAAATTAAGAAGTACGTTCTTTAAAGAATTACGCACTGACTCCATTTTGACAAGTAGTGGATCTCAAGCAGTGGATGGAATTATCAATGTTTACAAACGAACGTTCAGTTAACGACTGACAATTTTCCCAAACAAAACGCTCCATTATTAAAAACGCATATTAAAAATTAACTTTTTCACGAAATCTTTGTACAAAACATTACAATTTTTTCACGAAAATTTTGTACACAGTCCTTGATAAAAGATATTTGAAAACAATTTTTTTAGTTCCGCAGTCATTAAGAGAAGAAATAACGTTTAATTTTAATTTCTATTTCTTGCGATCGATGCAGACAATTTTTATTTTGAATATAGATCTGCTCGTTATGTTCCTTTCTCGTTCTCGCCACGCATATCCACGCGTGGATGAAAACGAGACAAGAAACGAGATGAAAAGTATACGAGAACTAACTCGTCTTCATAGAAGTCGTTAACAGTGCGAGCTTAATTGTGAAACCGATGGTTAATCACGTTGCACCGAATCGAGGGGGAAAGAATTCGTTGGTCGGGGTAAGACTTGTTGGCAACCAGCACGTGCCGAAGGCTATTCACGAGCGTAGCTGTAATCACAGCGAAGCGGAACGTAATTTCCATCAGCGGTTGCTACAACCGCGGGATAATCGTCATTCGGCCTAAGGCCAGGCGTTTATGTCCCGATGAAGCCTTCGCCGGGGCTGGACGTTAATGTCCAATTATTGTTCTTACTAAATATTTTGTCCGATTTCAAGGATTTACACAGTGCCATAAAAGTCAGAGCGAACGAACGCGCCTTCATATTTCCTCGGGAGAACTAATCGTACTCCTCCAGGAATAGTCCTACATTAGACAGCGGATTTTATTCATTTTATGACAACATTGAGTCGGTGTAATTTGTAACAATAAAAACATTAGAAGAATTGAAAAATACGGTATATTATTTTGTACGTATCGAACGTATTGGAAAACGAAATAAAGTATTGCGGTACGATACATTGTACATTATATATTTGTGCCCATAATTATGAAAGTGTTTCACACACATTATTTTAAACTAAATTAATTCAATTTTTACGATATTGTCAGAAATGAAACGTTAGACTGTGTTTCTTATTTCAACATTACATACATGCGTACACTGCTGTGCAAAAGAACGAAGCATCCGGCCATATTTAATAGAAAAGCGTAAAAAATCAAAGAACACGGTAAGTTTTAAAAAAGGATTCCGCTGTTTGTCCTATTCTCGCAACGTGTCCTATTATAAATTCTACGAAAAACGAGGAAGGATTACATTTTTATTTGATAAAAAATTAACAATTCATTCTTCAAAAGATTATTGCACCGCAATAGAGATTTTGATTGACGTGTATACACGTCGAACGCAGTTAACTGGTTAATTGAGTTCTGAGAATATGTGTTATTGCGGATTATCTGATACTTAGAATGCAATAAATCAATCATCGCACGATACAATTTCTACATAAAGATATTGTTTGTCAATATATCTTACAATTATACTGCGTGCTTCTTTCTTTTGCACAGTAGCGTATATACTTTATTTTTACATAATACATGTTGCCATTTATTGCACATTTTGAAAGATTTTCAACTAACAATGAATTGGTCGCGCGCAACCGAGTTGGCAATTGCGTAAAAATGTGAAAACCGTGCATCGACGACATCGTTCGACAGAACACTGGTAGAATCGCTCATAATTCCGGTTCCGTTCGCAGTAGCATTTCGAGGAATCGATTCGCAGGCGCATAACGGTAGACAAACCAGTGTTTCTGTTGTATCCGTGTATACTGCGTTGAACGAGAAGCTTGCCGAGCATTTGGCAGAGTCAGCGGCGCGATTACGGCTCATCGTGAGCGAAACGTTGTCGGTGCACGTTACGGTGCCAAGTTACTCGCGGAAATTGCACCTGTCGGCCGCAGCAGCAGCGTGTGCCGGTATATCGATCCCCGTCGAATTAAACGAGCACCGATTAGAACCGATTTACTTTCTACTGGAAAATCGATACTCCTTCCACGCGTGCACCACCGTTCAATAATTCAAGGAACAGATGGGGACGAACGTTTCGTTTAGTTTCGTTCGCCCGCAATCGAATTGCGTGGCACGGGATTGCCTGAATTAATTGCGGCTTGGCTTAACTCGAAGGTCGTAAACAGCCGACCAGACAGCGACAGTGAACGATCTTAATATTCGACGTGTGTTGAACCCGTCCGAACCAACGTTTGCCCCGAGGCACGTGGCCAGTACTGTTCTACCAGTACTGCGAAATTTATTTGCGAGTATCCTGCGTCTGCCAACTGCACGATAGGGTTCGTCAAGTTCGACCTGGACGCGTTCCTCGCTTCCATGGCGCAGCAGAACCTTCCTTATTCGAACCTCCTTTGCACGAATCAATTAACTCAGTGCATTATTAAATATGTTGGTATCTAATCAATCACTGAACATGTAAGTATTGTATGAGGTGTTATGTCAATTTCATATTCACACGAAGAAAAAGATTAATGTAGCATGGAATTGTTCCAGGTCGAAAGAAATGTTTAATTATCAAGTTAACCCCTTGTGTTATAATATCGTGTCAGACACGCGATGAAGATTCCGAACAGAGTCTAATAAATACGTATGCTCTATTAATTTTCCGTATTCACACAAAGAAAAAGATTAATATAGAATGAAATTGTTCTAGGTCGAAAAAAATGTTTAATTATCAAATTAACCCATTGGCTTATAATATTGTGTCAGACACGCGATGAAGATTCCGAACAGAGTCTAATAAATATGTATGCTCTATTAATTTTCTCATAAAATTTTAATTTTCCATATTCACACAAAGAAAAAAATTAATATAAAATGAAATTGTCCTAGGTCGAAAGAAATGTTTAATTTTCAAGTTAACCCCTTGCCTTATAATATTGTATCAGACACGCGATGAAGATTCCGAACAGAGTCGAATAAATATGTATGCTCTATTAATTTTCTTTAAATCGAAATAAAATGTAATTTTGGTTTCGTTAACGCACAGCTTCATATTGGGGAATATATTTACATATTGGGGAACATATAGGCGTACAATAGATATAAAGTTTCTCCTTTTTTAGGAAATGAAGAATTACAAAAAATGTTTTAATCACTGAAATCGTGAACTAAATCGTAAGGCAAGGGGTTAAAATAGCATCGAGTGCAAAGGGTTGACGCTGGGCTTCATATAAAGAGTGAGAGTCACCTAACAATAAGACGAACCACCTGAATAACTTCTAAATTTCTTATTAATGAAGGTGCTTTTTTCTTAGATGAAGGTTTCGAACTCCTGCGAACGTAGCCCTTCTTCAGCCAATTTCAACGATGTAGTCGTTCAAGCTCATTCAAAGTCATAAACATAAAAAAGGATTAAAAATATAAATTTACTGTGGATGTTATCGCAATAGGTATCCTCAGGTTTATTGACGAAATCAGACTGATTTCACCACTGAGTGAACGAAGACGTAAACGAACTTGGCCGACAGGTTTAAGGGAGCAAAATCCTTTTTCCGAATATAATGATTATTCTAATAATATTATGATTATTTCGAATATCCGAACATGCTGCCGAATAATGCAAATTACGCCTCGTGAACGAAAAAATAGACTTCTGAAGGCGATAGCGCCCTAGATCGATCTTATATCTAGCGTTTCCGACTACTGAAAACCCCCATTTTTGTATTATCGAGAAATCGGAACGCGAATCCCGCACCCTTGCAACCCTGGGAAAAAGAGTTTACTCTCTTAAACCTTTCGGCCAAGTTCGTTTACGTCTACGTTCATTCGGTGGCGAAATCAGTCTGAATTCGAATATCCGAACATGCTGCCGAATAATACAAATTACGCCTCGTGAACGAAAAAATATGACTTTTGAGGGCGATAGCGTCCTAGATCGATCCTATATCTGGAGTTTCCGACTACTGAAACCTCCATTTTTGTATTATCGAGAAATCGGAACGCGAATCCCGCACCCTTGCAACCCTGGGAAAAAGAGTGTCTACATTCACTCAGTGGCAAAATCAGTCTGATTCCGAATATCCGAACATGCTGCCGAATAATGCAAATTACGCCTCGTGAACGAAAAAATAGGTATTTTGAGGGCGATAGCGCCCCAGATCGATCTTACATCTAGCGTTTCCGACTACTGAAAACCACCATTTTTGTATTATCGAGAAATCAGAACGCGAATCCCGCACCCTTGCAATCCTGGGAAAAAGAGTTTACTCTCTTAAACTTTTCGGCCAAGTTCGTTTACGTCTACATTCACTCGGTGGCGAAATCAGTCTGATTTCGATTATCCGAACATGCTGCCGAATAATACAAATTACGCCTCGTGAACGAAAAAATAGGACTTTTGGGGGCGATAGCGCCCTAGATCGATCTTACATCTAGCGTTTCCGACTACTGAAACCCCCATTTTTGTATTATCGAGAAATCGGAACGCGAATCCCGCACCCTTGCAATCCTGGAACCGAGTCTACCGCCTCAAGACTAAATTTCGGTAACTTGAAACTGATGAGAATATTCCATGTCCATTGGAAATGACTCTGCGAGCACAAGTGGGACAAGGGTGCGACGCAATGGCTACTTCGAAAAGGATTAATTAGATATAGATGACAGAGGAGAGTCGCGGGGTATGCGGTCCGCTGCGAACGAGAGCGTCGCGCGCCCGGACAAATTGCGGTTTAGAAAGTTCAACATTCGACTGCGTAGCTCGGACGAACGAGGCGCGTTTTGCACCTGAGAATGTTCTGGCCTTCCGACGAAGGCCGGGACAATGGAGAAGCGGAGCATTTCGTGCATGTGCTCTCGTGGGAATGCAGCTGCGTCGCAGACCTTGCAGAAAGAACGACCGCGCCGTGGTACCTAAACCACCACGTTGGAAAATCAGCCATCCCCGATAATAAATTAACGACAGATTCGCGGCTTTTCACCGCCTCGGGATTAAATTAACGCAAGCATAATTCGCACGGAGGCTCCAGGCTCCAGGCAGATCCGCGTGGAAATTACCGTAACCTTGCGGTTCAACGACGGAATTTGAAATACTACGAACTTCTAACCTCCGGTTAGTAATTCCAGTTGGGCTCCTTCTTCTTCCTCTTCTTCTTCGTTCGCTCGCTTCAGCGTTTACAAGCGGAGCTCGATGACAAATTGCGGGTGAACTGTGGAAATTCCTCGACCGTTATCTCTAATAACTTGGAAATTCATTCTAATGAGGCGTAATTATATAGATTAGGGTACAACTCGGCGGTGGCCTTGAAATATGGTACAAAGGTCGGCGGTCTCGGCGACTTCGCTTTTACGTACGGTTAAATGGACGCAATTAACCCGCCGTTAGTTAGGTGATGTCTCGCAGACCCCAGAGATTTTAGATTGATTCTAACATCGTAACAACGCGTGACAGCGTTGTTGTCGTTGTTGTTAAATTTAAAAATTTAATTTCGTGGATCTGCGTTTTTACTCTGAAAAAGCCTCTTAAGCAATACCTAATCTTGTATTCATGAAAAAGGTATTTACTTCTATAATACAATATATTATTTCGGTGGGTCTGTGAGACCCCGCCTTACTACTTTCGATACATTTTCCCACCTTACCTGTGTGCAAAATAAAAATTTTCTACAGTTCTTGCAACCAGTTGTAGTGACTGGACTGTCTAGTAGTTAAATATGCATAAAAAATGTACTACGTACGAAAACAATTTCAAAGCAAGTTCGGCTTTCAGGTTCCTCGTGAGGACGTAATTTGTTTTTTTAAAACCGCTAGTTCCCAGTACGGAAATTTACATTTGTATTTGCATGCATTTATGTTGTTTGACGATGCATGTGTTAGATAAAGTTACTTGAGACATCGGTTTTTATGTATCGTTCGAGGTCATGGTAACTTGTGACGTGCACACTTATCTGTACAATTAACAAACGAAGATAACGCGCCGGTATATCTGCGACAGTTCCGGGTAGAAACAAATTTCAGTTGACCAGCATAAATGAAGTAAAAAATCGGAATAAATTCAATCTTTTTACGATCACAATGGAGTACACGTCAATCGCATTTAGCGCTCGGCGGTGTTAAATATATCTGACTCGAAAATTATGAATTGAATAATCAAAGCGATAACGATCGACGGGTTAATGCGATCGGCGAATGTGAAGATTGACACAGGTTGAGAAGAAGGCGAGTTTATCCGTGGCGAGGCGACGCGTTTCGTCTGCGGAGATGTTTATCGCGGTCCTGGTAATTGAACGAAACCCAAGGTGGGATTTATAATTCGCCTGAAAATCGTAACGTTCGCTTTCTACGCCAGCGCGGCGTATTATACGGGCTTTCATGCAAATCGTTGGATTTATTATAGCATGGGACGGGTATGCATATGAGAGGACTTCGCATTTCGCGTACGGATACACCCCGTTGATTGCGCTTCTTCCGTCTCCGCCTGCCCTTTCTCCAGCTGCCTCCTTCGACTCTTGAATTTCACGCCATTGTTGTCCTCGAAAGATCCTGAACGGCCCCGGCCGCCTCCGGCCCGCTGCGATCCCGAGAAATTATGTGCCCGTCGGTTTGTTAACGTTACGAAACAAACAGCCTCGATTACGCCATCGATCCCCTAAACCTTTTTATTGATGGCCGTTTCCCCATTTCGAGGTCGTTCACCTTTTCACGAAAGTTCTCGCTCTCTTATCGCATCTTCGAAAATTCACAAATTAAAGATCGAATTTGCGATATTTGTGTTTTGTTGCTTGCAGGTGAATTTGTCCGAAACCTCGTGACTTTTATCTGTTAAATGCGAATCGCATAACCGAGAAACTTAAGCTGTAATTGTTAACGCATCAATTCGAATAAAGAGAAAACGAGAAATAACTGTTTACCTTGCTGTTTTATCGATTTTTTTTGTCACTGTGTCAATTCTAAATGAGTGAAATTAGTGAAATGATTGGGGATAATACATTTTTGACAATAGTAAAATTATATAAAGAATTTAAAAATACAGTCTCATTATTTTCTACCTATTGAAAACCTGTTAAGGACGGATGTAAATTATTGTAGGATATTTTTGTTTTATGCATATAAATAAAATTGTTACTGAAAAGAATTTTTCCCCTACCGATGCACGTATGATTTAAAATATAAAAATGCATTTTTGATAATAGTAAAACTATTAAAAGAATTTCAAAACACTGTCTCATTATTTTCTACCTATTGAAAACCTGTTAAGGGAGGATGTAAATTATTGTAGGATATTTTTGTTTTATACATATAAATGAAATTGTTACTGTAAAGAATTTTTCCACTACCGGTGTACGTATGATATAAAATATAAAAATGCATTTTTCATAATAGTAAAACTATTTAAAGAATTTCAAAATACCGTCTCATTATTTTCTACCTATTGAAAACCTGTTAAGGGAGGATGTAAATTATTGTAGGATATTTTTGTTTTATACATATAAATGAAATTGTTACTGTAAAGAATTTTTTCCACTACCGATGCACGTATGATTTAAAATATAAAAATGCATTTTTGATAATAGTGAAACTATTAAAACAATTTCAAAACACTGTCTCATTATTTTCTACCTATTGAAAACCTGTTAAGGGAGGATGTAAATTATTGTAGGATATTTTTGTTTCATACATATAAATAAAATTGTTAATGTAAAAAATTTTCCGCTACCGATGTACGTATGATTTCAAATATAAAAATTTGAATGTACATGTTTGTCCGATAATTTAAGGTCGAACGATAGCGCGCTTCAATGTTAAAGTATACGTTCGGTGTTGCTATCTAAGTCCAAGGAAACGGGAATATTTGTTATGTGACAGCTGGTCGCAACAGTGAGTTGCATTTATGATTATCCGTTCGTCGCGATGTTATCTCGCTCATTTTCCTTCCACGCGGGTTTTATCATTATCGTTCGAAGAACTGTCATTTTCTGGGAAAATGTGGGTGGAAGGACGAAGTTCAACCTAGAAAAGTATTTTTCTTATTTTAGTGGAAACTCGTCGAGGACGATTAGCTGTGTGTCAGATAAGACGGGGGGATACGTCCTTCGGATAAGAATCTCGGGGAAAAAGCGCACCGGAAATTAGGGGCAGCTTCAAAGAGATCGGAATCGCGCATGTTAAGCACGGTACTTCCGCCATTTTATTTTGGAATTCTCGAGAGTTAACCCAACGGCACACGTTGCAGAATTTACGTAAAATATTAGATTATTTTCTATCGATAATGGCAGTAATAATTGTAATGCTGCGGATCTGTGTGCAAGATAATAAATTTTAAACGGATAGAAATTTATTTCTTGCTTCAGTGATTTTAATGCATTGAAAAGTAATTTTATAATGCATTTAAAATCTATTTGCTACCTTCACGAGTTGTAATATTAATTGAACAGCAACTGTTCGGCGACTTCGCCCCTGTTAGCTGGCAACACAAACTACAGTCTAGTATAGTCGGCTGAAAGCGAAGACCCAAGGATGCACTTTGCATCGCCGCATTAGATTGCCACCTAGTGGTCTGACTATAGAACCACAATTATACCGAAACAGTCTTCCAATTATAAATTCTTAAAAAAAGCTGGTGTAATTAAAATTATGCAATCAAAACTTTCTAAGAAGAGCTAAAGTCAAAATCGAAAGATCTTGATCGACAGGTTGAAGTTGTTATTCAAAAACTTTGCATTTGTATCTGTGAAAATAAAAATTTAAAAACTTTGTACATTCGCACAATCTATCATAAAAATATAGATATTACATTATTATACTATATTATAGAATTTCTCTTCGGTTGGATTATTTAGTCTTGAACGATACACTTGAAGGAATTAGAGAAAATTTATACAGAATTTTAGAAAGGTCCTACAGTAAATATTATAACATTTAAATGTTGAGAACCGTAGATAACTGTTTATTTCGAGTTTGCTTCCGATCGGTTTCGCAAACGCAATAGACCTTGCTGCTTCGCGGCGGTTCGCCTAAACCAGCTTCCTAATCGTTTCCCTAATCGATTATACATCCTGCGAGAGTGTAGAGGCAACTTTTTCATTCGGCAATGTACTTTCATTCATAACCGGCTCGCGGAAGCGATCGATCGAAACTCGCGTTTCCCGGGACTGGTTCTCGCTTGTTTCCGCGTTCGACCATCTGTTTTCAGCCTTCGAAGTTAGAGGGGTACAGAGTAGGGTAGACCTCATTCTTCAGATGTAAAATGTAAACCCTTACCACACCGCCCCCTAAACTCGTTCCATTTCGTGGAAAAAATAACTAAACATAATTCAAGATTGATTCGCGACGTCGAGAAGAGTTGGTACATCGAATGCGATCTTCATTCCGTACGGGAATTATTTTCTTGCACAATAGAACAATCGAAAGGTGCAGAGCACTGCAGGGTGAAAGAAATCTTCCAAGAAAATTTTCAATTGGTCCCCACTTGGACCTCATTCTTCAGCTATGAACCTTTATTCTGTATTAAACCAAAATTTCTGTATTAACTGCAACAAACTATCTATGTGCTATCTATGTGCAATCTATGTATGTACCACGCTCTGCTACCATGTTGAGATTCGTGGTAAATGGATGAGAAATAATTTAGAGTTAGAAATATAAATGTAGTTTAATGAAGGTGGCGATAGCCAGTCGGCACGTTTTTTTTATAACAGAGCGTTTATTGTGCCAAACAAAAAAGTATAATATTTACAGGTAGGTACAACAAACTTAAACGCACAAAAGTATAACAATAAATAAATTATTAATTACCAGACTAAAGGCTCCGTTTTCGGAGCACGCACGGTATTTGCACTTATTGCTACTATTTACACTTATACTAGATAAATTTTATCTACTTACGAATAAAATATATACACAGCACATCACAGGAACTGTATAAACAATCTTACATTTATGGGATAAAAACACAGATTTTGTTTAGTACTTACTTACTAAGCTTATACTAGTAGTGAACTTAAAATTAATTTTTATTTATATTGTTGTTTCTAGCTTAATCTATCACTGATTTTATAAACTTAATGTAACTATAAGATATTTTTGGTTATTAATATTATTATTATTCGCATATCTAACAAGTACTTGTAGCTAGGTAAAAGAACGGTAACGGAACAATAACTTAACACTAATAGCAATAAAACTAATATATAACACTAATCCTAATAATAAGATACAGGAAACATAGAGTAACGTATTATTAACATAATTAGGGTTGGTTATTATATTTACACTCGGATAGAATAATATAAAAATGTATGTTCTCCCCGATGGTGTTACAGTAGAGTGAGTGTTTTTGTTTCTTACGCGCCGTTCTCGCCTGTGCTCGTCTCTCTGCACAAAAACGTATTTTGTCGCTAGATGGCAACACAAATACCGAAATAGGATATAAGAACAAGATTGTTATTTTTACCAATATATCCAACACTATTTATCACACAAAATTTTATATGGCGTGACCTTCATCATTTTAAGTTAACATTCATTCTTTACAGGAATTATTTTCTTGCACAATAGAACAATTGAAGGGCACTGCAATTTTCACTTGGTCCACAATTGCACCTCGTTCTTCAGCTATGAACCTTTTACACCAAACTGCGGATCTTTTTGTGAAATATAAATGTTCTGTATCAACTGTAACAAACTATCAATGTCTTTTTATCACACAAAATTTTATGTGGCGTGATCTTCATCATTTTAACACTTTACCTACCGGAAGCCTGTTAATAGGATTTTCAATAATTGTGCTGTGCCAAATGAAAGCATAGAAATTTTCTTTTACATTGCAATCTTAAATGAAACTATTAGATGACTTTATTGAGAGTGACTTGTTAGTACAATGATAATTGCTGTTGCTATTAAAGGTTCTATTAAAAAGTGTTCAGCCATGTATCATAGATTTTTCAAAATTATGCAGGTAATTATGTCGGTAATGTGTTAAGTTAACAGTCACTCTTTACAGGAATTATTTTCTTGCACAATAGAACAATTTAAGGGCACTGTAGGGTGAAAGAAATTTTCCAAGAATATTTTCAATTCGTCCACAATTGCACCTCATTCTTCAGCTATGAACCTTTTACACCAAACTGCGGATCTTTATGTGAAATAAAAATGTTCTGTATCAACTGCAACAAACTATCTATGTCTTTTTATCACACAAAATTTGATGTGGCGTGATCTTCATCATTTTAACACTTCACTTACCGAAAGCCTGTTAATAGGATTTTCAATAATTGTGCTGTACCAAAAGGAAGCATAGAAATTTTCTTTTACATTGCAATCTGATATGAAACTATTAGATGTCGTTATTGAGAGTGACTTGTTAGTACAATGAAAATTGCTGTTGCTATTGAAGGTTCCATTAAAAAGTGTTCAGCTATGTACCATAGATTTTTCAAAATTATGCAATAATCACCAGTCTGCAATGTGTTAATAAAGAAGAAATATCGACATCTTCAATTCTTTAAATTTTCCAATAATTTCGAATTTCAAATGACCACATGGTTTACACTTGATTCTAGACTGCGGATCCTTATGCAAAGTAATTATTAATAATATTTGTTTTTTTCTCTTAACGATTTTAACATTTTACCTACCGGAAGCCTATCAATAGGATTTTCAATAATTGTGCTGTGCCAAATGAAAGCATAGAAATTTTCTTTTACATTGCAATCTTAAATGAAACTATTGGATGACGTTATTGAGAGTGACTTGTTAGTACAATGAATATTGCTGTTGCTATTAAAGGTTCCATTAAAAAGTGTTCAGTCTTGTATCATAGATTTTTCAAAATTATGCAGGTAATTATGTCGGTAATGCGTTAAGTTAACAGTCACTCTTTACAGGAATTATTTTCTTGCACAATAGAACAATCGAAGGGTGCAGGCCACTGCAGAGTGAAAGAAATTTTCGCTTGGTCCACCCTGGACTGTCGAAGTTAGGGGGATGCAAATGCAGTTATCGCGACGACGTGACGGGCAGATGCGCGTTTTACGAGCCGCATAAAAAGCCACCGTTTTAGCTGTCTCGTAAAGCATTGTCCCTCCGCACGCGCGTTTATCATCTTTTATTGGCACACGACGCTGTCCACCGTCGCGGCGCGACGTTCGTCGACGTTAATTACAAGAAACCGACTCGCGTTATTTCACGACTCGTGCCCCACTTGCATTCTTCATACTCTGGATAAGCCGTTCAACCTTTTCACTTTTCCTCCCTTGAAACTTTGTAATGAATTTTTCCCTCCTCCACACGCCTCTGCATGCATTCGCGCCTGACAGCTGCGGCCATTCTCTACAGGGTGTTCTAAAAATGTATTTCCTTGAAAGGATTGATTCCCGAGTCATTCCAAGTGACTTTTTCCTTTGCGAAAATCTTCTCCGCGACTCTGTTGAGGAGTTATTAACGAAAAACACGAACCAAGCGTCACGCTCGGCGAGACGCGTTTCGATTGGTCCGGGTTTTTAATTAATAACTTCTTAATAAATCCGCGGAGAAGATTTTCAAAAAGGAAAAAGTTTTTTGAATGGCCTCAGGCATCTGCCATTCGAAGTACAACATTTTTGGGACACCCTGTGTATTAAAAGAAGTTCAAACTCTTTGTGAAGAAATAATGTTTATATTTTGTCTAAAGTTGATTTATAGTAAGTTTAAGGTAAAGTTCTGAATGAAAATACTGTTTTCTTGTTTTAAGGGATAGTCTAAGCGACGATTTCACTTCGCGTCTAAAACTCGACTGTTCCTTTATGTTTCAGGTAAGCACCGGTCGATTACAAGCAATGTTAGTACTATGGTAGCAAGTGAAACAGTAAATCCTCGCGTAAGTACGTTCTACGTTTTAAACCCCATCCAATCACCATAAAATAGTGTCCAAGGGCACGTCTTTAAGGGCGGCGCGGGACGGAGGTGGGGCAGATATACAATTTGCATTTTCATGGGCCTACGTACGCATGGTTATCCACCTTCAAGGTGGACTGCATTTCGACCTGGACTCCTCGTGACGAAAAATGCAATCCATGCACGCAGGTGCGCTTTATCGCGTGCTCGATGGCGGAGGCCGTCGAAATGCTAGTTCGGTTTTTATCGTCTTTTGTTTCAAGATGAAAATCTCTGAAGAAAGTGTGAAGATTACTGATAAAATGGAGATTAGCAGAGTTTCGTTCTATCTAATCTTTATTGTAGTTTATTGTTACTATTCTGACACTTTACAGGACGAAAAATGTCTTGAAACGAACCCTTTTATCTTTATCTTGTATGTTGCACTACAACAATTCTTATAATGACAACTAATCATTGAATTACAAGTTTCATGAAATTGTAACAATATTTTTACTTTGTATTTAAACATCTAAGATTTTAATTTTTGAAAATTGAATTTGTACACTGTTTATTTCAACGATCACTATAAGAATGTATAAAGTCATAGCAATTTTCACTTGATATTTAAACATCTGGGATTTCAAGTTTTGAAAGATGAATAGATGCTACATTGTTGAATTGAAAGATCGCCATAATTACATAACAAGATCAGCATAATCTTGTATGTTGTACTACAACAATTCTGATAATGTAAACTAATCATTGAATTACAAATTTCATGAAGTTGTAACAATATTTTACTTTATATTTAAACATCTAAGATTTCAAGTTTTGAAAGATTAATAGATGCTACATTGTTGGATTCAAGGATCACTATAATTACGAAATAAGATCAGCATAATCTTGTATGTTGTACTATAACAATTCTGAGAATGTAAACTAATAATTGAATTACAAATTTCATGAAGTCGTATCAATATTTTTCCTGTATATTTAAACATCTAAGATTCCAAGTTTTGAAAGATTAATAGGTGCTACATTGTTGAATTCAAGGATCGCCATAATTACATAATAAGATCAGCATAATCTTGTACGTTGTACTATATCAATTCGTATAATGTAACCTAATCATTGAATTACAAATTTTATGAAGTCGTATCAATATTTTTGCTGTATATTTAAACATCTAAGATTCCAAGTTTTGAAAGATGAATAGATGCTACATTGTTGAATTCAAGGATCGCCATAATTACATAATAAGATCAGCATAATCTTGTACGTTGTACTATATCAATTCTTATAATGTAAACTAATCATTGAATTACAAATTTCATGAAGTTGTAACAATATTTGACTTTATATTTAAACATCTAAGATTCCAAGTTTTGAAAGATTAATAGATGCTACATTGTTGAATTCAAGGATCGCCATAATTACATAATAAGATCAGCATAATCTTGTACGTTGTACTATATCAATTCTTATAATGTAACCTAATCATTGAATTACAAATTTTTTGAAGTCGTATCAATATTTTTCCTGTATATTTAAACATCTAAGATTCCAAGTTTTGGAAGATGAATAGATGTTACATTGTTGAATTCAAGCATCACCATAATTTCTGAAAAATCCGAGGGTCCGTGGTGCTTGTAATTTTTCGAAGCGGTCACGTGCACCGGCCGCAGGAACCATTTTACGTCACGTTCGATGATCACGTACACACGATCCCGCGGTCATGATGGAATTAGTTGGTCAATTTCAAGACGCGATGATTACGATGTAACGATCACTCCCGAGCGAACCGCTCATCCGTTACAAGGAAGAAATTAATAATTTCACTTAATCCTTCGTGATTAATGTTGTGCCCCGGCTTCCGCTGGCTTCCGAGAAAGTCCACCTTCGAAACGCCCGTAATCTACCGCACGTTTCGAGTGTAGCTTCGTCAGGTTAATATCCGCTTATAATACATATTCAGGACGTTTACGACACCATAAATTGTCGTCTGCTTTTGATTTCTAGTTCAACATGCGGAAAGTAATATGTGATCGATTCAATACATAGAAAATTTCAATAAAACATCTCGACAACCTCGGCAACTATTTTTACAGTGTTGAATCCACAAAAAGCTATGGAAAGTTTATTTGAAAAGTCTGCAGACAGAAAATCTATACTGAAAGTTAGAGCTTCAAAATTTCTCGTGCATCTGCTGAAGAATGTTCGTGCTCGAAGAAAATATGTAGTACAACTGTGACGAGTAACTAAATCGAATTTGTGAAATGCTTCTTTTACATCGATTTTTTCTTGTTTCACGGGAGAAAGGAGACAGGGTGTAGAACGTACAATTTAGTTACAAAGACACAGAAGTATGTGCACCGATAAGAGGTAAATTCCATGGATTCTGGAACTTGGCGCATCTTGGTTCCATTTCAGCGTTATCGTTCGCGAGTACCGTGAAATCCAAACACTCTTTAATAATTCTCATTGCAGAGGAGGTTGCAGTTGCAGTGGATACGGTTTACAGCCGCGTCGACCTTTCTGTAGCGAGAGAGATCGGGTCTGCCGTAAAAAGAGCATTCTTTCGTTATCTCTTCTGACGCACTCGGCGAACAGTCCGTTCCAGTTATGGTTTCGGCGTTTAGGCGCGAAGCTCTTTCGATTTCAAAGAAATTTGCATCTTAGTTATTTTCTTCCTCTACGATGAATATTGTATTATGAATGTTTCTGTAATCTGTTGGTGATTCAGATTCTTTGATAGTTTCTATGTATAACCACGTTCAAATTCTAGAAAATAAATGATAAAGTATGAAAGTGTGTCTAATAATTTGACTGTGTACAATCGTCGAATATAATATTCGAAATTGTTGAAAAATTTTAAAAATTGAAGATGTCAATACATGGTTTCTCCTCTATTAACACTTTACCTACCGGAAGCCTATTATTAGGATTTTCAATAATTGTAATTGTAATCTGTTGGTGATTCTGATTCTTTGATAGTTTCTATGTATAAACACGTTCAAATTCTAGAAAATAAATGATAAAGTATGAAAGTGTGTCTAATAATTTGACTGTGTACAATCATCGAATATAATATTCGAAATTGTTGAAAAATTTTAAAAATTGAAGATGTCAATACCTGGTTTCTCCTCTATTAACACTTTACCTACCGGAAGCCTATTATTAGAATTTTCAATAATTGTGCTGTACCAAAAGAAGGCATAGAAATTTTCTTTTACATTGCAATCTTAAATGAAACCATTGGATGACGTTATCGAGGGTGACTTGTTCGTTCGCAATGAAAATTGCTGTTGCTATTGAAGGTTCCATTAAAAAGTGTTTAGCCGTGTACCATAGATTTTTAACAATTATTCAATAATCACCGGTCGGTAATGTGTTCAAAATCATTAAGGGAAGAAATAACATTCGATGTAGTCTCTATTTTTTGCAATCGACGCATACAATTTTTATTTTGCAGAAAGATCCGCAGTCTGACAATCAATTTTAAAATATTCTTAGAGTCAGTATGATATACCGATGTCGTCCCAGAAGGGTTGAAGAAGAAATACTTATTTTAGTGCTTGCTGAATTCCTCTCAGTATATCTCCTAAAAGATGGGCGTAAACAAATTGTAGGTTTACGTACAAAAAACTAGATCTGATAAGAAATTTGGTGCAATCAGCTTAAAGCTCTCTTTGAACCATGTTATCGAGCCATGGAATAACCCATGACTCACCCTGTATAATAAAATAACATAATGCGTTATTCGTTTTACACTACTTCGACTACACTAGTTCTGCTAATTAAGTATAAATAAAAATGTAAATGTCCGTTTGTTCAAAATCTTGAATCTCCGAAAGTTCTTCACCGATTGCTTTGAAATTTTGCTTTAATCTATAAAATTGCTTGATTGCTTTAATCTATACAAAATCTTGTATACCCACAAGCATTTTCAAATTAAACATATTATAAACGCGCGTTTTCTCTTTTCTTTCTTTTCGATTTAACCAGACCACAGCAATTCGCGGCCGGGTGTGCAGCAAGTGCGAAATAAAAATTGTATGCATGAATTGCAAGACATAGGAACCAAGTAATTTGTTCTTAGTTTGTTCCAAGTAGTTGGTTCTTGTAATTTCTTTGTTGTTTGAAATTACACTCATCCGTTTTTGTCATAAAATCCGCAGTCTATTGATCAGCATCAGAAATCGCTGCCGCAGCATCTTCGACTTCCGGACGAAGTTAACGAGAATCTCATTCAACTTCTCGGTCATTAAGGATCATGAACTCGACGAAAAGCTCTTCTGGCCGCTTCCGGCTTACGAGAAGTTTCTCGGGGAACTACGTAATCTGCATCAATCTCGTACAATTTCGTTCCTAATATTCTATTAACGTGCCATCCCATCCACTCGAAACGAAACCTTTCCCTTCTATTAATGTCTAAAGTAACTCCGCCATGGCAATTCCAAGCGAGCATGCTCGTGGATACGCGCCAGCGCCGGCATCTTTCAATTTCCGAACGCCTCTAATCGAGGCCGGAATGCAGCCAGAATATTTTTCTGGTTCTCGCGTCGGTATCTAGGAACGCGAACGAGCCGACCAATTATCCGTACCGGACAAAACGAAGCCACGAGTCCACTAATAACATCGCTAATTATGATTACATACGGGCTTCCACGAGGAACACGTGGCCGTCGCAAAGGGAAACCTCGGAAAGAGGATCGAGTCGGATCGAAGGGAACGAAAAATAAATGGGAAAAAGAACCGAAAAAACCACCGATGAATAATAGTACGTACGTGGCCGTGATTATGGATAAAGATATCCGCCGACCCCTTAGGTACATTCCAAGGTACTCGACGATCGTCCTGCGAAATTGATGCGTCGCTATCAACGCGTGTTAGGCAAACTGGACTGGACTTATGTGTTTTGTTTTTCTGTCCACAAGTACGGAGAATAGTAGTTAGTGTCAATTGTCCTCTTTTTACGAGAGATCGCTTGCCGTAACAGCCGATAAGCCAGCTCGAGGGTGAATTATACTCGGACTCGCGAATACCAAACATATGAAAAATAGTACGCGTTCTATCGGCGAAGAGATACAGTGGCTAAAGAAAGCGATCGCACACTGATCGGTTTCAAGAAACTTTAGACATACGAGAGCTGAAATTTGATTGACTTGTCACAGTGGTCACGTGCGAACGACACTAATCTGTGACCTGGCTTAGAAATACATTCTTACTCCAAGGTGTTCGAATGAATTGGATTTTTATCGAGGATTTTTAGAATGCGACAGTGTTAGAATAGCATTAAGTTTCTATTTGTCGTAGATTTTGTAGGATTTTTGTTGGTTCGTATCGGACACTTAAGCGTTTCTTCCAATAAAAACAAAACGACGGGATAAACATTTGGACTCGTTAAAGCCGACGACGAGCCAATTGTGGAGTAGTCGAATCACAGTACAGGGTGTAAAGAAATGTTTGGTCTTGGCACATGTTCGGGGAGATCGATAAAGATCTGTGATTAAAACGGTGCCGCAAAATTGTCCTTGACCTTGAATTTCACTGTCAAATTTGTTTTGATTGCATTGTATTCTATTTTCATCCCCATGATGCATAGAATAGAATCCAATAAAAACAAAGTTTACCTATTGATTGACGTTGATTCGACCTAATTTTGAGCTTTTTTTACCGATCATCATCGATCCGATGATGTGGAATACGCATATGGCAGGCAAGATCAAACATTTCTTTACGCTGTGTACGTTAAAGTCAGTGCCAGGTCTTTCAGTTTATCAGCTGATTTAACAGCTTCGTTTCCGATCTGATGTTTTCATCGCGAATTGCTTGTTTAGTTTCCTATCTTGTCGAAGCGTTTGTTAGCGCTCGAGAGTAAAAAGGAATCGTATAACGAAACGACAGGATAAACATTTGGACGAGGATCGTCAATCTCGCAGCTCTCGGTCCTGACTGGAATGATAAAGGCCGACGAAGATACACGAGATGATTAGGAATTAAGGATAACAGGCTATCGTAATAAACGAGATTACTCGGAGCGAACGTTATGCTCGGCGAGCATACACGCCTCTAACCCCCATACACGGACGCAACAGCCACCAGCAACCCTATAAACCCCATAGACGGCCGCTAATGGCGCTATAAGCCGGTCCAGAGAAGAACTGATCGCGCGTGCGACCGTTCTGCATCCTTTCTTCCTGTCGTCTCTTCTTCGTTGCTATTCGTTACTCATTCCTTCATCTCGACTCTGAAAAAAAGAGACCAAAGAGAAGCAAACGGTCGAATCGTTGCTTAAAAGGCGGACCGACGTAAACGCTCGAATATCGTTCCTTTACGGTTTATTGCCGCCATAATAGCGATCTTAATGCCTGCTCATGCGCCCTGAATTGTGAACATTTCGATGGTAATGATTTTGTCGGTTCTATAACTGTTAGCGAGAGCACCGCTGCGATAAGGTGGTTGCTAGGAATGGTTTCATTCGAGGCTGGTCTAATAGATTTATGTTATTTAGGTCCTGTTGCTCCGGGTTTGTTGGGTCCGAGTCTGTTTATTGTGCTGAGAAATGTACAAGGTGTCCTACTTAATTACTTTGTCATTCGGAAAGGGGAAATTATGCGTTCATGACAAAACTGAGTTAAATACTGAATAATAATAAGTACTTACACATTGAATAATTATTAGCATTTTTTAGTAGGCTCGCGTTTGAAGTTGCAGCTAATTTTCGTCACAGATGCAGTCTACCGAAAACAATTGTTCCGATGCAGAACACGTTTCCACGTTTCCACGTTTCCACTCGACGCGTTGTTTATTTTCACCAACGAGCCAATCAACGTTCGCAAAACGTGTCAAATGTTTGTTTTCCAAAATGAAATTTCAAACGAAATGTCCTTTCACATTTCATGATATTTAAATTGTCGGTCCAGATTAATATTTCGATATCCATAAAATGCTCGAAATCTCCCCCGGGGCGATTGTTCACATTATATACGAAATATCTCGGATACATTGCGGACGATGATTGACTTGTTATTTAAAATCAATGTTTTAAATTCTAAAATTAAGATCAATGTTTGATTAAAGTGACCGAGGGAGTTGGTTCGAATCGATGAATAATATGAAATGAAATTATATGGTTCGATGATTCGCCACGTAGAATGGAGAAGAATTACTGTGCAGATTTTATATAATTCTCGATTAAAATAGATCAGTGAGAATGAACGATTTAACGTCTGCAAACTGTAACAAGCGGAGAAGATCGAACGACGAGGTCCGAAAACGACGAATCAGAAGGGAGCGTTCAACAATGACACACGTTGCATCGCCCGCAGCTACCACGGGATTATTATGGGCCCATAATTTCCAAGCTTCGTTAGCGATCCCGCGTGTGTTGCTCGCGTTTAAACAGGACGAGCGTAGCTGTTTTACGACCGAAATATATTATGCAAATGCTGATCCGTGTACGTGCGTGTGATTTGCCATATCGGCGCCGTTTCTCGCGGCTCCGCGAGCCGCGCGGTCAGTTGCCGGTGTGAGCACGTTTCGAGAGCGTAACTTCTCAACGGAAATGTCATTCCTTCATGACAGGACTCCGGACACTTTTCTATAACAGCAATTAAACCTCACCGACCGTCGAAACTAATTATTTCTGTCGATACCGACCACGATAATTACGAACAAGTATCATTTTTAATCGCATGCGAACGGGATACTGAAACGTTTCATTTCACTAGGAATGAAAGTAGTCCTATTCAATGTGGACTTATATGTGAATGGAGTTGTATAAGTTTATGAATTGGAAGTTTACGTCAAT
>CM052202.1:6023975-6035954 GCA_028455805.1 Lasioglossum figueresi | reverse complement strand
AGAATACAATTTCTACTCGGCTCCTCCTATCAAAGATGCATTTATGGTACAAATGGGCACGTATAATTTAAAGCAGTGGACATGTTAAAAATATTTCACGACGTCGATGTATTAGTTTCAGCTTGATAAGATAATTAAAACAAGAATATAATTTTTATTCGGCTCTTTCTATCAAATTTGACTCATTCATGACACAAATGGGCACGTATAATTTAAAGCAGTGGACATGTTAAAAATATTTCAGGACGTCGATGTATTAATTTCAGCTTGATAAGATAATTAAAACAAGAATATAATTTTTATTCGGCTCTTTCTATCAAATTTGATGCATTCATGACACAAATGGGCACGTATAATTTAAAGCAGTGGACATGTTAAAAATATTTCAGGACGTCGATGTATTAGTTTCAGCTTCATAAAATAATTCAAAGAAGAATACAATTTCTACTCGGCTCCTCCTATCAAAGATTCATTTATGGCACAAATGGGCACGTATAATTTAAAGCAGTGGACATGTTAAAAATATTTCAGGACGTCGATGTAGTAATTTCAGCTTGATAAGATAATTAAAACAAGAATATAATTTTTATTCGGCTGAGGATTTTATGAATTTATGACACAAATGGGCACGTATAATTTAAAACAGTGGTCATGTTAAAAATATTTCAGGACGTGGATGTATTACTTTCAGCTTGATAGGATAATTAAAGGAAGAATACAATTTTAACTCGGCTTCCTGCAATCTATACGAACACTTTTTATTTTGCATACAGATGCGCAGCCTAACACTGAGCAACATTTCACCCATATTTGTCTTGTGTAATCTTTCACTGGACCGAACCACGAATTTGCAAAACCAACATTCGTAACAGCCTAATACATTACCGAAACATCTTGCGGTATTATTCGATAAGGTTCTTGTAGCTATTTCATCCCGTGCAATCCCTGCCACGCAATGTTTCTTACATCACCGACGAAGCAGATTCAACGAAACGATTTATCTGAAGGCCTCGGACGAAACCGAAATTATACGGCGTTTTCGCGCGATGTAGGGTACGGGGGTATGGTAGGGCGTCAGCAAAAACTTGGTTAGCTCCGAAAAAGACATTTATCATGTCCTTGGGGACGATTATCGATGCGGTCGGAACGCAGGACGTCGCGTCCCGAGCAACAAGGCGAGACGGCATAATGTCCATTGCGCCCCGCTGATCAGTTTTGAATCGTCGCCGGTTACTATGCTCGGGGGCGAGGATCGCCTCCCGGTAAAATACCAGCCCGGAATTCGTATTCCGTGTAGCCGAGGAGATAAATCTGTGCCGGCCGATGGCAGCAAGGATGAGCCAGAAGAAGGATAAACAGAGGAGCGGTTCCAAGACGGAGGACGAAGGGCGGGGGCAACCGAAGAGAAAAAGAAGAGCCACGCCTTTGTCCTGGTACGTCCACCGATCTTTCACCAGGAAGATGTAAGAAAAAGAAGATTGCGGTCTACCCAGCTCCCTCGAGCTGTATATACGCGCTGACCAGCACAGCTTTGTCGATACGCGGTTGTTCTTTTAAAACACAAACTATACGCTCCCGTGCGGTATCATACGAGCCGAGAGGCTTTCTTCTTCTTCCGTACAGAAGAGCTTTCGAATCGGTTTTGTACCGTACACTCGTCGATCTTTCTTTTGCGCACGCGAAATTTAGGATGGGAACGATGGCGCGGTTAGGTCGCTTTCACGTCCTTGATGAAGGCACGGCTTGATGGACACCGACGGGGACGAGTGCATCAAGATTCTAGAAGTTTTTCAATCTCGATTACAATCAGAGACATCGTTTGTATATGTCATTTAATACTCTGCTGTCGGAGCTGTTTTATCTTGAAAATTAAACTTCTCTTCCGACCTGGAATAATTCCATTGTGTGTCATTTTTTTCATTTTGTGGACATAAAACTGGTGTCGTACCTCATACAATACTTAAATGTGTAGTAATTGTAGTAATTGATTAGGTACCAACATGTTTGATAATGTATACCAACCAATATTTAACACATTATCGACCGGTCATTATTGCATAATTTTGAAAAATCTATGGCACATGGCTAAACACTTTTTTATGGAACCGTTAATAGCAACAACAATTTTCATTGCGAACTAACAAGTCACTCTCAATAACGTCATCTAATAGTTTCATTTAAGATTGTAATGTAAAATAAAATTTTGTATGCTTTCTTTTGGTACAGCACAATTATTGAAAATCCTATTAATAGGCTTCCGGTAGGTAAAGTGTTAATAATGTAAGCAATATTGTGGATTCTGGTACAGGTACATCTTTTTTATCCACTTAAATTATGCAAAATAAAATTTTTTAAACTGTAAGAAACAGGAGCTGAGTAAAAACTTTTTTGGATCATATTTTGTAGACGGGATTCAGTACGTGGATTTCTCGAAACGCTTTTAATCCGTCGCTATTTTAAATTGCGCCCATCCATTTTTCTCATAAATGCAATTAGTGTTCTAAGCCTGTATTGGAAAATGGGAGGGACGGGGAGCGAAATTTGAAAACCACGCAGAAAGAATCGGTGTTTTCAAATAATATTCCCTCTCGCTGAAAATAACCGAAGCGTTCCTCGGGATCGAGGGCACGTCAGAACCTTGGCGCACGCGAGAGGGTGTGGCAACCACGAGCGAAGAGGAAACGCACGTTCACCGACAGCCCATGAATTTCCGTTCCATTTAAGTACCTGAACTGCTGCAGAACCGTATTGTTTCGCGTCACATCTGAATGCTACTTTAAAATTTCCGCGCTGATGCGGTCGGAGATCGCGTCTTTTAACCGCTGAGATCCTCGAAATATTTTATGGGCTGATTCAAAGACCTCTGGAAAAATGTAGAACCGCCTTTAGAAATTTAATTAGAAAGTTGAAAGTTGAATTTGTATTTAGATTTAAATATAACGATTGAAAGTTGAATTTAGATTTAAATATAATGATTGAAAGTTAAATTTGAATTTAGATTTAAACGTAATGATTGAAAGTAGAATTTCTATTTAAATTTGGTTGCTGAGAGTTGAATTTGAATTTCGATTTAAATATAACGATTGAAGGTTGAATTTTAGTTCAGATTTAAATATGTGTACATAATTATGAAAAACTGGTTCATTTTTTACAAAACCGTAAAAATTACATTGATTTAATTCCGTTTGAACAATGTGACGCAAAGTAAGCTCATATTTTTTAAATTTTGTGCACAAATACAGTTCGCGAGGAATTGTGGGGAATAAAAATGTAGAAGGTGAAACTTTCAGAAAACGTTGCGTAGTGTTGGGAACTAAGGAGGTCTGATGAGTATCATTTATGCAATGGTAGGTCGTAAATAGAGAACAACGTTGCCATATACTATAGAACAAAGGTTGACTTGTCGAGTAACGGGGTCAAATTGCAACAGAACTTTCGGTAATAGGGGCGGGTAGATAATCTTCCATTCTAGATGCGGCAATAAATCAATAAAATGATAACTAAACATCCGCACTGGAGACGTTTCGATCTTAGCTCGCCTCTATCTTTGCTCCTTTGTTTTCTAATAAAAAGACGGGGATCGATAATTCTCAGTTTGAAACCGCACTTTCCGCGTCGTTCGTTCGTTCGCCGGATCGAAAAACGAGAGCCACTCCTTAAAGAGCGAGGAGACTCCTGAAATGTATTCCTCGGAGCCAAAAAATAAATAATTCGCTTGCAAAAATGAAGGATGGTTGAAATTGTAATGAAACGACCACTTACAGGAGACCAAAGGTCTGCCTAAATAGCAGGCGAACCGAAATTGCTTCGGCCACAATTTTCTTCTTCATTCTCTCCACAAAGTAATTTTTTTGTTTCACGGTGTGGAGCACCGATTCGGTGCATTACCGCGAGAATTGCCGTACCGACCAACAAAAATCTGAAGAATTTGCACGGATATTTAATCCTATTATAATTTACCCACGCATCCTCGAGTACGTTAGTTGCCACAACCGTTCGTGGCAAAATAAAGATAATCGACTTTACGATCGTCAGTCTCTTTTTGTTTCTTCTTTATTACAGTTCCTCGTGGATAATTATTCAAATTTTATGGACGTCGAATTCCCGTTTCACATCACTTCTACACCGAAAAATTATTGGCATCTATTAGCTTTTAATTAAATTGTGTTTGTTGGCTTTCAAATCGACATCTACAAAATAAATGGATAACTACGTTTGTTGTAGTACGCCATTTCTATAAATGTTTTCCAAAAAGCTATTAATAATAGAGAAACAAACTTTTCCCGGATACACGTGTACAGAATTTCTACTGTTAAAAGTAGGACGATAAAATATAAAACAAAAAACGTAATGATATAAATTGATTATTCCCAGTACTGTCACGAGTTGCGCGTTGTCAACATTGACAATCTGTCGCCTCGGTTAAAAACGTTCGCTGTCAGAATTACTTAGACCTCGAACAGTTCTGCATAAATTGCAGTCGCTGGAACGAGACACGCGAATTCTTCTCTAGCTAACAAAGTGTACAAGGATGGAACTGCTCCGGCCGTTCCACATAGAAATGGATCGAACAGGCCTCGCTGCAGCTTCAGAATCGAGCAGTCGCGTCTTCGCGTTCACACTTCCGCATTAATCAACCGGGGATACGTAGCCTGCACTCCGAATGCAAAAAGCCCGGCGCAGCACGAACGATAACGAGCGACTGCTGTCGATCGGGTTGTCCCATCGACCCGGGTCATTTAATTAACGTCCGTCCGGAGAATCGGCGAAAAGCCTCGCGTTCGTGGAATCATACGATATGGCTGACCGACTGAAACAAGAACAGCGTCGTCGAACCGTCTGCGTCCGCTATTTATTTACATACGACTCCCGCTTGCCTCTACGACCTTGTCTTCGAGACACTTTGGCTCCGCGGAGCGCCATTTTCAGTGAGTCCTTAAAGTTCCATCTTCGCGAAGCCCTGCTGTAAGTAGACAGCCGATCTTTATGCAAAATAAAAATTGTCTGCATCGATTGCAAGGAATAGAAACCAAATAGACTGCTATTTCCTCACTTAATAATTTTATTTGATAAGAAATCACATATTGGCATCCTCAATTTTTCAAAATTTTCCTATCTTGAATTTCATCTTTTCTTATAAATGCATATAGATTCGCAGTCTAGCTACAAGTGAACTGCGAATTTGTATGCATTTATGAAGAAATTAACTGGGTGAAATATAAAACAATGGAAAATATAAAAAATCTAAGAATACTGTCATATTCTTTTCAACGTAAAAGGTCCATGAAGGGGTGAAACTAATTTTTATGTGACTACTGCTTCCTCCAATCGTTGCAGAATATTTTTATTTTGCATAAAGATCCGCAGTCTAGCTATAAGTAAACTGCGAATTTGTATGCATTTATGAAGAAATTAACTGGGTGAAATATAAAACAATGGAAAAGGTCCATGAAGGGGTGAAACTAATTTTTATGTAACTACTGCTTCCTCCAATCGTTGCAGAATATCTTTATTTTACATAAAGATCCGTAGTCTAGCTATAAGTAAACTGTGAATTTGTATGCATTTATGAAGAAATTAACCGGGTGAAATATAAAACAATGGATAATATAAAAAATCTAAGAATACTGTCATGTTGTTTTCAACGTAAAAGGTCCATGAAGGGGTGAAACGAATTTTTATGTAACTACTGCTCCCTCCAATTGATGCATAATATTTTTATTTTGCATACAGATCCGCAGTCTAGCTGTAAGGAAACTGTGAATTTGTATGCATTTATGAAGAAATTAACCGGATGAAATATAAAACAATGGATAATATAAAAAATCTAAGAATACTGTCATATTGTTTTCAACGTAAAAAGTCCAAGGAAGGGGTGAAACTAATTTTTATGTAACTTCTGCTTCCTCCAATCGATGCAGAATATTTTTATTTTGCACAAAGATCCGCAGTCTAGCTATAAGTTTCGAAGTGCAGTGCTTTGAAAATATGTGCTCCCCGATTTTTATAGTCGTATTTAAGAAAATCACACAGCTCTAATTAATAATTCTTAAAAATGTACTTTTCATGATATTTCGTGTAGACACATTAGTCTTTCCGATATTCTCAATGCAACAGCTATTTATCTAATTTAATTGCCACAAATTAAGTACCTACAGTAGGTGTACAAAGTATTCGTGCACGCTTTAAAGATTAACAATTTCTTTCGGTGTGGACCAAACGGCTTGAATTTTATTGCGACGTTAGAAGGCGACCAGTAACAATTATAAAAAAAATTATTTACACATCAGGTAGTAAACTAATCCTTCTAGCGTCTCTAAAAAACTCAAGACCTCTGTTGGGTCCAATTTAGGAAAAGTTATTCGTTTTTAAAAGGTGTACGAATACTTTGTATTCGGAGGGTTAAATTTTTCTAGAAAGCATTTTCGATGAAAATGGTGGGAAAATATATAAATATAAGATGGTTCTGCAATTGATCGAACGAAAAAGCGCCGAATTAATTGTTACACGGCAGCAAGAGTTCAGTTTCCTGCAAAACCGAGTAAAAAAGGAATTTAAAGATCCAGAGGACAGGTCGGCAGGAGTGGATTGAAACTTTAATAACGTCTTATCGATCTGCGTCCCGTTGATGCGGTGGGCCGCACTGCGACGTCGGAAAGCACACGGGCCGTAAAACAATAAATTTATAGTATCTGGCGTGGAAAGGAAAATATTCAGAAAGACCACGCTATATGCAACAGGGGTGAAACAGGAGTTGTTTATGTGCGACTTCTAACGTCAGGATCGAAGTAGGTCGTGCATTAAAAGCTGTGGCACGCTCGATGGAAGAGTCACGGGCGAAAACGTCCCGCGTTTTGTGCGACAGATCGAGAGCCGTAATAAGGCGGTGCTGAGAAGCTTTCCCGTGTCCACGTTTCAATATTACGCAGTCCCGTGGATTTAGGTCGGATTCAACAAAATGTTCTTTCAATCCGCATCATTCTTCGTTTCGTTGCGTTCGTTCCATTGTGCAACAGCCACTGCAACAGCCACTGCAACAGCGTATGACTTCGATCAGGATGTTTCATTTTGGTTGATGGTTCTGTAAATATTTGCTGTTGCTTTAAACATTCTAGTTATGCTATATTCGTCTTTCAACGTATTTACGAGATTGACGGGATGCTATCCTTTACTTTGTGAACGAAAGCCAAGAAACAAATGAGAAATTACGAGACAACTGTGATTTATAGGAGTATCAAAAATCAAGCAAGGAGAGATAGAAACGTTCGTTTAAAAATAAAAGTTGCATTAGTAATTATTAGACTGCGGATGTTTATGCAATTTTTAATTTTTCTAGGTTAATTTTAAGAATGTGGAATTAAATAAAATCTTATTTTCAGTGGTGGTAGCCTTTGTAGATCCGAAATAAATAAAAATCGTGCTAAGCAGTCTAGTAATTATCAATTTGGTTTTGATCGTCGAATGTTTTATACAAAATTGATTCAATAAAATGTTCTTTCAATCCGCATCATTCTTCGTTTCGTTGCGTTCGGTAAATTGTGCAGCAGCCACTGCAACAGCGTATGACTCCGATCAGGATGTTTCATTTTGGTAGATGGTAGTAGATGAAGAAGTAAATGAGAAATTACGAGACAACTATGATTAATAAATCACTATTATAAATCATAAATTCGATACTCCTATGGGAGTATCAAAAATCAAGCTAGGAGGGATAGAAACGTTCGTTTAAAAATAAAAGTTGCGTTAGTAATTATTGGACTGCGGATGTTTATGCAATTTTTAATTTTTCAAGTTAAATTTTAAGATAGTGGAATGAAATAAAATCTTATTTTCAGTGTTGGTAGCCTTTGTAGATCCGAAATAAATAAAAATCGTACTGAGGAGTCTAGCAATTATCAATTTGGTTCGGATCGTCGAATTTCTTATACAGAATTGATATTAGCACTTTCTAGTATCTACGTGTCTTCTAATAATGGCGAAAACGATAGGATCTGTCTTACATTCTATAAAAAAAATATATCATCGACGACAGGCCAAAGTTATCCGCTTGGCTAAAATTTGATAACATCGACGGACGTTCGATTAGCGTGTCCGTGTAATTTTTCCAGGTGCATTATATTTTTGAAAGAGTCGTATAAATGGAGACCCTGTACTCTATAAAGAGTACATTAAATTCTCGTATAAGAGACCTTGAAGCCTAGAGCTAGCGGAGTTCGAGCGAGGGACATAAATCTTATCAGTAAATGGCAATAATGTCCGCGGATGGCAGCCAACAACTCCATCATTCTTGGCAAGGTTGATCACCGCGGAGCCATCAAACCGACGCGACGACTCATTCCATAACGAAGTTATTCAGAGACGTTCTAAACGGACGTATATTCTCGATTCTCGACAAACGGCTCGGCGGCATTGCGTTGCCGAGGACTCGCGATGACAACTCGTTCGGAAATCGCGGCCGCTTTGCCGGTTTCTGGATTGCCGTGCGTCTAGCCGCGGCGCTGCGTCGCGCCTCAATTGCGTAAAAGCAAATCTCCTTACGAAAGGGTTCCCCCGACGCTGGTACACGGTTACGGTGCCATACTCCGCAGCCTTTTATTCCGCACGAAGTGACACACCTACGTGCTGCTTTATTCAGGAACATAGCTGGGAGTCTTGGGCGGCGACCTACCGCAAAGCCGTATTATTTCGACGTCGTGGATTTCCGTGCCATCCGTCTTTCGAACCCCGGCGCGGCGACACGAGCACGTGCGCCACGCTACCTCACGATGAGTCATTAAACATCGCACTTCGGACCAGCGAAATTTCTCGCCTCGCGATCCCAACATCTTGCG
The DNA here is from genome assembly GCA_028455805.1 of Lasioglossum figueresi. Taxonomy (NCBI): domain Eukaryota; kingdom Metazoa; phylum Arthropoda; class Insecta; order Hymenoptera; family Halictidae; genus Lasioglossum; species Lasioglossum figueresi. The sequence continues at coordinate 6,027,123 of CM052202.1, read as the reverse complement.
AATCGACGGCTATCGGCTGGACAAGTCGTTTTGACCCGAAGGCGAACCTGACCGAACACATCAGCAACGTCCTCATCTTCTTTAACACTAGGTTCACGGAGCTCTAGAAAAAACTGTCTCGCATTGTCTTATAAACATAACAATAATATGATTATCCAAATTTTTGGCCATTTTTCTAATAATACAGTGGCCGAAGTTTCTATAAAGTCATCTTCATATTCATAGATATTTGAAAAATATCACCATTTTATTAGTTGTACGGATGAATTCGTCTAGACACACGCTTTCATGTGTTATAGAAAAATATACAGCATTCCATTTAAAAAATTGAAGGTCGCCTTCATATCTAACAAAATAGTACAAATACAAAAAAGTCACGTATCCCATTGTGTTGTGTATAAAAAACAGTACTACTTTTTCCTCTTTCATTTCTTTTTAATATTTATTATTTACAAGAAATTGCGCGAACACCCTGTAGATCCAAAGAAATAAATCTGGTAAATCATTTCTCAGGGAAGCATCTTAACAATTTTAGTAATCGAAAATTAAGAATATTACAACCCGTCATTTTGACGAGTCCCGTAAACCTAGTGTTAAATCTGTCAATTCATACGAACTGTTATAACTAGACAGCGGCTCTTCATATAAGATAATAATTTTGTACCTAAATTGCAACAAACTGGAACGATATGGAAATTTATTTTCTTTCTTAACACGTTTAATAGGTTGAAAATAATATAACCAGACTTCATAGACAAATTTTTAAAATGTGCAACGAAATAGAATTCTATTTTTCATGAGAACACTCTTTGTAGATTCAATATAAATAAAAATAGTACTGCGTTCTAACGAATTTTATATTCTAGCAGTTTTTGAACATTTCCATAAGCCATAAATGCATAAAGATCCGCAGTCTAAGTATAACAGTATTTTGAAATTCTTCTAATGTTTTCACTGTTTTAAATTGCACCTTCTCATTTTTGTCATAAATGCATCAAATCCTCGATCTAGTTATAATTTTATGTTATTGGTTCTCATTCTAACGTCAATGTTAACCATAGGCCTTGTTACAAATTACATTTTAAATATGTTATAGCTAGACTGCGAATTTGATGCATTTATGTGAAATACATGAGAAAAATATTTATGACATCAATGTATCAGTTTCAGCTTAATATGTAGAACGATTAAAAGAAGAATACAATTTTTATTTGTCTCCTGTGTCCTGCAATCAATGCGAACATTTTTTATTTTGCATAAAAATCCGCGGTCTAGTTATAACCAAGTGGAAACCACGTGAAAAAAAACTGCAAATAAATAAATAAGTCGCGTTATACCGTATCACTTTATCCGATGGAATTCAAAATGACCTCGACATTACGAATTCTTTTCAATTTATGAGAAACCAACATCGAAACACGTTCCTCAAAAGTATCAGCTTATTTCCCGACTGCAGCTCTCGCCTCCGCATTACCGATTCCTCTCGAGCTGCAACTGCTGCAGGTTTCATGAAAGCTAGATGCGCATGCATTTCAACATGTTTGAACATGTATAGAGGGCTTAAAGGTTGCAACCGATGGGACTACCGTCGAGTGTCGCACGCCACGGGACGAGAAGCTCGGCGACGTTTGGAAAATAAAGACGTTAACCTCTGTCGCGTTCTATCGTCGTCGTTCGATGGTCGTGCGCGAGCCTGTACAAGCGTGGAAGGCTTCCCGCTGCTTGGGAAATCGATAAATTCACAGCGCCGATATCGATAGTGATAGCTAGGTACGTTTTATCGTCTGGCCGATGCCCGATCGCATCGATATCGCGGCCATGAATTCTCTTTTTGGTCGCGGCGGGTGGTCCAACCACGTTTGCAACCTGAATGGCAGAAAACGCGTTCGTTTCTCGACGTGTCGTTTCGTTTCCTTCTCTCCCTCTGCCAGCGTTTTCGCTTGCGCGTAGACCTGTTCTCTTTTCCGGCTCTGAAATCCCCCGTGGGAATTTGGCGAGCCGCTCGTCGTCGACCAATTAACCGTAGAAAGAAGTCCTCGAAAGTCCGCTCCATCGACGGTGCCCGTTCTCCTCCTGGAAATTCTTCGCGCCGTGGCCTTTTGTGCGCGCTTTTGCTACGCTTGCGACTTCCTCTTCCTCCTGCTATGGAAATTTCGTGCGGGCGAAGGTCGTCTTTTCCGGAGACGAGTCACCCGCCGCGCTATCGCAAATCTTCAAGTCTATTAACTGCATATATCTATTATATGCACTTATTAAATTGTGCCCTCTGGATAATAAGTAGAATACAGCAGATAGATAGAGTAGATAGAGTAAGATAGATCTGTAATAGGTAGATAGATATAATAGTCACTTACAAGATTCAGGAACCATTCAAAAATTTCTTCCTATCTTTAATTGTAATAAATTGATAGCGGATGTTCATGCGAAATAAACATTTTCTACTCGGATCGCAACGAACTGGAATGCAATACATATTTATTTTGTTTTCCAATATGTTCGATATGCACCAATTTTCGTTGTAAATGCACAAAATCCGCGGTCTAAGTTCAAGAATCACGCGTGGCACAGAATTTTCTATTTCTATGTCCCGTGTTGCAATAGATCTCCACAATGTTCGATTATCTGGTTCAGTCGAAACGATTATCGAAGTGTCCATATCTAATCTTCGACAGCAAACTTTAGGATACCAACTAGGTTATGAATGAGCACGATTCGGTAACACTTACTCCTTATCAGAAAAATGTTCATTGTTCCACGCGTCTTATTCTTTAATGGACGTCTCATTCCTTTTTATTCATTCACACGGTACTGTTTACTCTAGATAAAGGCGACATGTTTACCTGGAGACTTACCGAATCAATTCAATTCTTTCAATCGATCGAACAGTTGTCTCGAATCACACATATGTGATCAATAGACTACGGATCTTTACGCTTTTGTGGATTTTGAAAATTTTCAAGAAATGCTGGAATATTAAATTCAACAGAATTTAGGACGATTTTTATTTGTTCTGGATCTACAACTTTTACAAGAAAGTTTATCATGTATTTTCAAGAGTTGTATAAAATTGACGGCTCTTAATGGAGATATCTCAATGTGAATCGAACACTATGAAGAAAGAAGAAGAGATTGGCTGATGTTGTAACAA
>CM052202.1:6013047-6023475 GCA_028455805.1 Lasioglossum figueresi | reverse complement strand
AAAATCAATCTCGTCATTTGTACAAGGGAACATTATTTTGTACAAAAGAATTGAGCAGTAAACCTTGTTTCATTTTAGAATTTAAGTCTGTATTTCAAAATCATCACTGACAAGTGCCAATTTCTGTGTTCCTCGAATAATGTCATGGATTAGACTTTAGATAAACGTGTGTGCAAACATTTTTCAGTATTCCTCGGTAGCTTCGAATCTGCATCATAGACTTGCTCAGAGGTGAAAATAGAACTTTTGAAATTCACATTCGAATAACTTTAAATGCATTTGAATCGTTCCGTATGGAACTGCAGTTACTTTCTATGCAGTTCGATACAGTACGATGCTTCGTACGATACACACCAATTTGAATAGTTTTCATTTATGGAATTGGAATACGAAATTGCATCGGCAATTGTGAAGCACCATTTTTCAATTATTATCGAGAACGTAGAGCTAAGTTATTGCAGTTTTTTTATCTGTCCTCGGATAAGGCGTCGAACAATAAGACCTTCAGATTTATGCTATAATATGTATGATGGAGGTGAGCGGTCACCGGAAAAAAGACGAAACAAAACGGAACAGGGAGACCTTTGTTACCGAGGTCCGATATATTAGTAAAAATCTCACGTACTCAGGAGAGCCGTCGAAAACATACGCATTCGACCGCTTCTGGTGGTCCATACGGACCACCCTCTTTGTCTAAAATGATACTGTAAGCCTGCACTCGGACTGGTTTCTTTTTTTTTCCACCATACGAAGCCTGACCGTGCGACCTTCGTTTGGATTGCTTAGCGGGTGTGTTTTCACCACACGCGATTCTTCGTTGGAAATTTTCCAATTTCTGTCAACTAACTCACGATAACTCAACTGCAACATGGTTTTCGTCTAGATACGAATGATATCGATGGGTTCACGGGACAGATTGGATAACTCAAAATTGAAAAAAGTGGGTTCGAAATATGTGCTGTCAAAAACATGACATGATACAAGGAGTATCGAGTAACGGGGCTGAATTACAGTTTGGTTATTATTGAAAACAGATAAAAAATTGTAAAAGAAAGTTCATCATTTACTTAAAAAAATTGTCTCAAATTGACGGCTATGTGAATGAAGGTACCTCAACGTTCGGGTCTCCGCTGATCCAGCCAATTGTCAGGGACGGAGTGAATGGAACACTGTGAAAAAAGGGGGAAAGATTCGCTGATGTTACAAAAATTTGTAAAAGAAAGTTTATCATGTATTTTCAAAAATTGTATAAAATTGACGGCTCTGAATGGAGATACCTCAGCCAATTTTTTTAGGAAGGAGTGAATTAACCTTACGAAGAAGGGGAAAGAGATTCGTTAATATAAAAACATGTAAAAGAAAGTTTATCATTTTTTTGCAAGAGTTGTACAAAATTGACGACTCTTAATGGAGATACTTCAATGTTCGGGTCCCCGTTGGCCCAGCCAATTGTCAGGACGGAGTGAATCGAACACTGCGAAAAAGGGGGAAAGATTCGCTGATGTTATAAAAATTTGTAAAAGAAAGTTTATCATGTATTTACAAAAATTGTATAAAATTGACGGCTTTGAATGGAGATACCTCAGTCAATTTTTTTAGGAAGGAGTTAATTAACTCTACGAAGAAGGGGAAAGAGATTCGTTGATATAAAAACATGTAAAAGAAAGTTTATCATTTTTTTTTGCAAGAGTTGTATAAAATTAACGGCTCTTAATGGAGATACTTCAATGTTCGGGTCTCCGCTGGCCCACCCAATTGTCAGGACGGAGTGAATCGAACACTACGAAGAAAGAAGAAGAGATTGGCTGATGTTGTACCAAATTGTAAAAGAAAGTTCATGATTTATTTGAAAAAATTGTATAAAATTGACGGCACCGAATGGAGATACCTCAGCGTTTGGATCTCCGCTGGCTCAGCCAATAGTCAGGACAAGTCACTGATGTTATAAGAAATTGTAAAAGAAAGTTTATCATGTACTTCAAAAAATTGGCTAAAATTGACAGCTCTCTGAGTGGAGATACCTCAACATTCGGGTCTCCGCTGGTCCAGCCGATAGTCAGGACGATTCACCGATGTTATAAGAAATTGTAAAAGAATGTTTATCATGTACTTCAAAAAATTGGCTAAAATTGACAGCTCTCTGAGTGGAGATACCTCAACATTCGGGTCTCCGCTGGCCCAGCCGATAGTCAGGACAATTCACCGATGTTATAAGAAATTGTAAAAGAAAGTTTATCATGTATTTTCAAGAGTTGTATAAAATTAACGGCTCTTAATGGAGATACCTCAATGTTCGGGTCTCCGCTGGCCCACCCAATTGTCAGGACGGAGTGAATCGAACACTACGAAGAAAGAAGAAGAGATTGGCCGATGTTGTAACAAATTGTAAAAGAAAGTTCATGGATTATTTTTAAAAATTGTATAAAATTGACAGCTCCGAATGGAGATACCTCGGCCAATTGTTTTAGGAAGGAGTGAATGAACTCTACGAAGAAAGGGGAAAAGATTCGCTGATGTTATAAAAACTTGTAAAAGGAAGTTTATCATGTATTTAAAAAAATTGTCTAAAATTGACAGCTCTGAGTGGAGATAGCTCAACGTTCGGGTCTCCGCTGGCCCGGCCAATTGTCGGGACAGAGCAAATCGAAGACTAAGGAAGAAAGGGGAAGAGATTCGCTGATGTTTATGGAGGACTTTCGTACTCTCGGTATGCGTATCACGGATACCGGAGACGGTATCATGTTCGAGGTAAACGAAGTTGCTCGCCAACCTGCTAAGAGAGCGTGTCGCGTGGTAACATTGAGCCAGGTGTACAACCGGGGGAAAGGACTAACAACAACTCGTGTTCCAGAGTCATTAACGTCCTTGGTACCGGCCGAGTAATTCCAGGTCTTTCTTCAATTTCGAGAGCTAATGCGAGAATAATAATCAACCGGACGTCGCGGCCGCGATGATTAATGACGCCGGCGATTTTTCACGTGGCGGCCGGGAACGCGCCAGCGCGCAGCGCCGCCAATTTACGTCCGAGATAGACTCCAGTAACCCGCTGCCGGCTAAATAACACAATGTTGAGCGAGATTTATGCGGAAGCGAGCCCGGGATTTTAGTCGTCGAATTATACGCCGCCGCCTGTCGGCATAAATTTTCCGCTGTCTCGTTACCGCGTTTGTTTAAATCAATTTCAATCGATTCAAAAGATTGGATATCTGCCGGCTAGCCCCGGCTGTCCCGGAATCATTCAGCCTGCTATTTAGCCTCGTTAACCGAACGAGATGCGATTCCAATTCGAAATCGGCAGCCACTGACCGATCGCGCCGAGAAAAATCCCAATATCCTGTTATTAAAGCCGGTGCAGTTTTCAACCCACTTGTCGGCCTGTTGCAACGCTCATTGTCGGCTCTGTGAAATAATTATTGCTCTGACTTATAAGTAAACGGATACACTCGGTGATTGATTCGTTAGAGTTGAATGAAAACATTGCTACAACTGATTTCTGAATGTTCTACGAAATACTGAAACTTAATATATTAATATTCTGCGAAATACGTTGACGAAATTATAGATTACTTCAACTTTCATCTCTCCGCGATTATTGAATAATTTTGAAAAATCTATGGTATTTGGCTAAACACTTTTAAGTCGAACCTTCAATAGCAACAGTAATTTTCATTGTGAACTAAGAAGTTACTCCCAATAACATGATCTAGTAGTTTCATTTAAGATTGCAATGTAAAAGAAAATTTCTATGCTTTCGTTTGGTACAGCAGAATTATTGAAAATCCTATTAATAGGCTTCCGGTAGATAAAGTGTTAATAAATACTAATTAAAGTAAAAGTTGTCACTAAAACAAGTTTAGTCCCGCCTTACCATATACAGGTGAGTTTCTATAAAAGAATAAATTGCTATACTTTACTTGTGGAATATTCATGAGAATTAATCTATAACGAAACCACCATAAAACGGTGACCGAATTAGTGTCACGTCTAAATGGGTTAATTTCACCTAGGATTTTTCGCGACAGGAATCTTGAACGTTCGTCGCAAATGACCATCTCGGACTGCAGTTTGCAATAACGTTGATTTAAAAGCAACCATAAAGAACGTCTACAGTGTGCAACTGTTGCCAATGTCCGTCCAAGTTAACTGCTATTTAGTTGCAATTTGTGTGGCTAGAGTTAACCGGGCGTTCCGAATGTTCATAAATTCATTCGGTTTTATTTGGATCTTTTTCGCCGGGCGCACGGAGCAAAGTGGAAGTTCAGATGAACGCCCGATGAAATATGCATAGAGTCGCCCAATAACTTTCGTCGATAATAATTTGCTCGAACTACGAAATAGCGGCCGGTGTACGCGCGCATTTGCAAATGAGCAATGTTTATCGATGAACTTGCCGAGCTGGCAGACGTTCAAGCTCCTTCCGTGAAGCCGTCCGTTTTAGCGTGTATAATTCTCTCGCGTGACAAATGCGCGCATGAATAATAGACTCGGGCCACGAGAGAGACGGAAAAATTTCACGGGAAAACTGTTTGAAAATACTAGAAGGTTGTGGTAAATATTTTATATCTTTTTCAGCAGACTTAGGGCGTATCAATATCCTCTGCTAAAAATATTTCGCGGATCTATTCTCGATTCTTAGAACCTCGAAATGGAAACCGTAGACACGGGAACAATACATGTGCAATATAAATTAAAAAAATTATAATAGAACCAGTTTAAATTCATTATGATGCAGAACTTTTACGATATCGGTGAACTGTCTGGAGGTAATGAGATTACATACAAAACCACTTTGCATGAAACTCAAATTTCATTATTATTACTGACGCATGCAGGGGAGATGAGGTTTTTGTGAAAACTACCTATCTACTTGTATGACTTGGGAGATTAACTCGATATACATAGCTACAGCTTCTCAGCACAGAGGCGTTTCATTAAAGTCTGTTGCGTTATAGTTTCTACGAGGGGTTAGTACGACATTTAATTTAATTTTATGAAGTATGCTTCATTTCCTCAATATTAAACTGTGGATTTTATGCATTTATGAGAAAATTTAGCGATGTCGATTTGTTTTAAATTCGACGGTTAAACATGTAATTACTTATCAATGAAGTTTTATGTTTGCACGAAATACAATACAATGAAGTTTTACATTCAATGAGGGTTTATATTTGTACAAAATACAATAAGGTTTCATATTTGTACAAAATACAATGAAGTTTTATATTTGTTCAAAATATAATGAGGTTTTACATTTGTAAAAAATACAATGAAGTTTTATATTTGTACAAAATACAATGAAGTTTTATATTTGTACAAAATACAATAAAGTTTTATATTTGTTCAAAATACAATGAAGTTTTACATTTGTAAAAAACACAATGAAGTTTTATATTTGTACAAAATACATTGAAGTTTTATATTTGTACAAAATTCAATGAGGTTTTATATTTGTACAAAATACATTAAAGTTTTATATTTGTTCAAAATACAATGAGGTTTTATATTTGTACAAAATACAATGAGGTTTTATATTTGTACAAAATAGAATGAAGTTTTACATTTCTGCAACATACAATGAGGTTTTATATTTGTACAGAATACAATGAAGTTTCATATTTGTACAAAATACAATGAAGTTTTATATTTGTACAAAATTCAATGAGGTTTTATATTTGTACAAAATAGAATGAAGTTTTACATTTCTACAACATACAATGAGGTTTTATATTTGTACAGAATACAATGAAGTTTCATATTTGTACAAAATACAATGAAGTTTTATATTTGTACAAAATTCAATGAGGTTTTATATTTGTACAAAATACAATAAAGTTTTATATTTGTTCAAAATACAATGAAGTTTTGCATTTCTACAAAATACAATGAGGTTTTATATTTGTAAAAAATACAATGAAGTTTTATATTTGTACAAAATAGAATGAAGTTTTACATTTCTACAACATACAATGTGGTTTTATATTTGTCCAGAATACAATTGTTTCTAAAAACAGTGGGATACCGCTGTTTGAGTACTGAGTTGTCTTACTGTTGGGAAGAAGAAAGGGTTGGAGAATTTTCTTGAAAGCACAGGATGCAGAAAAAGCGTAGCAGCAAGGCGCGGTCGAGCGTTCAGCCGTGCGATGAAAAGCGGTCTGTCGGACGGTATCCATCCGTCGCTAATTAGTACACACGTGGATTAACCGCGGATCGCGTGTAACTGCAATCGAGACTACGGAAAGTATCGAGTCACGCCTCTCCTGTTTCCATTATATTAATCAAACGAGCCGAAGGGAGAGGAGAAGGAGTGACGGCCCGATTTGTTGTTCGACAACGCCGACTAAACGCGAGCGGACTTGCCGGACGTATTTCGTCGCGGCGTTGAAACCGTCGCGTTAAGCCGTCCTCGCGTGAAATCCGGCTGGAAAATTTTACGGATACCGCCTAGATTTTTCGTATTCGTCACCGGCGAGCAACGAACCGTCGCACGTGATCGAGGACTGCGACGATTTCTCAACCTGGAGAATTGGGCTAATAAAAGAATCGGTAATTACCGTTGGTTCCATTCTCTAGATTTCCTTGAGATTCTCTCTCCTCATTTTACGAGCGAGTGGTCAGACACGCGTCCTCCTAGAAATCCAATTCCGGGAGAAACTCTTCGAATTTAAAAAAAAACTCAGTTCCGCAAGTTCGCAAGAAACGACACATTCTTCGCTAACGTTTATTCATAAAAAGTTCTGAGAACACCATTCAATTTTCGAAGTTCAGAAGAATTGTTTAAATTTTTGTCCAATATGTCTCAATTTTTTCGAAAACCGCTTGTTGTACGAAAAAAGTAATCCGACATTTAAAATAAAAACGCGACCTGTCCAGATCTACAGGTTTCGTCCAGCATATTTTTCGAAGATATTCCAAACAAACAATATTATGAGCATTTAATTGATTACTTCCCGTGGGCGCTCAAACTTCACACAGATTTTTATTTAATCGTTTGGAACAACCGGGGTGTCATAAAAGAAATTCATAAATAATTATTGGTCTTTTATGAACGTTATCTGTATTAATTACAAGGCACTGTATTCCGAGGACCGTTACGAGGAATGATTTCAATCAAGTCGAAAGAACTGTGAATTTCACGCCTTACCGAAAATTTGCATAACAGGACGTCTTTTCGTATTAAGCGCGATTCATAATATTTCCGGGCGTCCATAAGTAGGCGACGACAGCCATATTCACGGCGAACGGTGGCGTTTCAGGTTATAGATTCGATGTTTCAAGCGAAACGGCGATCTGACCTGAATTAATGAGCAACCCAATAATGTTGTTCTAGTTGGCATGCGTCCAAATGAGTCATTTTACTCTGAAATGAGTTTTATCAGCGGACGTCGCTGTTACAAATCTAAAAGTAGAAAAACGCTGTGCCTTGAACCCGGAGTGACATCAATCAAAATGCATCATTGAGAAATCGTTTTTCTAAACGCGACGTTCCGCAAGGTTTCGGCCGCTGACAGTCGGGAAATCGTAAAGTATGGCGAGGCTCCGACGGAACAGATGTAACACATAAAGCATTGTTTTCGGACAAGATTTCGTTATTCACAGTGGATCGCTAGAAACTACGTCCGTTCTACTTTGCGAGTTCGATTCCAGGCAATCGCGTACATAATCTAGATTACATGCGAACTCTATAATACGTTTCCACCGAAAATCGAAATCGGGCGAACAGTGTCTGTGATTTTCCATACTTTTATGCATTTACGTAGAGTCTCGGAATAAGGAACGCTTCCGAGAACACTGTTCTTCTTGTTCGGTTTGTTGAGACATTTGAACGGACTGCTGAGGGAGTGCAAACGATAAAGTCAAGAACACTATATGTGTTTACGTCTCGCGAGGAGAAGTATATGAATCTGAATACATATGATATAACGCTGTCCGATCATGCCATTTTAATCAGAAAAATACCACAAATAAGTTGACGAAAGTCCCATGAATGTCCCATGAAAGTTCTCGTAAAAATTTATTAACAGGACCATTTTAATTGATTTTTACTGGTCTAAAATCATCGTCATATGCTACTGAAATCATAACGTATTTATTATTACGACAAAAATGAGTCGGTGTATAATTTACAATAAAAATATTAGAAGAATTTCAAAATACGGTTGTATTATTTTCAACGTGTTAAAGATATTGGAAGACAAAATGAATTTGTATTGCATTCCAGTTTGTTACAATTCAGGTAGAAAATTTTTATTTTGCATGAACATCCGCTGTCTATTTGTTATACATATTATTGTAAGTACAATATTAATTCGTTACCAAACATCAAATAATTTGATCGCTCTCTGTGATTCGTCTGCTTGCCGTTTCAACGCACAAGTCCGATATTAAAAAGAAAAACTCAACACGGCAGAAAGCAGTGTCGGTCGACTCAGAGTCACCACTAAAAATTGCTGTACCACTATTCAAAATATTGTTTACGCTATTAAATATTTTGGTATCGTTGTGGTAGATTAGTTGACACATTTTCTATTTTACATCTGTTTTACATTTTCTATTTTAACACGAATTTAATTACCAGGTACAGCTCTTAAATGTTCGATACAGCCCATGAATATTTTCATTGAATTTGTTAAGGGTAAAGCGACAGTTTTCATCATCTTTATTGTGGCTGGAAGAATTTGTAAATGTACTTTTATAAACGTCAAATTTAGTGCAACTTGTGTCTGTTGCAACACATTCTGAGCTGTTGCTTAACTAAACTGCAGCTAAATCATCTTCATCAATAACTTTCAACACCTATTTACAGAAACAAAATAAAGATTGCGAATCAATCATTTCACTGTTTTCGGATGTTAAGAGAAAAGAATAGTCGAATCTCTTTAGTTTCATTAAAATTTTCGGCATAAAATATTGGAGTCGAACAAATCGCAGCAGAATATAGTGAAATTATAAAAGAAATATGAAATATATATGTGCATATGCACATGGTAGAAAACATATGCGATATGCAAAATACTATTTGCATATCGAAATATGTATTTACATAAACATCCGCAGTCTATTAATGATTATTAGTCATTAATGCGCGAACCCAACAGTACGCATTGCGAAAGAAACTTTTGGGACAGCCGAATAGAATGAAATGTTTCGTTTCCGAGTTAAAATAGCTCCGAGTGCAAAAGGATATTTATTTCACATTGTGGAGAAAAGGAAACCTGTTTATCGATGTCTAGGAGAGCGCGAGGCTGTGTCGATGTAACCAAAGAACGATGTCCCCATTTTTGAGGATCCCGTCGGCCAATGAGGGTCGTCGGATGTTCACGTGGTACCGGTCTACCGAAGATCGACGGACCGGAGAGCGGGGTGGTGTCAGGTGGTCGTCGTTTCGTTTTCTACGCGAATTTATGGGGTGAGCCGCGCGCGGCCCGTGTGCGAAAATAATTTCAATCGACCGGATCTAAAATTACATGCGCGCGTCTCGTCGCGGCGCGACCGACGCGTCGCGTCGTGGCCGAAGTCACGATTCACGAAATGCCGGGGTGTCGGAAGCACGTGCTGCTCTTTCTGCTCTTTCAGCGACTTGGAACCGAGCCAACGTCGCCCCGAGGCCCTTTATTTTCTTCTGTTTGCGATTTCATTGCCGCTCGTCCCGCTTGCGAGACGGTTTTCCCGTTGTCCGCTCGCGATCATCCCGTCGCGTCAGCATAATCGAGACTCGCCTTTACTGGCCAGACACTCCGTCTCTCGCGAGCGGAATCGCCGCGGACATTGTGCTCTTCCACGCCAAATGTAACATTTTTTTGTGGAGTCTTTTAGCTGAGGAAAGAAATTTTTTCTCTAACACTTTACCTACCGAAAGCCTATTATCCCTTAGCACTCGAAGACCGTCTCTGAGACGTCACTAAAAATTGCTGTACCATTATTCAAAATATTGTTTAGATTATTAAATATATCGGTGTCTAATCAGATACTAAACATCTAGGTATTGTATGAGGTATTTATACCAATTTCATACATATAGAATTTAAAAAATCATAGGGAATGGAAATATTATAAATCGAATGAAATGTTTATTTTTGAGTTGAAATAGCTTCGAGTGCAAAGGGTTAACCCTTGGCACTCGAGTGGAGCCTCTGAGGCGTCACTTAAAATTACTGTACTATTATTTATATAACCAATCTAACCAATCACTAAACATTTAAGTATTGCATGAGCTATTATAACAATTTTATATCTACCAAATTTAAAAAATCATAGAGAATGGAAATGATTCTTGGTCAGAAGACAAATGTAACATTTTTTTGTGGAGTCTTTTAGCTGACGAAAGAAATTTTTTCTCTAACACTTTACCTACCGAAAGCCTATTAACCCTTAGCACTCGAAGGCCGTCTCTGAGGCGTCAAAATTTTGTTTAGCTTATTAAATATATAG
>CM052202.1:6001865-6012947 GCA_028455805.1 Lasioglossum figueresi | reverse complement strand
AAGAATGTTGATGGATATTTTCTAGCTCAAGAACTGGCGCTGGTTCTACATGTGTTAGGAAAGAGAAACATTCTTATTTAACAGTGGACCTCAGATTTTCTGGATTTTGGACAAACTTGAGTTCCATTAAAAAAAGCCAGAAGATTAAAAAACTATTTAATGTCTTTTTAGTACACATTTTTGTAAATACATTGAAAATGTTATGAACAATATTTTCTAGCTTAAGAACTGGGGCTGGTTCTCAATGTGTTAGGAAAGAGAAATATTCTTATTTTACACTGGACCTCAGATTTTGTGCATTTAGAACAAATTTGAGACTCTTTCAAAACAACCAGAAGATTAAAAGACTATTTAATGTCTTTTCAATATACATTTTTTTAAATACATTGAAAATGTTGATGGACGATATTTTCTAGCTCAAGAACTGACGCTGGTTCTCAATGTGTTAGGAAAGAGAAACATTCTTATTTAACACTGGACCTCAGATTTTGTACATTTAGGACAAATTTGAGTGCCTTTCAAAACAGCCAGAAGATTAGAAGATTATTCAATGTCTTTTTAATATACATTTTCTTTAATACAATTGAAGATGTTCATGGACGATATTTTCTAGCTCAAGAACTGACGCTGGTTCTCAATGTGTGCATGCTCAAAATTAATGTGAGCTCAGCAGCGATTTCCCATCGAAAGACGTGCACAGGGAAAGTGGGTGAAGGCTTCTTCGGCAACTTCTACGCACCGTCGACTTCTTTCCATGCGTATTTCCGTGGCTACGCACACGACGCACACACGACGAGATTATTATTGTAGCTAGGGATGTATATTTACCTTTGATTTATTTCCGGCAAAAGTTCGCGTCCTTCAATTCCTACGGTGGATTGTAATCTAAGCAACCTTCGATCCACTTTCGGGGCACTATCGACGTTTATCGATAAACAGCCCATTCGTTTTCCACGGGTCACTATTTTCAGTTGCGGTGTCAAGTCGACCAAGGCTTCCCATAATGTGTGCCCCGGTGCTCTTTTACGATTCCGAATGCCGTTTCGGCACGGTTCCCGTTGTCAAACCAGGTCGTCTACAGACGTAACATCTATCGACGCTGATAAACGACGTTGAACTTGACAATTTTTTTTTCTTTTTTGTTACGTGGCCAGTGATAGAGGTTCCTCTTCGGGATTTCACTTCCGTTACGTCCGCTTTACAAATAGCCGACCTTGTTAGGAGGATCTCATTAAATTTAGATTTCGAAGGTCCGATCGCAAACTCGGACGGAACTTCGAAATAACCTTCTGTACGCTTTCATTAATTTTTCCTTCACTAGCACTACCTTTCCAGGTGTTTAAAAATTTTTAGTAATAAAAATGATTTCATAGAAAAGTTTGTCACTAGATTTACGGGACACGTCAAAATGACGGGTTCTAATATTCTTAATTTGCGATTATTAAGATTGTAAAAGTGCTTTCCTGAGGAATTATTTACCAAATTTATTTCTTTGGGTATATATTATTGGAGAAATAGCCAAAAATTTGGATAGACACATCCTTGTTGTGTTTATAAAGTAATGTGAAATAGTTATTTCTACAGCTCCGTAAACCTAGCGTTAATATCAGTGCGAAACGATATCAAAATTTTATGGCCTGATTGTAAGTTTCTTTCTGTACGGTGGTATGATGTTACAGATGTAAAGAATATATATGTTTTACTGTAAACTACTGTTTTACTAACAAATATATTTCATAATGATATTCTTCATATACTAATACAATGTAAATGTAGAATTGTCTCATTTTTTCTAGTGGATGTCTATGAAAAATAAAAATTGTCCAAATCAACTCTAAGAAGCTAAATGAAAATGCATTTTCTCTTTGGACAATTTTAACGAATCGAATTAATTTTCCTCATAAATACATAAAATCCGGAGTCTAATTTTACACTTACATAATGGTACATAGTGGCTCGAGAATTACGTATTGTTTCCTGCAACGTGCCTACGTGACTGACCTTTTAAAATGCGAGTAATCTCTTTTCGCTTGATCTTCGACTGGTGACTTTGTGACGCTATCTTTCAGCCACCGGCCTTTTGTCGTCCTTCTAACGTCGAACAGATGATAATAAGAGATAGTCTCGTTACCAGACCTAACCCAGCGCTGATGGCACGTACGACGTTCGTTGTGTATGCAATTAGTCAGAGGACGATTCCGTTCTTGACATTTAAAGAATTGATTCAAATTAAATGACGAGACAGGGTACAGATGTACTTGGAGATCCAGTTTGAACGAAAGAGAAATGCATGCGTGCCGATCAATCTGTTCTGACAATCGTCACAAATGCCTGATCAATTCTTTCTCATAAAATTAGTATAATGTTGTTACATAAATTCAGAATAATTTTTTACTGTTTAATTTTTGGAAAATATGCATGAAAAAATATTTTACGATATAATTCATGAAAAATATGCCTAAAAAAAATGTACGATATAATTCATGAAAAATATGATCGACAAAATATTTAACGATATAATTCATAAAAAATATGCATCAAAAGATATTTAACGATATAATTCATGAAAAATATGCATGAAAAAAATTTTACGATATAATTCATGAAAAATATGCCTAACAAAATATTTTACGATATAATTCATAAAAAATATGCATCAAAAGAAATTTAACGATATAATTCATGAAAAATATGCATGATAAAAATCTTACGATATAATTCATGAAAAACATGCCCAAGAAAATCTTTATTTTACGATATAATTCATGAGAAATATGCATGAAAAGATACTTTACGACATAATTCACGAATAATATGTCTAAAAGAATATTTTACGATATAATTCATGAAAATTATGGATAAAATTATTCATGAAAAATATTATTAGCGGTGAGACGTACGCTTGTATCCGAAGGAAGGACGGCATGTTTTGCGGTTAGGTTTTCAGACATAAATATTTGAGGATCTTAGCGCGATAAAAGCGCCACGATAGAAAGATGGCCTCGTCATCGACGATTCTGTTTGTATCGGTTAAACAAAGCCGCGATACCAGGCCGCATACATCGCGGGTATGATGTACCAATCAATTTTGAGCCGTTACAACTGGTTCGTAATGACAAACGATGTCGTTACATCTATCTGATTACACGGGGCACAACGTACCTCGCGGAACCACGTCCCGAGGTGGATAAGCGATAGGAACAGTCACGTGAGTTCACGTTCACGTGAAGTTTCTTTCTCTTCACGGTCCTCCGACCGTGTCATTGTCCGTGTCACTGTCAAGGGAAAATTGTACGGATTTTTTTTTTACGTCAACGTGCCATCTCCAACCTCGACGATACTTGCACTTTTATTTTGGTGCATCCTCGATGTTGCTGCGAACTTGTAGCTCATACCTCAGCGAAAACGTTCTGCGATTTTGTAGTTGCGAAGCAGAGAATTAATTTCACCAGTTTATAAAACATTGAAGCTCGTTTTGTAAATTTTCCCGCGACTTAATGGGGCGAGGGACCACGGCTACTCGACAATGCGAAGAAAACGTGATTTTTAGGATAACGTCCCGTGATTTTCATTCGCTATGAAACAGTTTGTTTAGATGTTGGAATGTTATTTTGACGCATAGAAAATATTACAGTGCGTTTTATAAATTTTCTTCCGGAGGAATAGAATTTTTTAAAGAAAGTTGACGAACTTTCGTGTATCAAGAGAGATCCTCCTCATCAGTTTTCCCCATAGTTAACGACAGTCGTTGAAAAGTATAATACCGAGCGATTTCTCAAGTCTTCGGGCAACTACATCTCTTTGTCAACGATTTACGACGGAAGAGTTCCAGTAACACGGAAAACGTAATTTCTAGCCGGGAGAGAAAAACGAGGCGAAGGAGGATAATTCGTGCGAAGGGAAGCAAAAAGGAGAGGACAACAAATCACGGCGTACAGTGAAAGATAAGACTTCTTTTCCTTTTCATCTGGCTGTTTGCACAGAGTAAAAACTGTTTCGCAAGAAAAAGAAGGTGTTCGCACTCGCGCGAGCTCCGGCGAACGTTCTAAATTAACAAAGATCAAAGTGTCCAATGAAAAACAGCAGCTGCGAGCTGGAGGTTTCCCCCCGCGAAAACGTTCTCGAGAAGAAACAGGAGCGGCGTGGTCGATTCGCGTGAACGTTTCCTCGAAACGTTCCACTTTCCCCGGTCGAAGTTACAATTTCATCCCACGAATCTCGGGGTTTGCCTTCGAGCGTGGCCATCGTGAAATAGAGCACTGTCGATTTGTCATATCTAGGCTGTCTTTCACGCGATTTCTCGCGACACGCCGCACAGTAGGACAAAGTCAAAATCAAAGAACTTTCGACAGAAATGAGATACAGCGATGATTTCTTTTTTAAATTAAAGCTGGAAAATAGAGAGGTTATGGTACGAACGTTTCTTAACCTTGAAAATCTATGTTAACCCTCGCAAAATAAGGTCTAATAACACATAAACAGTAATCTGGGGTCTCGTAGGCCTCGACAAATGAATTTCATAAATAGCCTCGTTTTTAATCAATTTGGGACAAAGAATAACACAGGATAAAACGTAAACAGACAGATTTAAGTTTATTCGTACAAACTTTCTTTTCAAAACTCTGAAGCTGGGGTCTCCGAGACCCCACATTACCTTGCGAAGGTTAAACTTGCAGAATTTCAAGAAAATTATGATTTTGTCAAAATCGAAATGTACAGGGCGATCGGTAACTGTTGGCACAATCGAATTGGGGCGACACTGCATTAAAAAGTAGGTCGGAAATGTGGAATAAAATTTTTTCATGCGTAGAAAATCGGCACCGGTACGAGGTACAGGGCGACTGAAATAAATGACGAAGATATTGTAATTTTCACGAACTTATTTTTTTACGTAAACCACACTTCGTTTGTAACATCAGTTACCGATCACCATGTATATCTCGAGCGTTCGCCGTTTCTATTTCGGTGCGCGCGAGCATCTGTTCCTCGTTTCTTCGGTATCGTCGCCGAGGAACGGATCCACGGTTTCAGTTTTGTATAGATTTGCCGTGATTCTTTTTTATCGGACACACCCGGAAGATGAGAAACGCGGATACGTCAGCAAAGACCGTCAACGATTTGTGAATTCGATCTCAGGGATGTTCGCATGTAGGTTACGATCCGATCGTTGTTCTTCCAATTTAACTTTAACAAACTGGTTAAAACTGACAAAAGACCGGAACTGCGGTAATTGCACACACGCAACATTTCTATATATTAATTTGTACATTAATCGGTAAGACTGTTTGACTTCGACTTTTGATCCTTTGTTTGAAATGACAGATCGCTTTCGTTGTAATTGAACCATCACTTACGTGTTATTATATGCATACATTCATCCAGAAAATAAAATTACCATGTTGCATAGATTCATTGTTGATAATTTACCATTGCTATCGCTATCATTACCATTCATTCTCAATAATTACCATCCCTCGCACTTAAATCTTCGGGATGCTCATTAACATACAACAAAGTAACTTATCATATTCAAGATCTAACAATCCCTTACTGCACAGCCTGCTGACAATCATTCATGACTGACTCACGCAGGTAAAAACGGTAAATCCACATTAACAGTCTGTATGCAGTAATCTCTTCTCTGCGCAGTGGGTGATCAAGGTAGAAACACTTGAGAGTACCGATTTTATATTTAAAACAGTCGAACGTTAAATGAAAATCTTGCTACAGCGAACCTTCGTCACAATAATGCCTCGATGTATGTATTTCAAAAAAAGGTCAATCGCCAAGAAGTGTAATAAGACAATACTTATGCAATGACAAAACTTCTTTGTTGGTATTTACTTTTTTATGAATCTCTCACCATCATGCTTTTAATACTTTTCCGATTAAAACAATCCCGAACACGAGACGATTCCGATCATGTTTACCTGATTAATTTATGATTAGACCGCGGATCTTTATGCAAAATAAAAAATGCTTGCATTGATTGCAAGACACAGAAGTGAAATAAAAATTTCTTTTTTGTTTTAATTATCTGATTAAGCTTTAATCAATACACTGATGTCTTTAAATCTTTTTAATATGTTCACTGCTTTAAATTGTGCTTACCCATCGTCATAAATGCATCAAATATATTTTCTCTCTTAATATGTTCAATCGGTTGAAGATAATACAAAAGTATTTTTAAATTCGTCTAATGTTCTTAATCTTTTAAATCATATCTATTCATTTTTGTCATAAATGCATAAAATCCGCAGTCTATTTATGATTAGACAGCGGGTCTTTATGCAAAATAAAAGTTTTCCTGAATTTCAGCAAACCGGAATGACAGACATTTATTTTCTCTTTCAATATATTCAATCGATTGAAGATGATATAAAAGTATTTTTAAATTCGTCTAATGTTTTTAATCTTTTGAATCTCACCTATTAATTTTTGTCATAAATGCATCAAATCCGCAGTCTATTTATGATTAGACAGCGGGTCTTTATGCAAAATAAAAGTTTTCCTGAATTTCAGCAAACCGGAGTGTCATAGACATTCAATCGGTTGAAGATGATATAAAATATTTATAAATTCGTCTAATGTTTCTAATCTTTTGAATCTCACCTATTAATTTTTGTCATAAATGCATCAAATCCGCAGTCTATTTATGATTAGATAGCGGGTCTTTATGCAAAATAAAAATTTTCCTGCATTTCAGCAAACCGGAGTGACATAGACATTTATTTTCTCTTACAATATATTCAATCGGTTGAAGATGATATAAAAGTATTTTTAAATTCGTCTAATGTTTTTAATCTTTTGAATGACACCTATTCATTTTTATCATAAATGTACCAAATCCGCAGTCTATTTATGATTAGACAGCGGGTCTTTATGCAAAATAAAAATTTTCCTGAATTTCAGCAAACCGGAGTGACATAGACATTTATTTTCTCTTACAATATATTAAATCGGTTGAAGATAATATAAAAGTATTTTTAAATTCGTGTGATGTTTTTAATCTTTTAAATCACTCTTATTCATTTTTGTCATAAATGCATCAAATCCGCAGTCTATTCCTGATTAGACAGCCGGTCTTTATGCGAAATAAGAATTTTCCGGAAGTGCAGTAAACCGGAGTGACATAAACATTCATTTTCTGTTTTAATATGTTCAGTCGGTTGAAGATAATATAAAAGTATTTTTAAATTCGTCTAATGTTTTTAATCTTTTGAATCACACCTATTCATTCTTATCATAAATGTATCAAATCCGCAGTCTATTTATGATTAGACAGCTGGTCTTTATGCAAAATAAAAATTTTCCTGAATTTCAGTAAACCGGAATGACAGACATTTATTTTTTCTCTTAATATGTTCAATCGGTTGAAGATAATATAAAAGAATGTTTAAATTCGTCTAATGTTTTTAATCTTTTAAATCACACATATTCATGTTTGTCATAAATACATCAAATCCGCAGTCTATTAGACAGCCGGTCTTTATGCGAAATAAGAATTTTTCGGAAGTGCAGTAAACCGGAATGACAGACATTTATTTTCAGTTGAAGATAATATAAAAGTATTTTTAAATTCGTCTAATGTTTTCAGTCTCTGAAATCACACCTATTCCTTTTTTTCATAAATGCATCGAATCCGCAGTCTATCAGTCAGTATGTTTGTTCAGAGCGAAACTAAAACAGGTTAAGGGATCTGTGCCGGGTATGAAATTGAAACTCAGAAAAACGTTGACCGTTCCAGACGAGATCCGTTCCCCGGCTGATTAAGCCATCCTCGGGACATAGACTTCCATCCGCGTCCGATCACTCGCGAATAATTTTCCCTTCTACCATCCTCGGCTGGCCGTGGTTCTTTTCGGTCCCACGCGCGGTTCCCGCGCCGCGCCGCGCCGCGACAAAGTAATCTCGCCGAGATAAATTATTCGACGCGCGGCGAAAATGCAAATTCGCCCCGGTGGGCGAGGGCGGAAATTTATACGCCGCCCGCCGGATACTTTGCCGGGCACTTAAGTGGCCAATCTCTTTCGCGAAGGCTCGCGCGCGCACGCATCGCGCTCGCTAATTTATGCGGTTGCGTTTTCGCGATATTTCGCGCGGACTTACATCGTGCAATTGCCAAAACGCGGTCGAGTTTTCAACTTTTGAACATTTTTTGGAAAACGTTACCTCGTCTGGTCTTTTACATCGAGTCTACGTTGACTGACGAAAATGAAGAACACTGTTTACAATAGCGATTTACATTATAAAGAGCTGCATCTAGCTACAGCCTCATTTCACTGTAATGTATTCTGTTTTAAAGACAGACGCTGCTTTATGGTAACGTGTTCTTGACACGGGTATACCCTAAAGGATTGTTTGACACACGGATTCGTTCATATTTTATCAACTTTGACGCAGGATTCGACGCTACTTCGCTTTAGAGCTGCAGTAGGATTCCATTTATCCGAACCAGGTCGATAAATGAGACGCCTCGGATAACTGGGTCGTTTCTTCTGTAGAAAGTTCAAGCTCATCAATTTTCGACAGAAGTATCTTAATACTTCCTTACGTACAGCGCGTGTCATAAATAATGGACACCTTTCATAAACAACACCGTATAACGTTGCGCTTTGTTTCTCTGTTTAATGCAAAGATCGCACAAAACAGCTAATCTAAATCTAAAATTATATTACAATTATTTATAATAATTACAAATAATGGAAATTGTATCATTGAACAATATTAAACACACATTTTTATAAATTGATTCAAATGTTTTCTTTAAAATACGACAGAACTAAGGATCTACGGTCTAACTATTTCATTCGATATTTCAAATTTTAGACAATGATTCACAAAATTTGGATGCCACGAATCGAAGTCAATTTACAATTATACAGTGATTCTGTATGAATATTATGGACCTGTTGTTCGTCTGCAACGTGAGAACGAAATTCTTGCAAGGCCTTTACCCAAAACGATTTTTTTTTGTACAGGTTGAGACCTGTGGTTCCATTTTGAGGCTTGGTTTCCTAGATTGATATCGCTCTCCACGCTTTGAAACGTATAATGATTTTCTTGTTGATTACGGTTAGCATTTGCTGTCACGAATGTTCTTCGAACAAGAAAATTTTCAGAAAACAACTTGTCACGAGTGTTTTTCCTCCACCCGAAACGACTTTGAAAAGTGTCGGTGAGAAAATAGCGTGCTATTGGTGTCGGATAAAGACGCGGCTCGAAACACTCGAAGCTGAAGAACGTTATGGTTCCCCATGGATCCTCTTCTATCCCGATTACGAGTGACGTCAGACACCGTTAAAGCCAAAGCCGAGGCCAAGTATTTCGAAGGCTAGAGTGCCAGCAGCGTTTCCAAGTAGCCGACGTGCAGCGTGTCACGTGAGCTTCGAGACTTTCAAGGGTGCGTTGCTCACGTGACTACGAGTCATACGAAAGAAATGGTGCATCGACGTGCATTCTCTTGTTCCCGAGGTGTCAGTTGGCGACACCGGATTATCTGCGATACACGAATCGAATCGCGTAAGGTAATCGAGCCTCCATCGACGTCATTTTGATGAACGAGGCTGCAGCGCACGGTGACGCGTTCCTGCGCGTCGCTTTTGGACTTGAGATTCCTTCGAGTCGCGAGCAAAAGTTGTATCACGGCCACGGTCTTAGCGAAACGTCCGCTAATAAGGAAACGTGACGTTCGCCGGGGCTCTGTGATAAATGTTTTAATCTCTTTTCGAGTCCTTATTCCTTCCTTCCTACGCTGCTTCAGCTCCGTAAATGTTTATTCAATCAAATAACTATACTTCACAATGCAAGATAAAGATTTTCTAGTGTAAACAGCACAGTTAATGTTTTGAGATTGTAAGTACTGTGTACGAGTAATTAAAAGTTAATACGAAATTCAATATTCATCTGCTCGGTTTGATATCGTGCGTCAAAGGTTAAATCATTATTGAGTAAAATAATTGTAATATAATGTTAGCATCGCTTGCACGAGACGAACGTCTATGAACTACTATGTAACATGTAATGATCATGAATTTTCTTCGACAAGGGAGGATGTCCAAGCAGAAATTGTAACTGTGTGAAATTTTTCAGCCTGTATCAGCACGCGACTATGGAAATAGGAAACATGAATTTTTAAAAGAAATGTGCTACCTCTCTATTTTACGACTACAACTGTCATGTTCTAGGAAAATGAGGCTTCTACATTACCGTGTTTCGAAGAATTGTCAAGCTTCAAGTAGGTCGTCAGAAATTTTAAGACGACGTTTCCTCAACGTTTTGTTGAGAATATTAATAGAATTCTATTTTGCGAATATTAATTAGTTAACTGCCACGAGTGGCATCGTGCAGGAGGATATCTGCGACTCGCAACGTCTTCCTCCCGTAGAAACGCCAGGGGGTTATTTCGGTCGATGACATTGAGCTCGAGCGAAAAATGAAAAGGCGAAAACTGAGGGGACGGTTCTACGACACGCGAACTGCGTCGTAATGAGAAACCGTACTAGCGTATTCATTTAGCAAAACAAATCTTCTTTGCGAATATCGAAATTTAAAATGCAATCTAGATTAGACTTCCTTGCATATTCATCAAATTGACGAATTTTAGTGATCATCGACATTATTCATTCCTTCGTAGTTATTCTATTGTCAATTATCATCAAATAAGGATCTCGATCCCCTAAGTTAGAGTACTATTCGCTCCTGGAAACAGAACTCTCCAGAAATCAGTTTGCCGATCATCAAATTGTCAAACTCTATTGATCTACGACATTATTCGTTCATTCGTAACTTTATTGTCAGTTTTAACTTGTTACCTGTAGTTAATCTGTATCATCAAATAATGTTCTCGATCCCCTAAGTTAGAGTACTATTCGCTCATGGAAACAGAACTTTCCAGAAATCAGTTTACCGATCATCAAATTGTCAAACTCTATTGATCTACGATATTATTCGTTCATTCGTAACTTTATTGTCAGTTTTAACTTGCTACCTGTAGTTTGTCTATATCATCAAATAATGCTTTCGATACCCTAAGTTAGACTGCTACTCGCTCCTGGAAACAGAACTTTCCAGAAATCAGTG
>CM052202.1:5975853-5995355 GCA_028455805.1 Lasioglossum figueresi | reverse complement strand
ATCTGTACTAGATGATCCCCCATTTTGTTTTCAAGAAGAGTAAATTTCAAAAGAAACGTGTCTAGAAGATTTGCTAACATTAATAAATGTTATCTGAACCGGATGATCCCCTATTATGTTTTCAAGAAGAGCAAATTTTAAAAGAAACGAGTCTAGAAGATTTTTGTTAACATTAATAAATGTTATCTGAACCAGATAATCCCCTATTATGTTTTCAAGAAGAGCAAATTTTAAAAGAAACGAGTCTAGAAGATTTTTGTTA
Source organism: Lasioglossum figueresi (assembly GCA_028455805.1). Lineage (NCBI taxonomy): Eukaryota > Metazoa > Arthropoda > Insecta > Hymenoptera > Halictidae > Lasioglossum > Lasioglossum figueresi. The sequence goes on along the minus strand of CM052202.1, from coordinate 5,995,093 downwards.
ACATTAATAAATGTTATTCGTATCAAATGATCCCCTATCTTGTTTTCAAGAAGAACAAATTTCACAAAAAAAGAGAGTTTAGAAGAGTTGTTACTATTAATAAATATTATCTGCAATGAATGATTCTCTATTTTGTTTCGAAGAGGAATAAATTTTAAAAGGGTTGATAATGTTTTCCATATACTACAGGCGTTTGGTGTTAAATGAATGTAGTTCGATTCGTTTTCGTATGCAAGTTAAACTGTTTAACTGCGACGACGATGTTGTGAATCACTATGCGCCGCGGTAATTTGAATGCCTGTCGCATGCGACCGCACGCAGAGACTTCGACGATCGTACGCGCAGTGTTGCGAATCGTCAATTTGGCTGCACAAAATTCGAAACAGACGGTTTTACTAAATTTCGACGTGCGTTACGGAAAGTAGCGCACCTCGTTTGTCTTGCCACGATTAATATTCAGAAGATTTTACGCGAAATGTTCATAAAATTCCAACGTAAACTCGATTAAGAGACTCTATGTACCGCTACAAGCATGAAAGAATTCTCAGCGGAGTAGAACAAGGTCAGAAATTACAACTTCTGAATCATCAGTTTGACATTCGCCGAACACAAATTTCGGAATCGAATTGTGCGTATCGAGCACCGGCTGACGATACTCGGAATGCAATCGATTATGTTTACATGCGAACCAGTCACAATATTACGTACTCGGTGTGAAATGCGATTTATTATTGATTCATCAGTGCCAATTTTAGGGAAAATGGCACTGTGATGACTAGACTGCGAATATATGCATTTGTGGCGAAAATACCATTACTAACAATATTGTGTAAAATTTTAAGAAAGCGGCGTGTCCTATTTTTATGGGAACAGCCATTGTAGACCAAAACAAATAAAAATCTTATATTAAATTCTTAACACATTACCGACCGGTGATTATTGATACATGACTAAACATTTATAATGGAACCTTCAACAGCAACAGCAATTTTCATTGTGAACTAACAAGTCACCCTCAATAACGTCATCGAATAGTATCATCTAAGATAGCAATGCGAATGAATATTTCTATGCTTTCTCTTGCAGCCTCTTGCAAGTAACGCAGACAATTTTTATTTTGCATAAAAATCCGCAGACCAGCGACGGACCAGAGTTTTCCAAAACGTTTCACGCTCGATCACACGCGCGCGTTCGTCGGTCCATTCATTCCTCTCGGCAGGTAACAAACGTCCTCGTGGCGTGATGCAATCTTCCAAGGTTAAACGGCATGCGGCGTCGGAAAAATGGCCCCGTTGGTATACGGCGGGCGCGCGCACCGCACGGAAGTATGCCGATGCGTTATACCTAACCAGTCGATTTTACTGGACGTCCGCGGGGGACGTCCAGACGGAACTTGAGTTGTTCGAGACAACGGCTGCGCGACATTAGTTTCGCACGGTGAGTCAGTAGAGCTGACCGTTTGCTCGGGTCGAGGCACCCATAAACATGTCCTGTGCAATGCAGCTGGACAGGCGACACCGCGGTGCATTGCAGCGACCCAGATGCCAAACGCGGGAGAAGGTATGGCGCGAGTTACTAAATAACAGGTTCTGCCCTAACCGCAGACCGGCATATAGCCCTTCCCCCGCTTCGCGATGCCTCTGAAACGAGCAGTTCATATTAATATTTATAAATAACGCCTCGGACTTCCGCGACCGTGATCGTCGTTCATTTTCTAAAGCTGTCCGTACCTTGTCGACGCGAAAATCGACCTCGATCATTCGCTGCACACAAGCTCCTCCATGCAACGCCACTTTTCGTCCGACCGTCGCTTTATTTCACAGGGTGTGCCAAGAATGTTGCGCTCCCTTGAAAAGGATTCCTGATTTCATTCGAAGCAACTTTTTCCTTCACGAAAATGTTCTCCGCGGATTCGTTATGGAGTTATTAATCGAAAACACGGACCATTCATAGTGATTTTGGTCCACGGTTTTCTTTGACCCTCATGTTGTCAACCAAAATATATATATTATTTAATACCTTTCTGTAGTTAACATGTTTGCAGAAATTCTCATTGTAAGACTTTAAATTATTATATTATCGTGTAAAGAATCGACGTTCAGAGAAACTTTGGAATATTTTTTAGAGGAACATTAACAAATTATTGAAAGAAATGCAGTAAATGTATTTTAACTTGAAAATGAAACATTTGTTTCTAGCTAGAGCATTTTCACTCTCCACGATTCTTTCAATTTTATGGATATGAAAATGGTATAATACCTCGTACAATACCTAAATGTTTAGTAATTGATTAGATACCGGCATATTTAATCGTGTAAACGGTATTTTGAATAATGGCACAGCAATGTTTAGTGTTGACTCTGAGTCACAGAACATTTTGACAAAGGAAATAGTGAATCAGCCCTTTCAGGGGAGTACAACACTTTTGTTACACCGTGTACAGTTGAGCACTGGTCGCGTCTCGGGGTTTCCTTCTAGTTTTATCGATTCGGCTGATCGTCCGACAACTTGTTGACCCGATCCCTCGGGATCCCCGAAGCGTTTTATTTTCGCGAGTAATCAATATGTAAATAAATGGTCGGGTCGGGCCGGCGCGGCGTTGCTACCGAGAAACGTGCACGCGCAGCTGGACAAGACACACACAGTGCACAGGGCGTGTGTTGCAACAACCCAGATGCCAAATGCAGAGGAAAGAATGGCGCAAGTTTCTAAATAAAAGGCTCTGCCTTAACCACAGGAATGTTTTACACACCTCTTTGGAGAGCGTGGCAAAAAGTTACGAAACTCGCGGACTATTTTTAGACGATCGACGACCGAGCACCGTGCGTTTCAAGAACATTACGATTCCTGGAGCGGGCTTGCCCTCGCGATCGCTTATCAGACTTCCTTATCACGGGTCTCTTGAAATATTCATTGCTGGAATATTTTACGGCCGCCGCCTAGCACCTTTCGATTTGATATATGCGTCCGACGGAGTTCGGAATACCTGCGGCAATTAAACGGAACGGCACTATGTGCGTCGATTTCACGACAAAAATGGCGTTACTACAGGAAACCGAGAGGCTGCGAGTAATGGAATATGTTTGTTCAGAAATCTTTGTGAATTCTCTGTACGCGCGTTTCCAATGTCATACCGCTTAACCCTTTCAGCGCGGATATAAACGACTGTTTCTTTGAATCGAAATTAATCGAAACAATCACGAATATTACCGAAATACATAGTAAATTAATCGTAAGTAGACTGCGGATCTTTACGCGTTTATAGTAAAATTGAGTAGATGAAATACAAAATCGATGAAATATTTTAAAAATTGAATAATGTCAATGTCTTTTTATTGAAATTGATGAGTAGACTGCGGATCTTTATGCAGTTATAGGAGAATTTTTCCTCTATTAAAATCATTAATGGAAGAAATATCATTCAATTTGGTTTCTATTTCTTGCAATCGATGCAGACAATTTTTATGTTACACAAAGATCCGCAGTCTAATCATAAATATTAGAAGATATATAAATAAGATGTGTGCGCGTTTCGAGTCTCGCACTGCTTACCCCATTCAGTTCAGAAATAAAAGACCAGTTTCGTTAAATCAAAACAAATCGAAACAGCCCACGAATATTAACTGAATGAGGATACATTTGTTAAATATCAGAATTAAAGACTTACAACGCGATCCAATAATTGCACGGAGAACCAAAAGAATCTCTGTAAATCATCTCCGTAAGAAATGGAAATAAACGAGCGCGTCGGGCCGAATTCGAAACGAGAAGTATCATCTCGAACAAAAAGATTTAGAAACCGCCTTGTTCTGTGGAAACAGTGCAGAACTCCAAGGTGAACGACTGAGCAACCGACAGAGAGCAGTCGACTCTCGATCATGCAGGATCGAGATCGAAACGGCCGTGGACGAAACTGAAGAGCCGTGGTTCCCGCATCATCGTCTCGACGCGATATCTGCTCGAAACATGATAATTCTAGGAACGAGTCTGCGGCTCCGATTCAGCAGACGAAACCAATCGATGATCCAAGATCGTCGGTTAGAAGTGATCGCGTGAGAAAATCCGGCTGGTTCGCGTCGCCGCTGCACGCCGATGCACGCTGCACGCTCTCTGACGTAGGTATACCGGCGAGTTGCACGCTCGTTGCACCGGTTCTCCGAGCGCACGGTTAAAACAAACGTTGCCGGGGAACGCACGCGTGTTTTCTTCCTTCTCCGTTCGCGGCTTCGAACTTCGCCTGTACAAACGCGTAGACGGACACGTACACGCGGTTACATACGTACGCGAGCTTACACCGCGATCATAACTCAGTCGGGCTCTCGCGATCGAAGAGCACTATGAATAGTAGCTAATTGACCCAGTTGAACCCCGTGTCGGCCGGCAGAAGCTACGATATAAATACAATACCAATACATATCCGCCGATATGCGCCAAGCTAAGATTGCTCGCTAGAACAACGTCCCTACTCTCGCCTCCCGGCTTTCCGTTTCCTGCACGGAAGGATGGTCCGTTTATGGCACCCAGTCACGAGACAGCCGTTTGACGGACGTACTGGGTCGTGGCTGCCGCATCCAATATCATTCCAATCGTTTCCGAACTTCCAACTGACCTCCCAACGCGAAGGTCGATTATTATTATTGTCGAACACGATGCGGACGTTCGTGAAAGTGTCGCGCCCTCGCTCAGTGGTCCGGTAGACCGCATTTTCTGGCCAAAACTGGTGCAGCGTTATTTCAAGGTTTAACCGTTTGAGTCCCAAGCAGCGCGATCGCGCTCTTCAGATTTTGTGTCGAAAAATCCCAGTACATTTCGAGCGCTGTGGACAACTGACGGGGCAGCCACCGACTGTTGAAATAGCTCGCTCAGATTTACCGACGCACGTAAATCACACAGCTCCTTTTTTTTAATGTAAATAATACATTTTAAAATAGGTACAATACTACAATAATAGTACAATAAAAAAATAAAGAAGCGCTGTAGCGCTGATTGGGATTTATCGACATGAAAAATAAAAACGCCATCGCGCCGCTTGGGTTCCTTCGTACTCGTTTAGAGAAAGCGCGGTCGCGCTGTTCGGGAATTTTCGACAGTGTTTTTTCAATACCCCTTGGGACTCAAACGGTTGATGTTATATTTCTGTGGTTGTCGGGAAAAACGCCGCATGTCACGATTTCAGAAAATTTCAGTTTTTGCGTTAATTGAGATCCAGAGTATAGGATTGACGTATTTACAAATTCGAAAGGCGCAGAGAAGAATGCAATTCAACCAATGTCATCCAAATGTTATCCAAACAATTAATAAATCACAGATTTAAGGCTTGCAAGCCCACAAAATGGGATTCCACGTCATTTTTTAATCCCGCGTTTCTTAAACAGTTGATGCGAAATCCCGTAAATTTTTCAGGACTATGCGTGTAATCAAAATTACGCGAATGACGACGCGCAACACGAACTATGACGATGTTGCATTGATATTAACTATTAACTTGCAAGTGTAGAATCTGAATGAACCATTTCCGCTGCAGGATATCTTTTTAATGACTCGAGGAGCAACGTAAAGAATAGTATGCGACATTCGGCGTTCTTTACAACCACAGTTTTAAGGCTTGCAATCCCACAAAATGGGATCCCCGTCATTTTTTAATCCCGCATTTCTTAAACAGGTGATGCGAAATCCCGTAAATTTTTCAGGACTATGCGTGTAATCAAAATTACGCGAATGACGACGCGCAACACGAAATATGACGATGTTGCATTGATATTAACTATTAACTTGCAAGTGTAGAAGCTGAATGAACCATTTCCGCTGCAGGATATCTTTTTAATGACTCGAGGAGTAACGTAAAGAATAGTATGCGATATTCGGCGTTCTTTACAACCACAGTTTTAAGGCTTGCAATCCTACAAAATGGGATTCCACGTCATTTTTTAATCCCGCATTTCTTAAACAGGTGACGTTAGATCTCGTAAATTTTTTTGGACTATTCGTGTAATCAAGATTACGCGAATGACGACGCGCAACACGAACTATGACGATGTTGCATTGATATTAATTATTAACTTGCAAGTGTAAAATCTGATTGAACCATTTCCACTGCAGGATATCTTTGTAATGACTCGAGGAGCAACGTAAAGAATAGTATGCGACATCCAGCGTTCCTCCTTACAACCACAGATTTAAGGCTTGCAATCCCACAAAATGGGATCCACGTCATTTTTAAATCCCGTGTTTCTTAAACAGTTGATGCGAAATCTCGTAAATTTTGCGGGACTATGACGATGTTGCATTAATACTAACTATTAACTTGCAAGTGTAGAAGCTGAATGAACCATTTCCACTGCAGGATATCTTTGTAATGATTCGAGGAGCAACATAAAGAATAGTATGCGACATCCGGCGTTCTTTACAACCAGTTTTAAGGCTTGCAATCCCACAAAATGGGATCCCACGTCATTTTTTAATCCCGCAATTCTTAAACAGGTGACGTTAAATCTCGTAAATTTTTCGGGACTATGCGTGTAATCAAGATTACGCGAATGTCGACGCGCAACACGAACTATGACGATGTTGCATTGATACTAACTATTAACTTGCAAGTGTAGAAGCTGAATGAACCATTTTCACTGCAGGATATCTTTGTAATGACTCGAGGAGCAACGCAAAGAATATTTATCGTTGTAATATAATGGACGGTGGCCAGTCAAATGTCGCTCTTCTTGAATTATGCGATAGGATTAACGGCAGCAATGTAGTCAGAGTCTGGCCAGCTTTGAAATTTGAAACTTCGCGTGGTTAATCGAAGACCAGCACACGGAAATGAAAGAACATGTAACTATTACGTATGTAACAGACGGTTTTTATCGATCGTATTTCTATCTTTAGCTAATCTACTTTTTAGCCGACGCGACGCACGGACCAGCCGCCGAAGTACTCCGCCGTCAAACACATTTAGCATATCCGCACGTGCTGCCATGTTACACGAACATTAGCGTTCTATTCTCGTGATGCGTTGTGATAATACGTGTAGAAAGTTCGCTAGTCCCCACGCTATCCACTAATGAAAATGGAAATTACTGTTTTGTACAAAATGTAGGGTAAAATTCTACAATTTGAAACGCATCAAAGAATCAACGCCATTTTTATAACAACGTTTCGAAAATATTATTATTGTGTTACCTGTATCCCCAAGCTGCGAAAGCTGTGTACAACGATTTTCGTAAAAATTTCGAGTAGAAACTAAAAGAGAACTAAAGGCAAAAGCTAATTGCCAGTTACGAAACGAGAATTCTGTAACAAGATATGGTATTATCCCATATCGGGCAACTTTAGCCTACATCGATCAACCATTTGATTTCCGTGTGTTAACGCGACGTGCTAAATACGAATGCACATCTGAAACAACGCGATCTCCGGGATCGGAAGGCTCGCGTCGATCTTACCGCGGATTATTTGGTCCGTTGTGAGCCAATAAACGGCTCGGTAGAAGGATCAAGAGATCACAAGTGATCTAAAGATCAAGGGACGCGCACGGGCTGACACGGTATAGAGCTCCGCGCTTGGTTCTCGTGATAAATCCAACTCGAGTTACCGAAGATTTATATTGATCATCTCCGCGATGCAATCTCGATGGCCTACTTTCTCGGTCACACGTGTACGCTAAGAGGATCGACAGTTAATTAAGTTACCGTCGCCGCAACCTTTGAACAACGTTCGATTTAGCGACCGATCGGTGATTCACGATCTGACCAAAACCGTAGAAATATCGCGTGGACATCGCTCTGACGTCAGAATCGCGTTCGACGATCCCTCTCTTCGATTCCTGCGAGGAGTCGAACGTAAATCGGATTCACGATAAACGTAGATTTCTTCTCCAAATAGAGAAAGTGTGAGATACGTAAGTATAGCGCGTGTACCCAACGTGTTCGGCAAACAAAACGATCGTCGAGTGATCGATGCTCGTCAGATCTTGAGGAAAAAATTTTTCGTTGCGCAAACCGATGAGGAATCTACCGATGATGCGTGTTTTCGAGGTATCAGCTTTCCGGACACTCGATACGTTTGTCACGTCTAGCAAATCGACGATTATGTTTCAGACACCTTTAATTGGTACCGGGAATACCTCGCAATTATGTACGTGTACACACCGCTGGAAGAAGATATTAAATTTATCATTTTGATTTATAGAGAATTTTTGTATATACAATTGTATTTTTTAATCTTCCCATACCTTTGTCATGAAAATCAATGAAGTTTTGCCGTTACATTTCGCACGGAAAACATGAATGGGGCGTAATTACACCTCGGACGAAAATAATTGACCAATATCTTTGAAATCTTCTAATGTTTTTACTGTTTTAAATTACAGCTATGCACGCTTGTTCTTGACATAAATCCATAAAATCCGCCGTCTACTTGCGAATCTAAATAATTATTCATTGAACACAAGTTTCGGTTTAAAGAAAACTTCCATTTTTAGGAAGCACCTTAATTAAAATTTGAACTGAGCTATACAGCAGCGACCGCTTTCAACCGAGTGAATCAATTACTATAACCGATGGGGTACAGAACACGGTGGTGTTACTGGCAGCGCGCGCGCGCTTCAAACAAAGCGAGGAAAAAGTCTGTCGATTCGCGTGCAGTTCGCGGCATTACATTTAATGAACATGTCGGCTCATTATCTGTTTCGCGTGTTCACTTTTTCTCCGAGTAGGCGCTCGCGTGGATACGTGAACTCGTATTGGCCACGGGGTATCTGGATACTCGTTTAATGATTTAACAATGTTCTTCTAAAAATATAAAAAAAATCCCAAATGCCAATTTGTATACATATAGAATATAGTATACGAACTAAATTGAATGTTATTTCTTCCCTTAATGATTTTAATAGAAGAGAAATCATGTTGCAATTTTTCAAATTTTACAATTTTGAATTTCATCTACTCAATTTTGCTACAAATGCATAAACTTTCAGGCGAATTTGTATTTCTATTGCGGAAAGGTTTAAGCGTTTCACTGAAATACAATAAGTAGTTCAGAATTGTTTTCAGGTTTTTCAAGAATACAGAAGAATAATTAAGAAATCTGGAAATACGCGGATTCCGGAGACAGCGATCATAACAAAATCGCCGATAACGCACAGCCCCCGCGATCGATAGATTAACCTTAACGATCGCCGATTACATTCGCTTCCTGGATGTACTAATTACTTACGTACCGCGGGGAAACCTACGTGGCCCGTACTGCCGCGCACCGTTCACCTGACGTATCAATTAGCATTCGAGCCTGCGAGTTTCACTTGCCTTCCTCTCGATTTTTCGTACGACCGATAATTACTAACCCGATGCACGCGGATAATTGAAATTCACAATTTCAGATAATATAGTAACAAAATATTCCCTTTATTCGGTGGTTCACTGTGGTCCAACTTACATCATTCAATCGTATCCTACATAATAAATAATGTACGAATGTACGTCGTTAGAGCGAACAAATTGTGTGTACATTGTTCAGTTTCTTCTACGCCATTATAAATGTGTAAGAGACCAATTTGTACGCACCTTGTACAAACAAGAAATAAGCACGCAATAAGCTAGTTACATGAATAAGTAATGTTATTTGGACTGCTTTCCTCGTTCGTAAAAATAGTGGCACGTTATGAGATCATCGAAAGTAAACCGTTCGCGTCATCCGTCTGATGTAACGTAAATAACGAGCATAACGCGACGTTTTTTTATTTTGCGATTATCGTGGGAGCGTGTCCGCGTTAAGAAAGAATTACCAGAGATGTGGAATGTCTGTCGCCATTAACGATCTAGGAGTTTTCTAGGGAAAGTCAGCAGTTGAAATGTAGCTGGTAAAACGTTGCGAAGACAGGACGTGATTACGGGGTTCGTTAAAATTCAAATAATAACGTTATTATTCTGATTATCATCTCTAACTTAATTATCATCCGGAAGGTAGCTTAATAACAGCCTAGCCCAAGCGGCTTGGACTTTCTTTTACACGTCGTTGCTCTTAACTTAATAATGTGATTTAAAGCAGCTCCCGGGCTATTTTTTCTCTCTTCCGCATATTTTTTTTCTCTCGTCCGATTATACGGACGAGCGTGTAATCAGCGTTCAAGAAAGTAAAGAATCGTGTTCAATTAGCTGCGAGTCAGGCCAGTCCAAATAAAGCGAGGAAGAAAAAAAAGGTACCGAGTCAGAATAATTACCTTTCTCCTCGTGACCTAGTACCTCGAAATTATATTCGTAAAACATGCGAGAGATAAAACTAAAAAGGGAAAGAGTAAAACGCCAAACGTACGAAAAGCTTCCGGAGATGGTCCAACGAGATAATGTAATAAGCTTACGCCGAGAACTCTTTCAAGCGATTCACACGCTTTCATCCGCATAGAACGTCGAATTAACATACAGACGTACACCTTGCTTATCCAAAATCTTCATTTTTCATCCGGAGCATGATTTTACGAGACGTCCTCTTAGCTGTGGGCCAATCCAGATGTATCTTGCGTGTTTCGCAACGTTCGGCACCTAGCTGTCCCCTTTCCCTCCTTTAAAAAAATATGTTTTGTTACTCCAATAACGTAGTAAAATGTCCTTAAAACTTCAAAAAGAACCATTCATCCCATTTGTCACAATAAATTCCCAAGATGGAATCTACAGAATAGATCCGATCGATCTGGCCCGAACCCGAGATCGAACATCCACAGACTTTACTTATCCAAAATCTTCCTTTTACATCCGGTGCATGATTTTACGAGACGTCTTCTCAGATGTGAGCCAATCGAGATGTATCTTTTGTGTTTCACAAGCTGCAGTTTTTTTGAAAATATTTCTAACAGAAAAATATGTTTGGTTATTTCAATGACGTAATAACATGGTCCTAAAATTTCAAGAAGAACCATTCACCCCATTTGTCACAATAAATTCCAAAGATGGAACCTACAGGCCTTGTTTATCCAACATCTTCATTTTATATCCGTTGAATGATTTTATGAGACATCTTCTTAACTGTGGGACAATCGAGATGTATCTTTTGTGTTTCACAAGCTGCAATTTTTTTGAAAATATTTCTAACAGAAAAATATGTTTGGTTATTTCAATGACGTAGTAAAATTGTCCTAAAATTTCAAGAAGAACCATCCGCCCCATTTGTCACAATAAATTCCAAAGATGAAACCTACAGGCCTTGTTTATCCAACATCTTCATTTTACATCCGGTGCATGATTTTATAAGACATCTTCTTAACTGTAGGACAATCGAGATGTATCTTTTGTGTTTCACAAGCTGCAGTTTACTTCAAAATATTTCTAACCAAAAATGATGTTTGGTTACTTCAATGACGTAGTAAAATGGTCCTAAAATTTCAAGAAGAACCATCCACCCCATTCGTCACAATAAATTCCCAAGATGGAACCTACAGAATAGCTCCGATTGATCCACAAACCTTGCTCATCCAAAATTTTCAGTTTTCATCCGGTGCATGATTTCACGAGACGTCTTCTCAGATGTGAGCCAATCGAGATGTATTTTTTGTGTTTCACAAGCTGCAGTTTTTTAAAAAATATTTCTAACAAAAAAATATGTTTGGTTACTTCAATGACGTAGTAAAATGTCCTTAAAATTTCAAGAAGAACCATCCACCCCATTCGTCACAATAAATTCCCAAGATGGAACCTACAGAATAGCTCCGATTGATCCACAAACCTTGCTCATCCAAAATCTTCAGTTTTCATCCAGTGCATGATTTCACGAGACATCTTCTCAGCTGTGGGCCAATCGAGATGTATCTTTTGTGTTTCATAAGCGACTAAATTTTCTTGAAAATATTTCTAACAGAAAAATATAATTTGTTGCTCCTATAACGTAGTAAAATGTCCTTATAATTTCAAGAAGAACCATCCACCCCATTTGTCACAATAAATTCCCAAGATGGAACCTACAGAATAGCTCCGATTGATCCACAAACCTTGCTCATCCAAAATTTTCAGTTTTCATCCGGTGCATGATTTCACGAGACGTCTTCTCAGCTGTGAGCCAATCGAGATGTATCTTTTGTGTTTCACAAGCTGCAGTTTGTTTGAAAATATTTCTAACAGAAAGATATGTTTGGTTACTTCAATAACGTAGTAAAATGCCCCTGCAATTTCGAGAAGATTGATCCTCCCCACAATAAATTCCCAAGATGGAACCTACAGAATAGCTCCGATCGATCCGGCCCGAATCCGAGATCGTAGATCCAAGATCTGGTTCAGGAGATCTGTGTCGACGTTGCGCAAGTCGCGATGGAGGACGAAGTTTCAACGGGTTATCCATAAACATGTGCTCGTGTTGCTGAGGATTGGACGAAAGAGGACAAAGACGGATGGCCATGGTTGACCCGCGGAAGTACACAAGAGAGTAATGTCATCCGTGTTGCCAAACGGGGCGCGTTGTGTTTCGGGTGAAAGTTGATAAGAGCGGCAACAACAGGAGAGGAGAGATATGAAAATTGTTGGGCTCGTCGGCGAGGTCCGACTTCGAGGAAACGGACGCACAGACTTTCCTTTGTGTCCCTTTCGCCTTGGATCCTTCGCGGCGATCCTTCTGCCTTGCGCGGCCCATACATCTTCCGTTTCTTCGAATTCTTACCTACGTCAGATTCCACAATTGTCTCGTTTACACGCTGCCATAACAGCTTATGTAGGCTTTGGATATTCTCGGAACCGGCGACGCGGCGAACTAACACACTTTCGGCAATAATAATAGTTAACGTTTTTCTTTTTGGCCGAGACTATGCGGCGGCGTTGATGTCTCGGTGCAGGGACCTCTGAAAATACAACCGAAATGTGCGAATCGTGTGGGAACACAAAGTGTTTTCGAATTTGAGACAACGATCCAAGAAATAATTTTCACTTTTATGATATTTATATATTTTTTATTGTACAGTTGTAACGTGCAATCTGTATTACATAGTACATAATGTTACAATAATAACCTTGTACTAATGTGTAGGTAACGTAACGAGTACATATCAGTTTTGGAGTACGATATTTATTTACTTCAATGATTTCTTTTATTCTTTTCAAGGTCACATACGCGTTTAGAAAAGTTTTGCACGATTTAGAGACGCTTCGTGCGATGATGTTACAACGGGGTGGCGATTACAAACAATTATAAACACTTAGTATGACAGGAGTGTATGGCCTGGGTTAAGTCCACTCTGTAAAGGTTCCTGTAGTTCTGAATAGCGAGGTTCGCTAGATAAGCCACATTGTCGAGTCATTCTACGGACGGATTAAGATCAACCGGCTGCTGAAGGCCACAAGAGATTACCTTTCCCCCTTATTGTTTAGTTATCTAGACAGCAAAAGGATAGGCAAAAGGGTGTGTCAAGTTAGAAGTCGTGTCCTAGTGTGATTCACGGTAGAGAAAGTGACCTTCAGAAGCCAATTAAATTCGAGCTGTCTATGAGAAACACGAGACTACTAAGCGCTCGAGTGTTTAATTCAATGAATTAGGTACACAGCAGATAATTGTCCGCTGAAGTGATTTATATTGTATATGAAATGTATATTCAATCTTTTCTTTTTCTTTTTTATTAAAGGTTTAACGTCAAATCAACATCTTGGTAATTAGCGACGAACTTCTATGGTGTTTTAGATTTTGTGGAGGTGGTTGATTTCTTTAAGGAATTCAATGAGGGCTGTATTCGGGTTGATTCCAAATTTGAGTCGCTGGGTAGAGAATTTTTGGCAGTCGTACAAAAAGTGGTGAACTGTGAGTGGGGTACTACAGCAAAGGGGGGATTTGTCTTTTTTATGAGGAATTCATGTGACATCTTGCAATGACCAGTTCTCAGGCGGGAAAGAACGATTCTTTCTTTTCTGTTCATGTGGTCGCGTGGGATGTCTTGAAAAAAAATTGTGACTGTATCATGTATTTTTGATGGTTCTACTTCCATACGTTATTCCACTCTTCTTTGGTATATTTAATCTTCTACGAATAGAATTAAACGATTGTTTTCTTTTGATTGCAGATTATCAGTTCCCAATAGACGTCTCTGGTGTAGCCAAGGATCACCCCTTCCTCGAGGCCGATTCCTTGCAGAGTCTATTTCGACGATTGCATGCTTTGAATCGGTGTGCTAATATGAAGATCGACACGCATCATACGCACAGCACTAGCCACAGTAAAAGCGTGAGTAGATGATCCTTCATTTATAATAGTAATATCCAGTTACCCTCTTAACTAAGTACATAAATCGAATTTAAAAAGACGCGAACCCTCTCGCAATTGCATACAATAATATTCCTACTAAAAACATTGTTGTCTTTTAAGACTACAGTTAAACTGTTTTTCCTATTGTTTTTACTTCTTCCAAAACACTTCATATTTATAGAATATCATGTTCTTTTTTAAATTAATGCAATTTCAATCTCAAGAAAGAGATTGTTTTGCAGTACTGTACAGACGTTTCAATGTGGTCAATGTAATTTTTACGATATTGTCAAAAATGAACCGTTAGATAGTGCTTTCATAATTACGGGCGCATATAATACAATATAAATTACAGTCAACACTACACAAGTGATTAAATATGTACAATTTTCTTAAATCTTGAACTCACAGTCGTTCAGAAAAGAATATCACGTGTCACATTTTACCCAAAAATTGAGAGTGAGATGAATTACGTTAATTTTTCTGTAATTCTGGAAAATGAAAGTTCGTTTCGGAAACGAATGTGCATCGATTTTCTCACATCCGGCCGGTAGATATTGAGGAGTTTTCTGAAACGAACTGATTCCTCGTTTACGAGCGGACCCTTTTCAAACTGCACGAAGAGCGTGACGTCGCTCGGAGATCTAAAAGAAGATCTCCGGGAGGAAATACCAGTCCAGATCAGAAATCAACGTGGACGGGGGCTCGCCGCGACAAGGGTTCTTTAGCTAAACACTTCTAAGAATCCCACGGTTTTCTTGCGCCGCCCTTTTCAACGATCACGTTCCTCGGGAGACTTCCGCGGTGATTCTTTCCGTTACTTAACGAATTCGTGGTCGACTTGTTATAACGCAAGAGTAAAATTCCAGTGCGTCTGCGGCATTTCACCGTTCCATATCCCCCACATTCTGCGAAACATCGAAGCTATCCGTTCGTTATCTCGAGTCTCTCGACGCTGACTAATTGCAGGCTGGCGATGTTGGAATTCAACGAGTTATGACACGTATTCCAGCGCGTATGGTCATTGTTATGCGCCGGCTTCTCTCTCGTCTTGCGCTATTCTTACGATTTGCCTGAGGACGAATAAACGAATGGAATAACAACTAACGACTGTCACGTGACCGGGATAGCGCCGAAGTTAATTATCGTGGAAAGCTAGGCGCGGTCAAACCTTGTCCTCGCGTTGTCCAAGCGCAACTATGACAGACAACGTGGAATAATACGCGCCTCGCTTTCACCGAATACGAAAAATATCGCTGGCTAACCATCGAAGCCATTTCCAACCCTTTGTCGACAAGAATTTTTTAAAAAGTTCATTTTCTTCCCCCGAAAAACTAGATTTTAGTTTATCTGCATAGATTGCACTTTCATTGAAGAATCTAATCTAGAATAAAGTTGTTGAAGAACTTCAAGTTGTTGAACGAACTGTTCTGAATGATGTCTCGAGGCCATTTCCAACCCTTCGTGGACAAGAATTTATGAAAAAGAATATTTTCTTCCCTGGAGAACTAGATTTTAGTTTATCTGCATAGATTGCACTTTCATTGAACAATCTAATCTAGAATAAAGTTGTTGAACGAACTGTTCTGAATAATGTCTCGAGGCCATCTCCAACCCTTTGTCGACAAGAATTTTTTAAAAAGTTCATTTTCTTCCCTCGAAAAACTAGATTTTAGTTTATCTGCATAGATTGCACTTTCATTGAACAATCTAATCTAGAATAAAGTTGTTGAAGAACTTCAAGTTGTTGAACGAACTGTTCTGAATGATGTCTCGAGGCCATATCCAACCCTTCGTGGACGAGAATTTATAAAAAAGAATATTTTCTTTCCTGGAGAACTAGATTGCAGTCCAATTGCATAGATTGCACTTTGATTGAACAATTTAATTTCACAATTGAACAATATCAATTAAAGTATTCTCCATATTGTTCGAACTGTTCCGAATGCTTTCTTATATATTGTTTCAAGAAAACAGGAATTACGACATCCTTGCAATTATTTAAGTGATACTTAGACAATTGCACATTGTTGGCGTACGTACCGTTTGTGAGAACAGAAGAACGCAAACATTCTAACGAAGCTAGAATTGAGTAACGTCAGAAACTTGAGTTCACAGGACGGGTTGTGTCGCCGCAATGATTCGCAGCTTATTCATCAAGTGACATTAGCGAAACTACATTCGAGTGTTCCCCATATCCATCTCCGAGACGTCACGGGGCCCCGTTCAACACGATCAAATTACTTCATTTAATTTCGTGATTGTATTCAATTGACCGTGTTCATAAACTTTCATAAAACCGCTCGTCCGTTGCACCGTGGAACTGCGAGCTGCGAAGAACGACGAGGAAATTGAATGATGGAACGCTGTCGTTTTTAACGTTGCACGGCTCCAGCATACATTCCCTTTTTTACGCCATTGTTTAATCAAACCACGTCTCTCGGCGTGGTTCGTTAAATTCGATCTGATAATGAAAGCCCGTTTTCGGTGTCACGGTACTTGTAAAGATCAATCTGCGGGGACTTATCGTCTCGCGCGAGAGCAGGAAGCGCGTACCCGAAATTGCGCAACGAGGATCGGCGACGCGTTCGACTCACAAATCAGAGTTAAAAGCGTACCGTTTCTCTTTGGCTTAAATCAATTATACGTTCTTCCCGGCCATCGAGCGCGTCGATTAAGATCACGAGGATCAATCGGTGCGATCTCGAGAAAGGAATTACTCGGATCCATTCACGCGCCTCACGCAACAATCGCACAAAGGAGTGGAACGCGAGTTCTCTCTCGAGAGAGGCTCCGATTGAATTCATCGCGATTGATCGTGATTGCCATTTCTTTCTTTTTTCTCTCTTCCCTTTCAATTCGGCCCGAACGAGGATATCCGCGCGATTTTAATCTCCGAGGCACGGTGCAAAGTAATAGATCGATCCGCGTTGACCGACCGCCGATAAATTATGTCGCCGGATCGTGCCCTGATACCAGAATATACCAAAATGTACCAAAATATTCTTGAATATTCCTGAATATACTAGAATGTACCAGAATATACCTGAATATAATTGTATATACTAGAATGTACCCGAATATATCTGAATATACTGGGATGTACCCGAATATACTTGAGTATAATTGAATATACTAGAATGTACCCAAATACACCTGAATATAATTGAATAAAGTAGAATGTACCCGAATATACCAGAATGTACAAGAACATACTAGAATAGATCTTAATATAATTGGATGTACCTGAATATACTAGAAAGTACCAAAATATATCAGAATATACAAGAATGTACAAGAATATACCAGAATATACCAGAATATACCAGAATATACCAGAATATACAAGAATATACCAGAATATACCAGAATATACAAGAATATACAAGAACATACTAGAATATATCTTAATATAATTGAATGTACCTGAATATACTAGAAAGTACCAAAATATATCAGAATATACAAGAATGTACAAGAATGTTCAAGAATATACCAGAATATACAAGAATATACCAGAATATACAAGAATATACCAGAATATATCAGAATATACAAGAATATACTAGAATATATTTGAATATGGTAGAATATACTAAAATATATAGCAGAATATACAAGAATATACCAGAATATATTTGAATATGGTAGAATATACCAAAATATACCAGAATATACAAGAATATACCAGAATATATTGGAATATGGTAGAATATACTAGAATACACAAGAATAGACGCGAATATTTTCGACGCGAGACCGTATCATTTCGACGAATCTCGATGAAACTCCGAAAAAATCGTACATCAATTTTAATGGGGTCGTTGTAAAAATCTTTACAGATACTACAAATATTAAACAAAACGTAACTTCTCACCTGCCGTATCTAACAAAAATATCATAAATAAAAAGGATCGATGAGTTGTGAAACTGAAGGCTTCAGCTGTAAAATGAGTTCAGATAAATGTATTGTTGCACTGCTTGTTTTTACGAAATGATCACAATTTAAATGTCGACAATTTTTCGAGAATCGGAAACGTTTAAACACTTTTTCGACCCGCCGTGGCCGACAGCTGCGCGTCACGGGGTAATTAATTTTATATTTGGCAGTTTTCCGTTAGGAGACTACTCCCGATTCTCCCGCGCCCTCGGAACTGGGTCAACGTAAAAACGCCGACCGTTAACATTTCTGCAATTATTCGTTTCGCACGCGAGAGCCCGGCGGACGCGTCGTATCCCGCTAATTAGCAATCGCGAGGTTTCTGGGACCACAGAGCAGCAGCGGTTCGAATGTCACGGGTGATTTTGATCGACCCTGCCGTTAGTTCGCGCAGATGAAAATAAAATGTCCGGAATATCGAATCATTTCGTATGCTGGCGCGGTTAATACCATAAACGCGAGAACGTGCTTTCTCTCCATCTAGGGAGGCAGTTCGCGCAAGCGTGCGCACGCTCGCAAGCCGTACGAAAAATGTGTTCCCGACTCGCGCGCAGTTTTTTTTTTCTTTTTCCTCCTTCTGGTCCCGTCTCGTTTTATTCCTCGCCGTCGTCGTTGGCAAGCTTTACACAACCCCGGGACATTTTCTATTTATTAAATACACGAGCACGCATAACGCCGCGCCGCAGCCTTATGCCTCGCTTCCGGTGAGAGCCACGACACTTGTTGCAGCTGCGTGTGTCTACGCACGTGTGAGCCCGCGCTAATAGCGGCTAAAACAGCCGGAGCTCCTGCTCCGTTTATGGGCAAGAAAGTCCTTGATCCCCGCAAACGCATGATGATCTATCGATCCCCTATCGAGCGGACTTCACACGCGTGCCGCCGCCAACCCGGGAAACTTTGTCAACCGCGTCGGTTTCCTGTCCGACTCGATAATGGCTGCGCTGTGCTGCGAATCGATGATTTAATTTTCATATTTCTGATATTGATCGGTTGTCATTATAATATTGAAAATGTATTTCCCATAAAAGAATATGTGTACCAGAATATGCTAGAATGTACTACCATTTACTCGGATATACCAGAATATAACAGAATATA
>CM052202.1:5956768-5968713 GCA_028455805.1 Lasioglossum figueresi | reverse complement strand
TTAAATTCCACCCCCAAATTGTATCGTGTTTCGTATAATTTGAATCATGAAAATGTCAGAAATATGTCGGTAAACGTTTCATAAAAAAGTAAAGGCCAAAATGTTTTATCATCGGAGTCTATTAAATCGTTAATGGAACAATTAAATACCATCCCCAAATTGTATCGTGTTTCGTCTGCTTTTAACGACAAAACCGAGTAGAGATGTGATTGAATGCAGTCAAATTATTCGGAATGTTTAAACCTACCAACCATAATAAGGAAGAAAATAAATTTCTACTTCATTCTAATTTCTTACAATTCAGGTGAAAATTTTGATTTCGCATAAACATCCGCGGTCTAGATATTCGACACAGTAAAATCGCGATCTAGCTCCCTGAGGATCTGCACGATCGCTGTGCCTACCCCTTCCACTCGGTCCGTGTTTACATGCTGTCCTTTTCCACGTTCGGCATTCCTTGTACTTTCGGCGCGGTCGTCGCGGTCATAAAAACATAGTTTCCCTACACGATCTCTGTTCCTGCTCGGAACACGCGATCGGAGCTAGATCGCGACTTTACTGTACAGTCTGTACTTTTAGCACGAGTTCTTTTTACACGCACTCTTCGCAGGTACAATGCAAGAACAGCGTACCTGTAGATTCTTGGAAATAAATTACAGAAAAGCTCGTCGGATAGGAGTAATTACTCATGTACCGGCATGAAACGTGACTCGACTACACCCCGTTGTTCGCCGGGAACCTTATCCTCAAGGACACCGGGCGAGTCTCCATCGCGTCCAAGGAGTCGCGAGCGTACGTTTCGCGTACGATTATCGGCGATCCGCCACTTATGCTCCCCGTACATATCTGCATTTCCGTTCCGGCGTGTTACCACGGGACGTGACGATTCCCGTACGTGAGTTATTTCCGCGCGGCTCGCTCGGTTCAACGAGCCGTGTCGCCCCACGTTGCCGGGACGTCACTTCCGTCTAGGCAGGTTGAACAAACCCCGATGTTTTGCGCGTGACAATGGCTTAGAAATGGACTCGTAAAACGAACAGCGTTTCGTGCCAGGTTTACGAGCTTCTCACTATTTATTCTCTGCGCGGTCTTATACCGTCTGTTAGTTTATTCGTCTCTTTTTTTCTCTTTATTGCCCAATATGCGGGCCGAAACGTGCGGGTCCCTGGACGCGCGTGAAATTCGGCCATTCGAGCCCGATAAACACCGTCGATGAAATTATTTTGTGCGGTGGAGGTAGTTAATCAACCGAACGATGATTTACGAACTTCTCTATTCTTAAGCATCGATTTTTAAGAGATGACACGTTGGTTGCAACAGCGCATAACGCTTTACCTACCGGAAGCCTATTAACAGGATTTTCAATAATTGAACCAAAAGAAAATATAGAAATTTTCTTCTACGTTGCAATCTTAAATGAAACTATTAGATGACGTTATCGAGGGTGACTTGTTAGTTCGCAATGAAAATTGCTGTTGACATTGAAAGTTCCATTAAAAAGTGTTTAGCCGTGTACCATAGATTGTTCAAAGTTATGCAACAATCACCGATCGGTAATGCGTTAACATGGTCAACAAAAAGATTTCTTGCAAGAATTTAATTCGATATAGAAATTTCAATTCTTTTTTGTGAAAATATCACGAATGGCATTCCTGAGACAGGCAACTTTCGAAATTTTCCGTTCGGTAACGTTTCGCGTACCATTCTATTAGTTCGGGGCTGTGTTTACACCCCTACACGCTGAGTAAAGGGTTAATCAACGATTTTTAAGCGGTTCTTACCAGCGTACATAATGTTCGAGTAGTTTCAACAGCACTCAACATGCTCGACGAAATAGAATATTTCATCCAGTAGTTATTAAGTAGCCGAGAGTTACGAAGTCGAACAATATTTACGACAGGGATCGCGCGTGAGATCGAGTTACCAGATGATTAGAAACGCTGTAGACCGTTATCACGCTGCTCGGCCAACTTTCCAGGGTGTTTAACAGCCTCGGAAATAATTAAGTGTACACACGCTCTACAGTTTTCCTCATGTTCGACCGAACGAGGTACAACGAGAGTCCTAAAGCACTACTCGGGACAAAACTCTCGAGGTAACTGAAGTTTCTCGATAAACAGCGAGAGCTTTCACCTACCCGAAGATGATCCGAAGACAAACGGAGAACCGGCGCGGTGGTCCATCGACATCTTGCCGATCGAAAGTTGTAACGAGGATTGTTGGTCGTAAAATGAATATGTATTACGGGATCGTCGAGGTTCACGCAGCGTGTGTTCGCTCGTTCGTTGCACTCCGTATTTAGAGTGCGATGATGGTACGATGACCCAGATTGCCGGTTCGTTAAAAGAGCCTGCGGTAAATTAGTCATACCGGTGCCCTCCCGCGTCAAGTTTCAATTAAACGTTGCCTCTTCGCCTCCGTTTCGGATCCCATGGCTCTCTGTAATTGGGAGTAAGCTGGAGACCAACGGATCGCTTCCCTTTGAGCCGGGAATACATGTATTTTTGGCCGGCGAAAAACGTACAAGACTGCTCTTCCCTCGAGTTCCCGTCTCTTCTAGCTCGCTCCCGTGTCATTCTCAGTGTCCCGGTCGATGCAGAAAATCACTTTCATCCGCAAAACGCGGCCTAGCTCCGAATGTATCCGGCGTCGTCAAAGATTCCGCTTCGCGGAGCAGCTGCTTATGATATTCGCCGTTTATACCGATAATAAAATTGATAGCAGAAAAGAATCTTCTGTTGTTTTATCTTGTACCGACCGAAACTGGTAAAAAGATCTATTTGTCAACGATATAGTAACATCAATGTCCACGAACAACATCCACGATGAACCGAACAGCGAATATTTTTACTCCATCATTCTACAACCCATTGGCTGCTTGTACCGATACGAAATATTCTGAAAATCATTGGAAATGTGGGGACACAGGAAAACTGACATAAAATTGAATTTTCAGGAATTTTCAGAAAGGATTTAGTTAACAGACCGCGAGTTTGATGGATTTATAACAAACATGGGCACGCACAATTTAAAGCAGTGGTCGTGTTAAAAATATTTAAGGACATCAATGTATTAGTTTCAGCTTAATAGGAATCAATATGCGAAAATTGTTTATTTCGCATACAGATCCGCAGTCTAGTTGTTAACGATGAAGTAACATGAACGTCCACGAACGAGATCGTACGTAGGATCGAGGAGTCCTCCGTCAACCGTGTATCGATTCGATAAAACATTCAAGAGATTCGTTTCTGCGGGATCGACGACGCAGCCGACGGACCGTCGTTCGAAAAAAGTGCAACGAAAGGGGGTTGAAAGGTATCAGAATTTAAAATGACAGCACCCGATCGAGGAATCGGGCGGGAGGAGGCGATCCAGTTGAATTCGTAGCATGTTGACGGATGGACACGAGGAAACAAGAGCGGAGCCGAACGAATTGTGAGAACAAAAACAGCGTACGCTTCTCACGAGTCTCATCGATTCTGCCAGTTGAAATTCCCGATTCGAAAGTATCGTTTGGTACCGGAGAGATACCGCGAGCAGCCGGCCAAAGAACCAGCGGAGATCGACATTCCATGGATTTCCATCGTTGCGGTGTGTTCTCCACTTGGACGGACCGCGGGATTTCTTCATTGACAATCGTGATTCAGTAACGAGGCCCCGAGGATCGTGCGGCAGCAGCTCTCTTTCCCTTTTTCCGTACGCGAGTCCGATTCACCGGGACAAACTCGATCTCCAGTTCTGCAATTAACAACGCGCGCGACCAGATCTGGTTCCCCGGATTTCCAGCCGACGCGGCGGCTTCTTTTTGCCATGATCGCCACCGCCGGGACGCCTCTCGAGCTTTTCATTATTCCAAGCTGACATCGCGGCCGACGATAACCGTTTCCGTTCCATTTTGTTAACGACCGAGCTTCTTTGCCAGAGGTTTCGGCCCGCGACGCGCACTCTGCTCGACACGCGCTTCCTGGCTACACGAAATTCTTTCATTTATGGAGCCGAATGACCTGGTTTCAACGAGCATTTTATTTCATAGAAAGCAAATGGAAAGTTCAGTTTGTTCTACAGGTTTTGCACTCCGTATTCACCCTTTTGCAAGTGAGATTAAACCTTTTATTTCTGTACAACATTTAAACAACACATTTTTGTCATTTTCCTTTCGATCACGACTGGTATCGAAACGAACCGAATCGGATCTTACCGGCGTCTCTTGAGCCGATCCTCGATCCCGATACGGGGGCGTTTTCATTGAACACACCACCGACGAACTGTAGTTTCGCGATTTCACGGTTGACCGTGTACGTGACGCGACGCATCAAAAATCTGAAAAGTCTATTCTGGTCGGGACGCGGGTTTATTCTCGACAGATATCCCATTTCTGCAATGCCGTGTATTTTTAACCGTGGCCCACATCTCGAGAGACCGATGATTATTTCTTCGCATAATCGGATGGCCCCGCCACCTTGTGACGTTCGTCCACGCAGAGAGAAAAGAAGAGGGAAAAAAGCCGCTCGTTTCCTACGAAGGTCTCTCCAGTCCACTTTGCATGTCATTTCGCACGTTCCTTTCTCTTGAACGGCTTCGTTTAACGATTTCCACGTTCGTCGCCGTTTACGATTAAACTTTATCGCCGCGATAACGCCACGCCGCCGCGCGCTCCGTCGCGGAGAAAAAAGTATTACGCAGCGGCGAGCTATTAAACGGGGACGTTGATACACGTGGACGCGACTAGCCAATTAATCGGGGCAGGAATCATCGGAGCTTTGAGTCTTTTCGCCGGTTTCGAGAATAATAATCGCGGAACATTTCTCCGGAGACGCGGAGATCGCGGAGAATTTGCGTGTACAATTATTGACTGTTGTATGGCGTTGAGGGAGGTTCATCTCACACTTTCTAAGCGTGTTAAGGGGGTAGTCTCGTTTCCAGGATTGCAAAAGCGCTAGACAATAGATCGATCTAGTTCCATCTTTACGTCTACGAGGCGTACTCTGCATTATTCGGAAACATGCAACTGCCGCAGCTTTATGCTTCCGAATAATGCAAACTACGCTTCGTAAACGTAAATATAAGACATTTGTGGGCGACTGCTGGCTAGATAGATCTCTTGTCTAGCGCTTTCGACAACTGGAAAAGCCCATCTTTGCTTTTTAAAATCGGCAAGATGCTCGGGAAAACATTGAGATGGTTACGTCGTGATGCTCGCTTCCGGAACGGCAGGCGCGAAGTGTTCTCCTGGTGCCGATGGAAACCGTGCGAAGCAATGCGAGGTGAAACCCGGTCCATTGTCATGTGCCGAGGATCACGTAAGGTCGCATACTCTCCTGACTCGTTTGCAGCCCCGGCGTACCCCACGTGGAAACAACAAAAGCATCAAGTTTCCTAGCGGGCGTCAGTTTAATTGGCTTCGCCATCGGAAAAGGAGCCGACTTGTTTGTCATCGTCCCAGAAATCACTCTATACTTTCGACCATTTAATACCTCCGTGAAAAACACGCAGTTTGCAACGCATTGGTAAAACACGAATTTGAGAAAAGAAACCTGTCGGCGCTAGCTTCTCGAGGAAATGGAAAGCGCGCAGCCAATTTCCTTTTAATTATCCAAATAAATCACTCGCGAGAGCTCTACCTTCGAATTTTCAGCTTCTCGCGGACACCGAAAGAGATATCTTGTTCGGAAGCTTACGCGGTGTCGCGGCCGGCTGCCAGAGAGCTGCTCGGGTAAAAGTAGCTAGCCTGGAACACTTTCTACAATTAATTACACCGTACGCTACATTCTACGCGGCGGTGGGTCTTTAATTTGTCGCTGCATCAAACGCAAATTGATTACCGAACGGTGTCACCGAGGACCGCTAAACGTTCACCACCGCTCGTTAATCTCCATAAAACGTTTCTCTGGAGCGTGGAATGAGCGGTGGTCTCGGTGATGTCATGAGTCACGTCCCCTGAATCACGTCATTAGTCGCGATCTTTCGGTGGATTCGTTCTAGAACGATGCGATGGATCAAAATATTCGTGCAATCCGAAAATTTATTGGTCTATGCTTGTGCGAAAGGATTTTTAATCGACGGTCATATCTATACTCTGGATCTTTATGCATTTGTAGCAATATTGAACAGATGTAATTGAAAATTGTTGAAAAATTTTAACAAACGAAGATGTCGATATATGATTTTTCCTTTATTAACATTCAATTTAGTTTCTATTTCTTGCAATCGATTCGGACAATTCTTATTTTACATGTAATCCGCTGTGTAGTCGTATGTTATCCATGTTTCGACTTATGGTCGGTGGCTTATTTCTTATGCAAACGAGGCGGACGATTAAGGCCGCGGCCGTTGTAACTTTCCTTTTAATTAAGGGCTACGGATGTGATCAAGTACCTCGCAAACAGGTTCGAACTTTGATCGACCGAATTCGAACTCTCTACAAGTACTTCGAAAAATAGAAATAGTACTGCTAGGCATTGTTTCATTGGTTTTCGAATCATAAACGATCCGAAGTAAATAATTTTATCGTTACACGAGAAAACAACATTACGATATTCATAAATTTTCCTAATCCTTCACTGTTTTATATTTCACCCAATCAATTTCTTCATAAATGCATAAAGCTTCGCAGTCTAGCGATCACATTATACGCGTAACTGTATATTGAACTTGTTCCCATCCCTATTCAGCTCACGTTCTGATCGAAATAATTGGTTCCCCTAACCGTTCGATCTCTGTCTCTGTTACAGGGTGGCGGGGATGATTCGGACGAAGATACCCAGTGCGCCCTCAGCGAGAATTGGACGTTCGAGAAGAAAACGAGACGTTGGTCGCGCGTGTGCGACGTGACGCAGGCGAACGTCGAGAGGCTTCAGGCGATAGCTGGCCAGACGGTGCAGTCCGAAGAGGACTCTCTGGAGGATCGTTTGGAAGCTGAAGAGGCTGAGGACACGATGTTAGACCCGCTCAGGTACAGCAGTTTACCACCTGGAACGCTCTCCGATGAGATCAACCCGAGATTTCGAAGAACTGGTTCCGAGCGGCTGAAAGACGGGGCGAAGGCTTTCCTCAGGCGAGTGGAGTCGCTGAAGTCCCGACGACGGAAACATCAGAATCGGGATGGGATCGTGATCAGCGGCCCGCAGATTCTGGACGTGATGTCGATGCAGCAGAAAATGAAGGAGCTGAACTGCGTGGACGTATCACCGACTGGACCGGCGCCGGTCTCCTTCAGCGACCTCTCTGTCTCGCCTGTTCATGTTCCCGGATCGCCGGTCACATTGCCAGCGTCTCCTTATCATCTGCCACCTTCGCCGTTGACCAACGCGCCCAGCCCTTTCGGCGACGATTCCTCCAGTTATTGTTCGGACGGGTCGCAAGGTGGTGGTCCAACACCCACGCCAACCCGCACGAAGATGAACCGAGCGAGACGGTTCCTTCATCGCGGCCGCGAAGACCAGGGTGCACTGAGCGACTCCGAGTGCCAGCCAACCAGCTGGCGTCACAGGTACTTCAGAGACGCGAACAGCAACCACGCCAAGGTGCTAGAGTACGTGACCGCTCATCCGCAGAGTCCGAAGGACTCGCCGAGCAAAAACGCACCGATAAACACTCGCGGCGGGAGTTTGAATCTCGGTAAGGAGTCGCAGAGGTACAGGGACAAGCTGACGGGGACTCAAAGTCAGGATAGATACAAGGAGGATAAGGTAGCCGCGTTGAAAAGGGAGGACAAGCTTCACAAGAGCTTCAGGCATCGAGATGACTCTTTCAGAGAGGGCAAGCCTCTATCAAAAGAGGTCGCAGTTTACAGAGAGAAGTCAAGGTCTAGGAATTCGGAGCTGGCTGGCAGTCAAGAGAGCAGCTCCACGGTAGCCAGTCGCGACTCGGATCAGGAAGAGGAGTCGCCCAGGCACAAGAGCACCGTCGTCAGGTGGCACAGCTTCCAGAGAGGATCTCTGTATCCTGATCCCTTGGATCCTTTATGTCCTCGAGCTATGGCATCCATGTCCTGTGGACAATTGTTGGTCTTGAGGAAACTGGCGCTGCTGAAGCTGACGGCCTGCATGGAACGCTACTGTCCCACTCATCGCACAGGGTGGAACTGGGAGCTGCCGAAGTTCATCAGGAAAATAAAGTCGCCTGATTATAAAGATAAGACAGTATTCGGGGTCCCGTTGCTGCTCTCCTTGCAGCGGACCGGACAAGCCTTACCAAAGTGTATACAAATAGCTCTGCGATGGCTGAGAGCGAACGCGCTCGATCAGGTCGGGATCTTCAGGAAGAGCGGGGTCAGGTCGAGGATACAGAAACTGAAGATGC
The DNA here is from genome assembly GCA_028455805.1 of Lasioglossum figueresi. Classification (NCBI taxonomy): domain Eukaryota; kingdom Metazoa; phylum Arthropoda; class Insecta; order Hymenoptera; family Halictidae; genus Lasioglossum; species Lasioglossum figueresi. The sequence continues at coordinate 5,960,412 of CM052202.1, read as the reverse complement.
TGACGGAAACTCTTGGAGACAATATCAATTTCGACGGTCAGCAGGCCTTCGACGTGGCTGACCTCGTCAAACAGTATTTCAGGGAGCTGCCGGAAGCGCTGCTGACCAACAAACTTTCCGAGACTTTCATCGCTATCTTTCAACGTGAGTGTACAAAGTATTTCATGTTGAACAGTCTTTCGTACGATCATCCCAGATGTAGTTGTTAGGCTACGTTACCGGGGTTGTTGCTTCGCGATCCAAATTGTTGTTGCCGCTAATGAACCTGTTAGGGAGACATTAGCCGTAGATCACAGACTTTCGTATGTTACGGAATAATCGCCGGTAGATAACGTGTCGTGGAATGCATTTGAACGCTTCGGAAACGACGTCACCGTGTCGAGCCTGACGTAACTTGCATATCTCAGATAATTTCTAATGGGTAGACTGCGGATTTTCTTCTAATTATCTTATACAGTTGAAAAACTAATACATCGATGTCCTTAAATCTTTATAATATGTTCGCTGTTCGTTGTCATGAATGCATAAAATCCGCAGTCTAGTCGTCGCGATTAAATTCAGCCTCGTAATGCAAATTACGCCTCGTGAACGTAGAAATAGGACTTTTGAGGGCGATCGCGGCTTAGATCGATCTTTTATCTAGCGGTTTTGAGAAATTGAGAAATGAGAAGGCGCATCCCGCAGCCTGGCAATCATGGAAACGAGACTGCCCGCTTAACCGTGAGTGTCCATGGATGTTACAGATGTACCTGTTGAGCTGCGACCAGACGCGGTGCAATGCCTTCTGCTGCTTCTACCGGACGAACATCGAGAGGCGTTGGAAACTTTGCTCGATTTCTTGAACCACGTAGCGAGCAACGCTCCCTACAACCAAATGACAGCCTCGAACCTGGCCGTGTGCCTGGCACCGAGCCTGTTCCACTTCAACCACAGCAACACGAACGTGACCAACAGGTCGAGCAGCGTATCGCCACGTAGAAGAAAGACCGTGGGCATTCCCGATCAGAGGGAACTGTCGGAAAACAAAGCCGCTCACGACTGTCTTCTGTATCTGGTCAAGATGCATCGTGAATTATTCATGGTGAGTGCCTCGATGCCGAACCGTCCAGGTCGTTCGGGAGAGGAGCGTCATCCGTCGTCTCTAAAACCCCCTCGATTGCGATCGTGCTTGAATCCAATATACTCGAACACGTTCTCACGAGTAACCGCGCACACCGGGTATATACAGTCTGTACAACAAGAGCGTGTCGACGATATTTCTGTAAATATTCATATATTTGTTAAACAACTTTATACGAGTCGAATTCTACGCATCAAACATTAATACGATTTTACTTCGTGAGGGGTTGGGCTGTTACTTTCCTTTGAGGGTCGAAGATTTCGAAGCTTCGAACCTTCGAATTTCGGAGATTCGATTTTAGAAACTTGGAAGGTGACGAGAATCGAAGTTCCGAAGCTTCGAATTTCGGAGATTCGATTTCAGAAACTTGGAAGGTGACGAGAATCGAAGTTCCGAAGCTTCGAATTTCGGAGCTTCGATTTCAGAAACTTGGAAGGTGACGAGAATCGAAGTTCCGAAGCTTCGAATTTCGGAGCTTCGATTTCAGAAACTTGGAAGGTGGCGAGAATCGAAGTTCCGAAGCTTCGAATTTCAGAGATTCGATTTCAGAAACTTGGAAGGTGACGAGACTCGAAGTTCCGAAACTTCGAATTTCGGAGCTTCGATTTCAGAAACTTGGATGGTGACGAGAATTGAAGTTCCGAAGCTTCGATATTCCAGGCTTCGATTTCTGAAACTTCGAAGGTGATGAGAATCGAATTTTCGCAGCTTCGAAATTCGAACCTCCGTAGTTAATTGTTAGAGGATTAAAAGAAACGGAGTTTCGAAACTTAGAACTTCGAAATTTCGTTGCTGAGTTATGTTTGATACAATTACAGACACTGTCTGTCGAAGACAGACTGTAGGTGCATACACCGAATAATCGTATTCCCTGTTCTCTCTGTTCGGTTGTATCAGGTCTCCTCGGATATGTTGACGCAGTGTCATTTCAATTACATGGAAGAAAGCGTACCAGTCGCCTTGGAGGAGCTCGGATCCGAGTTGAAACAGGACTGGAGGGGATATCTTTATGCCTGCACCACAGCTTTATTGAAGGAGGCGCGTGAAAAGTGAGTACGATAACAGCTTCGTCTACTCTTTCGATTCGCCACGGACCGACGTAAAAGTGAAACGAGGCTGCGCACTAAAACGCCTTTTTTGCCGGAACCATTCAATTATTCCCGTTCCAAATCAAACGCACTATCTAGCGCAGAAAATAAAACGGGCAGCAAAGTGGTTTCTCCAGATACAGTTGGAGCTGTAGATGCTATTTCTCCAACAAATCGAATTCAGCCCATCTGGAACGTTATCACTAGACTGTGGATCTTCGTGCAAAATTAAAACTGTCCCAGTTGATTGAAAGCAACAGAACTTAAGCGATCATGTACTTCTTCTTTTAATAATTATAATCAATTGAAGATGATAGAGTAGCACTCTTAGACTCTTCTAATGTCAACAACATCCGTAGTCTAGTTGTACGTTTAAGTTCGTCTTTCTCTTATGTCAGGCCTAGTGTATTATCAGTAGACAGCGGATTTTATGCGTTTATGACAAACATGGATGAGGTGCAATTTAAGACAGCAAAAATATTAGAAGAATTTAAGCATACTATTACGTTACTTTCAACCTATTAGACATGTTAAGAAAGAAAATGAATTTCTGTATCCCTCCAGTGTGTTGCAGTTCAGGTAGAAAATTTTTATTTTGCGTAAAGATCCGCTGTCCGATTGTCAGAAACAATTGCTTGTGCGCATTGAACTTGAATCTTCATTTTGCCACGTTTGAATTGCTCAGAAGTCGAGGATGGGTCAGCGTGAATAACCCAGCAGACAGTTCTGTGGAAATGGCGTACAAGAAAGTGGGCGATGGACATCCTCTACGATTATGGCGGGTGTCGACAGAAGTGGAGGCTCCGCCGAACGAGCTTCTTCATCGTGTTCTGAGGGAAAGGCACATTTGGGACCCGCAGTTGCTGAAGTACAGACTAGTTGTCAAGCTGGACAGCAACGTGGAAGTCTTCCAATACGCTACTGGGAACATGAGCCCTCTTCCTGCTAGGGATTACTGTGTGCTGAGGTGAGCGTTGCTTTTATCAAAAACTACAATTGTACTAGTAAAATAATTGTACTTGTACAGACAGTGAATAATGGAATTTTGTGTTACACAGATCCTGGCGAAACGATCTTCCTAAAGGGGCCTGCGTGATCGTAGAGACGTCTGTGGAACATCCGGATGCTCCTGTCATGCTTGGTGGAACACGCGGCATTGTTTTGGCCTCGCGCTATCTTATCGAGCCTTGCGGCAGCGGAAAATCAAGAATTATGCACCTCTCCAGAGTGGACACAAAGTTAGTGCGATTCGCTAATCATTCCATATTTTAACACTGAACCTATCAATGCCGATCAAATGACCGATTTTATGAATAGAGCCTTGTCATAGGTAGGTTTAGTGTTATACAAATTCAAAATTGCAACCCTTCTAAATACAGTCTTCCCTCGCATAGTGTGACTTTCGTCTTTACGGATAGTGTTACTTTTTTATCCCA
>CM052202.1:5944026-5956668 GCA_028455805.1 Lasioglossum figueresi | reverse complement strand
AATTATAGCTCGCAGGAAATTCCACTCCCTTGCCGTGTTACTTTGCTGATTTCTCTGAAATTGTAGAGCGTATTTGATAACTTTATATCACCGCTTTTTCCTTCACGATTAAGATATTTCAATGTGACCTTCAACTATTTTCTGATAATTTTCTGACCTTTCCAAGGCTGAATTATAGCTCGCAGGAAATTCCACTCCCTTGCCGTGTTACTTGGCTGATTTCTGTGAAATTGTAGAGTATTTGATAATTTTATTTCATCGTTTTTCTCATAATTTTCTGACCTTTCAAAGGTTGAATTATCGCTCGCAGGAAGTTCCACTCATTGGCCGTGTTTCTTTGCTGATGTCTGTGAAATTGTAGAGTGTATTTGATCAACACACGTGTTCAATTTTATCAGTCGACAGCGGATCTTTAAGCAAAATAAAAATGTTCTACCTGAATTACATGAAACTGGAGGAAAATAGAAATTTATTTTCTTTCTTAATACTTTTAATGGGTTGAAAATAGTGTAACGGTCTTTCTAAATTCCTGTAATGTTTTTACTGTTTTAAATTGCACCTATTCAATTATGTCGTAAATGCATAAAATCCGCTGTCTATTTATCAGATTGCTCGTTATATTCTTTCTCGAAGTTTTGTGTTAACCGATGCATGTGCGTTCCGAACAAAATAGAAATCGAGGAGCTGGCGAAGCACGGCACTATGCTGCCCCCTAACATTATGGGCCTCACAGACGAGCAAGTGGTGGATCTGAAGCTGAAGGACGAGTGGGGCGAGAAGTGTGTACCGATGGGCGGATGGACTTTTAACAAGGACGTTATCGGTACGTGAAACCATATTAAGAAGAGAGCCTAGTCTCGAGCCGTAGACAGGTTGCCAGCTTGATTTATGCTGGTCCATTCGCCGCGCTGTTGCAAATTCAACTTATCGGCAATGAGAGTGTACAATGTTGTCGTGGAATTGGCTCACCGTGATTGTTGTTGCTTCGAATGGGCGTGTAATCGTTGCGTTAATTGCTCGACTCAGAGGGTTTTCGTGTTTCAGGCCGCAGGAACGGCAAACAGCCTAATGCAAAGATGCGGGAGGTCTTGAGCAAAACGATCGAAGAAGCAAGAGCTATGGTTTCGAAGGTAATTTTTCACGTGTCCACAGTCCAGAGAATAAATTCCCTTGCTTCTATAGAGTACCATCGAGTAACTCGGCTTTGTTGCTTCTCTAAAGTTGCCTTTGATTTTTAAATTAAATAATGCTATTGATTTTTCAATGTAGAAGTTGGTCCAGCAAGATAAATTGGCGACGCAAAAGATTGTTCAAGAGGCTTTGGACATTCTGAGGGGCGCCATAACCATCGTTTATCCCATGGGACTTCCGCCCCATGATGTGATTCGTCAGGAATTTGAGAACGCCGAGGATCTTAGTGGCACTCAAGCATCTCTCGAGGTAATAAATAATAATTCTTTATTAATCATTATTCCTTCTACAGTCTGTATTTAAATTTGCATATAGAACTTGAACGAGCACAAAAGAAAATCGATTTTTGTTCAAATTTGTGAGATCGACACCTGAAAAAGGACATTTATGGTTGCAGGTGATCGACGTACAATTGGCGCAACTGTGGTTCTCTGGAAAAGAGATGTTGTCGGGCAAGAAAATTAAAGACTATGTGGGAGCAAACGAAAAGACGCGAATTATCGTGAAATTGCAGAAAAGAGGGGGAGGTAGACCAGCGCGCGAACCATTGATGTCGGAGGATGAACGCAAACAACTGATGCTTCATGCTTATAGACGACAGGAGCAGCTAAAGGTAAGTGGAAATTCTCTTCTGTTAGTAAAGTAGTTTTCCTTTTTAGCAACATGTACTATCTCAATTATTGTTCAGCTGTTCTGGTAAATATTGCATAAGTTTGGAACTTGTGTGAATATTTCATTTTCGCCAGAGACTTGTATGTTACTGTATAAATTCTACAATAATATCAACGAGTTTTCGTTATTACTGATTTGCGTTCAAGCAAATTAAGGAGATCTGTATTATCGATCATCAACGTTTCTGAATGTCTTTTTCAGAATTAATTAATTAAATTTATATTAAAACTACCTTAGCATGGATAAAACGTATTTTGCGAAGTACCTATATACCATTATTGGAAATAGTTCGATTTTAGAAAATTCTATATAGCTTTTTAAAAATGCTACCATAATGCCGAAGCCATTATGGTGCAGGAGATAATGATATTTTAGAATTTAAGTGCATACTTAACTATTCGATGCACCAGCGTTGCATTGACTCGTGCCAGTTCAACGAACTCATCGGCAACGATTCATCCGTTTCCGTTATCGATTAAAGAACCGCACGTAATTGCGTGATTTCCATTTATGTTACCGGGTGCATTCAACCATAGCCTATCAATAATACAATTTGTCCCTCGTGGTTCCCTTTCGTTGGTTCTCATTCCATTCAAATCCGCAGTATTTGAAGATGTCATGCTTCCGATCGATCACAGTCGTTTCATGCATTTGATTCCTTCTACATATTTGACTTGCAACGATAGTCTGATTGGTATGGTAATATTTGCACGCTGAACGGAACTTGTTTATTCCGCATACATATTTACCACATATTTATACAACTATCTTTTACGGTATCGTGCAGCGTGCATACTGTTCGCATGCAAACATCGGAATCGGATAAAACACTACTACGTCGATTATTAATTATTAAACCACCGATGTTGGTTTCAATCATTTATTTTCTAAATAATAATATCTGCAATTTCGAAATATAATTGATCGAAAATAAAATATTTGAATGAAGAAGAAAAGTACACTGAATTTAAGTAACACTTCTATCTCGTTAGTTGACAGCGGATCTTTATGCAAAATAAACATTTTCCACCTGATTTGCAACAAACTGGAGTGAAATGGAAATTTATTTTCTTTCTTAATATGTTTTATAAGTTGAAAATAATGTAAGAATATATTTAAATTTTTGTCATAAATGCGTAAAATCCGCTGTCTAGTAATTAGGGAAGTTGATAGCGATTACACTGAATCATCTTTCAAATAAAGTACTTCAAGAACATCTTGACAGAATGATTATACATTATACCATAATATTGTGGACTTGTTCAACTTTCCTTCGCTGGGATAATGTTTCATCGTTACGAGTCCAAGTTATTCTATCCACGCAATAACCCTGAAAAATATGAGATAGTAGAAAGGCGATTATTAAGAATCGGTTCGGAAACTTTCTTTGTGTCTCGATAAAATGAAAGAGCCTTTGCTACCGTGGCTAAATGAATTGTGGAGCGAACAAGGCGGAGCAGAATGGAAGGCGGAAATCATTTCAGGTACATAATTACTCTTAGGGAGTAATCTGGAAGGAAGCTTTTTACATCGACTGGCATCGTAATTAATTCGAAAAGTTACTCAGGCTTCTAGACGACAATTAATAACTTTTCTACAAATATTAAATGTACTATAATCCCTGAAGCAATATTCTTATTTATCGTTATGTCGATTAATCTGAAAATGAAACATCCAATATTGAACTTCTCATCAAATGCTCGTCGTTTTGTTATTGTGCTGATTAGAATGCTTTTAACAAAAATGAATTTTTGTATCTACAAATACTTTTTCCACGATAATTATAATAATTTTTCTGTAAATATTAAATGTACTGTAATCTCTGAGGCAATATTCTTATTTATCGTTATGTCGATTAATCTGAAAATTGAACATCTAACATTAAACTTTTTATCAAATTATTATCGTTTAGTTATTGTGCTAATTAGAACGCTTTCAACAAAAATGAAATTTGTATCTACAAATACTTCCTCCACGATAATTATAATTAGTTTTCTGTAAATATTAACTGTACTATATTCTCTGAGGCAATATTCTTATTTCTTGTTATGTCGATTCATCTGAAAATTAAATATCTAACATTGAAATTTCATCAAATTATCGTCGTTTTGTTATTGTGCTAATTATAATGCTTTTAACAAAAATGAAATTTGTATCTACAGATACTTTCTCCACGATAATTACAATAATTTTTCTGTAAATATTAACTGTACTATAATCTCTGCGGCAATATTCTTATTTATTGTTATGTCAATTCATCTGAAAATTGAACATCTAACATTGAACTTTTCATCAAATTATCGTCGTGTTGTTATTGTGCTGATTAGAATGCTTTTCACAAGAATGAAATTTGTATCTACAAATACTTTTTCCACGATAATGATAATAATTTTTCTGTAAATATTAACTGTACTATATTCTCTGAGGCAATATTCTTATTTCTTGTTGTATCGATTAATCTGAAAATTAAACATCTAACATTGAAATTTCATCAAATTATCGTCGTTTTGTTATCGTGCTAATTAGAATGCTTTTAACAAAAATGAAATTTGTATCTACAGATACTTTCTCCACGATAATTACAATAATTTTTCTGTAAATATTAACTGTACTATAATCTCTGAGGCAATATTCTTATTTATTATTATGTCGATTCATCTGAAAATCGAACATCTAACATTGAAATTTCATCAAATTATCGTCGTTTAGTTATCGTGCTAATTAGAACGCTTTCAACAAAAATGAAATTTGTATCTACAAATACTTTCTCCACGATAATTATAATAATTTTTCTGTAAATATTAACTGTACTATAATCTCTGAGGCAATATTCTTATTTCTTGTTATATCGATTAATCTGAAAATTAAACATCTAACATTGAAATTTCATCAAATTATCGTCGTTTAGTTATCGTGCTAATTAGAACGCTTTCAACAAAAATGAAATTTTTATCTACAAAGACTTTCCGACATGGAAAAAGAGCAATTTTTTTTAAGCGATCACCTGGGTGTAGCTATGTGTGTAGATGGTATCAAGGTCTTGATTACATTAGTGTATCGATCTGATGGTTTCAACCCTTCGTGTAAGGTTAATAGAGCTTTGTACTTTGTCTAGTGCAACCGCTCTTTTCCGACAAAAATGCCGGACGAAATTCGTGTCGTGAACTTTACATTGTTCCGCGGATAACAAGAAGCGAAACCGTTTACTGTTACTGAGTCACCGACGCGAGTTCATGGGAATCGTTGTACACATGCATATTGATTCATACTTGTGAATACGAACGTACTCGATCTCGACCTACTTTCAAGATTGATGCCTGTTGATGAAATCGAATTTTTATTACCTTATTATTCTTTCTAACGAACAAACCTGTTTAATAACCCGAAGTGTCGCCATACAGCTGTAATACTAGAAGTATTAAGTTTAGTATTATGAAATACTAGAAGTATGTTTTCATACTTGTTTACAACTTTTTTATGGGGGCCTATATCGAAAATGTAAAATATACGTTTTGTAGATCTGTGTCAATTATACACATTCTTAAAATTTCATCAAAATCGGTTAACGTTGCAATTAATTGCAAAGTTTAAAGATGGTGAAAATTGTAGTTTTTCACGATTTTCAGTCTACTACTGAAATAAATCGAAGGATTTATGCATCTTTCAATGCCTGTAGTTTTTTTCAAGATTTCAGAATGCGTGTAATTGACACGGATTTACAAAACGTATTTTTTAAATTTTCAATATTGCCCACATAAAAAAAGTTATGAACAACTTTTATTATTTGCTTTGTATTGCAATTTTTCAAAATTTCTTGTTCACGTAATGTAGTAAATTAATTGTTCTAGTTTCTCAATTAAATCCAAGTCGTATAATCTGATATTAAAAATGTTATAGGGGAAAGATAGAAGGAAACTGAATTGTTAATCATGCATCCCGAGTTATAGTAACGCATAATTCTCAGCGATGGTATCGATTTAATCATTTTCGACGGTAGATGTAGATTTTCTCGATTCAACTGAATTACGACGACGCTCTGTTTTTAGCTTCAATTGACTTTGCAATCATTTACAAAATCGAGTATACGTACACCTCACGATATATCATAACTTTCAATCGCCCTACTCTATTTTGCGTATCGTAGCTTCTTTAAGTCATGTCCTCGACACAAACTACGGTAAGACACGCAATGCCTGCCATTATTATTCTACTACGATACTACGATTTGCACGGCTACGGTTTCTCGTTCTGGAGCATATCTAGATGAATGAATCGCAAAGATCTTTGATCGACGCGCGACGTCTTCATAAATACCTGCAAACGTTTGGCGACGATTCACGATAATAGAGCCTGATTTATAAAATTTCCATTAGATCGTGTTAAATAATTTATCAGTAATCTTGCAAAAATATGCGTGACTCGAATACATTAGCACAGAGAACGAGAATATTTATTTATAGATTCGCTTCGATCTCAACAGTGAAATGAAATTCATCACGAACGATTCTTATCGCCATAGATGGATGTGCAATTTGATTTATCGAAGGTGCAATCATTCATAAATGATTTTTACCCTGAAACACTTTGAAATGTTGAATTGTTAAACACGTGGTCTGAGGATTTTAGGAAACGCTGGGTCGTTAAACAATTATTTTATTACAAATGACACATGTAAGTTGTGTTAATTGATACACATCGATATTCTTACAAACATATCCAGATGACAAGTAACATGAACAGTTATGTTAAAGTACAACATAAATATACATTCATTCGTATGAGTACTGATTTTTATATGAAACAAGTCCACTTAAGGGTATTACTTTGTTATTAGTTTTCAACGCCTTCGTTCTCGAGATTCTTCACCGGATTTTTTATTTTAAATGGACACGTAGTATATCACCTAATAAATTTATAAGTCACTCATGAACATTCAAAATCTTCGATATTATAATTTACACACGTACTAAATTTGGTTCCGATACTGCATGTTCGCCGTTTAATTCGAATACTTTTAAAAATTATCTTCTTCGTATTCCGTACTATTTATAAATTTGTATATTGTTCGTTTGGCCCGTATTGTAACACGTTTTATCAAACATCAGAACAGTGAAATCGTGGTTCGTATAATTCTGTAGCGAAAGAGTTACACCATTCAAATACAAGTTCGTCGATAATGACTACAATTCATTGATTTATTAGCATAAGCGGAAGAATGCACATACAGCATGATGAGTTCGAAGGTTAAAGTCAACAGAGGTGATCGCCAGGAGGATACGACACATTTTGGTTTTCGTTTGATGCGTTTAGAAAAATGTCATAACTACTTTTTACATCACCTTACATCAACCACCTACAATTATTTCATTCGATTACAACGACCTGCTTGAATGTTTCTATGATATAGAAATTGGCACAGTGATGTTCCGTCATCAAATTGAGCACCGAACATTGCTGCGCCCGTTAGTATACGCTAAGTTTCGATTTTGTATTTTATTATAAAGCATATACGTATCGGTGGTGGCTATAACGCGCGTACACATATTCGCAGTAAGGCTTTCATCTCTTAATCTAGTTAATTTACATATTATATTTACACCCAGTTCACTTCAGCTTCTCTAACAAGTAATTGTACAGGTAACATTTATGATACAAACGAAACAGAATAAGAGTAATCAGTTTACATTATTCCGTTTCTCGACATATATATTTTTCATAGTTGTCGAATAAGACGTTATAACTATATCGTTAAAGAAAACTCGGGATGGTCATTGGATTATAATAGAAATCCATATTTGGGCTAAACTTCACCTTACGGGAGCAGACATTTTCTACTTTTGTTAATAAAATACCGTAGATTTTTACGAGAAAATGCGAAAAATCCAAGTTTTAATGTTAAGCGACGCTCTTCCGAATTCCTAACGTTAAAAGTTGGGTTCTTGGCATTTGTTCGACAATTCTACGGGATTTTCTAAAACAAAGTCCACAATTTATGGTCCCTTATGGTGAAGTTTAACCATTCTGTTTCTTGATATATTCGAATTGTCATATAAAAAGAAGTACCTATTTTGTTTTTTAAAAAATTCTACTTTGTTCATTTCATTACTGTTTGCCAATATTTTGATTTCATCGTACCCCACATTTTGATCGAAATGAATTTGTGAGTTTACTCATTATTATTTAACAAACACTTTTATATGTAGGCAGTTGTAGGGCTCGATCAAATACAGATACCATAAACAGTGCTATACATGCATTGTAGCCTTTACGCTATAGTTAGTATACTCGACACCGCACGTTCACGACAATTGAAATTCACATGAACGTGAAACACGACAAACGTATGTTCGTTGACGGTCGAAACTCGGGATCATCCTCTACGGGAGATCGATTTTCATTAAATACTTACCATAATAATTATTGTTATAATAGTAGCGATGTATCTAATCTATTTTGTACATCGAAAGCATCGCGACAACGTTCTCCGTATCTTAGATCAACGCGCACATGTATAAACAATGTTTACAACCAGCGTGTAAATGATCTTTTTGATGTTGCCCAAATCGGCGCTACGTATGATCTACTCTTTTTCATCGCTTTATGAAAAGTACGCGCGTAATGTAGAAAATACTCGTAGAATACGTCTTTCAGTGGTAAGAAATTATTGTATATCTCCTGTAAAGTTTGTGTAACTGTAAAAATTTAACTTCTCCGGAGTTGCACTCGGGTCTGGCTATTAAAAGTAAGTCTTCTCGGTTGTCTTAGAATTAGCGTTAGGACCTTTTTACAGAAAAAGTAAGGAAATTTTCAGCGGTGATTTTGTTATATCGATCGAACTTTGTCATTTCTTCGATAGAGTGGTAAAATAGTTGAAGGCATCGGTGATTATGCGAACTATGTAAGTATTATATACGTACCTAAATATTTATCTGTAAATTATATGTATACCGTACCAATGAACGATCCACTACTTCTGTCAAATTTTAATCTGAGTTTTCGTGATAAACAAGAACGTTATACTTATCAATAGACAGCGGATCTTTATGCAAAATAAAAATGAGTTGAATATAAATTTATTTGATTCCCTAATAGATTTTTTACATCCGAAGACATCGTAACAATCTTCTTAGATTTTTCTAATTTCTCACTGTTTTATATTTCATCTAGCCAATTTCTTTGTAAATGCATAAAAATCCGTAGTCTACTTATCGATCATGGAAATGGAAAGATATTAGGGGTATCCGGGAATTTGGGGTACCCGAAATCGTGTCGGGAACCCGAAAATCTATGACGTTCGGGTCTTCGAACAATAAAAACTTTCGGGTTCTCGACACGACTTCGATTTTCGGGTTCCGATCCGAACCCGGAGAAAATACCCGACCCAACCCGAATCCAAATTTCCCCCCACCCCTAGAAGATATATTGAATTTTGTATGTTATCGAGAAAATAGTGGAATGCTCATAGATACGCTTCTAATTACATTGGCCCCATCGGTGGGAATCGTTTGAAATGTTTCGACTTCTCACGTGGCCATTTTCTTTCCTCCGGAAGACCGTCCGAGATCTATCGAAATCTCCATTCTAATTTCAACACTTACCGAACGATTGTAAGCATTTCTATGCTGGCTAATGTTTTTCTGCGTGTTTCATTGATTCGAGCGAAATGATCTCTACGACGATTACTAAAGTATTACGTTCGAACACAATTGTTGTGCGTTCTTATAGAAGGTGCATGACGACAAACTCGACTATCGAATATAGAATCCAGTAGTCGTTCAATTTCGACAGTCAGAGACGCTTATGGTCACCGAAAAATCAGTCTTCTTTCCGTAACTTCTCTTTCAGTGCAACTCGTCTGTGTCTCTTAAGGCACGTATTCACCGAAAACAGTTTAAAAAAGCTCTGAAGGTATTACGTCAAGTGTGCAAGCAGTAGACCGCGGATTCTTATGGGAAATAAACATTTTCTTCGTCGATCGTAGGAAACACGAGCCAAATATCTTCCCTCCTTTAAATATTCTATACAATTGGAAATAATATAATCGCATTCTTAAATCTTTGTAACTTCTTCATTGTTTTCAATTTCACCCTCTCAGTTTTTCTAGAAACGCCTAAAATCCGCGGTCCAGCGAGCACTATTCGCTTTGATCTATGCCGCGTATACAAAACGCACATTTAAAATTTTCATTATATTTCATTGGGGCTGAAATAAAAAAGTTGTAAAAAGTGCCGTTTTTTTTTTTTCGAATAATTCCTACCAATTGGAATATTTTCAAAATCTTTTAAAAAGTCAGGTCGTTTGGTCCGATTTTTTAAAAATTTATTCTGCCTTAAACGGCGTACGAATACTTTCGCGAGTAGCTGCGTGTTTACGATGGAAAGTTAAAAATAATCAAATTTGGCGTCCGAGGTCCATAACGTCTCTGAGACGTATTATATCGTTCGGAAAGCCATTTCGTTCTCGCAAGGGAAAATGAAAGCGAATTTTTTACCATTTAGAACAAGTTTCATGACATTCTGTTCTATAATCTTTCGCGATTTATCAGGCAACTTTAACTCTCCGCGCTTGTAGAATTTCCGTTTTAATATGACTATCTACGATTTCATTTGAAATACAATTTGCACCGCACAAAAGAACTTTTCATGCTTGTCGAATTTCTGTTTCTATATGACTTTCTACGATTTCACTTGAAATACAATTTTTGCACCGCACAGAAAATGCTGAAAAAAGCATAGTGCATCCTCTCCTTAAACAGCACATAATGTTTTCTCCGGTGCCCTGCATTTTTACCCTTGCGGTAATAAAAAAAGCAAAAGGAAACGCGCACTTTGATGTTGCATATTTGATGCAGATATAAAAAAAATGCTCGAAAGGTTAGAAAGCACTGCAAGGCATGAAACGAAGTCGTAAATGTCAGCTGTCGAGATACTCGTTATACCAGTATTTTGCAATTTAAAATAAGGCGAAAAACGACGAAACAAAGAACGAAATTACTTTCCGAACGAGGTAATAATTCGAAGGCGAGGGGTGTCGCTGGAACAACATTCAATTAATTTACCGGCGTCCGAAGTAACACCGCCCACACTTGACATTCGATATCTCTGCATCGATTCCCCGGTGCGTCAGCCGTCGTGATCGTCATAGTGGTCGCGATGAAAACAGCATGGAAGGTCCGCGCGTACGTTCGCTCGGCAGGCATCGATCAAATTCACTGTAATTTTAATCGAGACGGAACGGAACGTCGCGACGCGTCGCGTCGGCCGAGTGCCCCCCTTAAAACGAGTCCTCAGCTTCGTCGGTGTCGATCAATGGCACCCTCTCGTATCGAAGCACGCTGCTCGTCCCGGGTGGCTTAGACTGCTAAAGCTCCATACTCTTGATCTCGTTCTCGTTCATGTGACCTTGGGAAGAGGACGGCGTCGCTTCCACCAAACCCTCGTCCTCGCCTTCCACCTGCTGCTTGTCGACGCAGTAACGGCAACGCATTTTCGCGTCGTCGCCGACCTGCACCGATCGCGTTATGATCACCAGGGTCGTCAGGCTCATCACGAACAGTCCCGACGGCACGATCACCGCGATCAGCAATTCCGTTCGCGTCTTGTTCAGGTCGAAACGTGCCACCACGAAGTACGAGTTGTTCTGGAACAATTCCCGTCGAGCGACGCGTCAGAAACGATCCAACCCGCGCACAGCGGAGTGTTTGCCTCGAAAAGTTGGCCAAAACACGATATTTCAAATTGCTTGCTCTACCCGCCGTCAGTTAGGTGGGGTCACACAGACCTCACAGATTTTAGATTGATCGTAACATTGTAACAACGCGTGACAGCGAGTCGGGCCTGAGTGTATTTGAAAATTTAAACTCGTGGATCTGCGTTTTTATTCTGAAAAATTGCAAGCCCTTTAAGCAATACATAATCTTATGTTCATGAAAGAAGGTATTTATTTCTATAATACAATATATTATTTCGGTGGGGTCTGTGAGATCCCACCTTACCACTTTCGATACATTTTCCCTCCTCACCAACGCCGGGTTAAATATTTTTAACATATCCACTACTTCGAATTGTACCTGCCCATTTTTGTTATAAATGCAAAAAATCCGTAGTCTAGTTATCATACAAGTGGGTTGAAATGTCCCTGTGAAGTAGCATTGTACAATTCACATTTACGCTTTCGTACGGATTCTAATTTTAAACGGTCCAGCGATATTTCAGTCAGCCTGTAGGTTCTGTTTGAAGTGTTCATCTCGAGCCCGACTCGTTGTCCTTCGACTGCGGATCTTTATACAAAATAAAAAATGTTCGAATTGACTGCAGGACACACGAGCCAAATAAAAATAGAAGTCTTCTTTCAATTATCCCATTGAGCTGAAACTAATACCTTGATGTCCTTAACCCGCCGTTAGTTAGGTGGGGTCTCACAGACCCCACAGATTTTAGATTGATCGTAACATTGTAACAACGCGTGACAGCAAGTCGGGCTTGAGCGTATTTGAAAATTTAATTTCGTGGATCTGTGTTTTGACTTTGAAAAATTGCAAGCTCTTTAAGCAATACCTAATCTTATATTCATGAAAGAAGGTATTTATTTCTATAATACAATATATTATTTCTGTGAGACCCCACCTTACGATTTCAGATGACAAATTTTGCTCGTCTGAGCTATTGAAATATACGAACAACAGTGTACCTGTTTTATTATTTATCATTTTATTATTGCTGTGCGTTGAAACCAAAGACTTTCGTAGTACTCATTTTTCACAGAAGTGTCGCCATACAG
>CM052202.1:5923474-5943926 GCA_028455805.1 Lasioglossum figueresi | reverse complement strand
TCAGGTTTTCTGAAGACGAAAAGAAATTTAATTATTTTCACGGTAAATGGAGAAACGAACAGGAGATATTAAAAAGCTCGATCGATTTTATTTTAGGACTTATATTTTATTGACAAACATTTTTACGAATGTTTTACGTTCCCGAATGAAACTTCGAGTAATTTTAACAGATCCAAAAATGAGGATGCTTTTAAGCTGGCCGACCATCAGGTTCTTTGAAGACGAAAAGAAATTTTTATTATTTTCACAGTAAATAGAGGAACGAACGAGAGATGATAAAAAGCTAGATTGGCTTGAATCAATGACGTAGAATGTAGACTTGTGCAAATTGTGCTTGCAATTCATTGACAGATATTTTTAAGAATGTTTTACTTTCCCGAATTAAACTTGGAATAATTTTAGTACATCGAGTGGAGTATATTTATACCGTCTGCCAAATTTCTAGACCTCCAGAGTTATTAACCCCAACCCAATAGAAGTCACGCAACACGTCGCATTCATTTTTGTGGGCACTCCCCAGAGAGTATTCTGTATTCTCCTTTCGGATACTCTTATCCTCCCTCGGGATAGAAAATCCGTATGATCGATGGCTATTTTTAGATTGCTTTCATTACTTTCCGACATGTTTGAATCATACTAAGGGGTCCTCTAACAAACGGAACGCCATTTGCCGCGGCTACGAGTCAGTGGAAAAGATAAATATTATATTTTCCAGGAATCTGTTTCCATTGGTACAAGATTTTACCAATTAATAATTTCACAAGGTTAACTAAAAATGAAAAATAACATTGCATATGTATTGGATCGAAATATAATAAAAATAAATGTTCTTATCCTTTTACTAAAAATGGTATAATAAACTGTGCACTGTTATGTGAAAATTGTAATAAATTTTCAAGAAGTATGACAAAGTACGAGAACACTTTTTAATGCTTCGAACAACAAAGATGACAGAGGTTGTTGAAACTGGGATTATTCGTCAAATATAAATATTATATTTTCGTGGAATCTGTTTCCATTGGTACAAGATTTTACGAATTAATAATTTCACAAGGTTAACTAAAAATGAAAAATAACATTGCATATGTATTGGATCGAAATAAAATAAAAATAAATGTTCTTATCCTTTTACTAAAAATGGTATAATAAACTGTGCACTGTTATGTGAAAATTGTAATAAATTTTCAAGAAGTATGACAAAGTACGAGAACACTTTTTAATGCTTCGAACAACAAAGATGACAGAGGTTGTTGAAACTGGAATTATTCGTCGAATATAAATATTATATTTTCGAGGAATCTGTTTCCATTGGTACAAGATTTTAGCAATTAATTATTTCACAAGGTTAACTAAAAATGAAAAATAGCATTGCATATGTATCGGATCGAAATAAAATAAAAATAAATGTTCTTATCCTTTTACCAAAAATGGGACAATTGTTAAAAATTTGCAAGAAGTATGACAAAGTATGAGAACACTTTTTAATGCTTCGAACAACAAAGATGACAGAGGTTGTTGAAACTGGGATTATTCGTCACCTCCAAATATGTCGCGCGTTCTATCGTAAATCAGGACATCTATTTTGATCGATGAAAGGCGTGGCGCATGCGAGCCATTAGAAAGTAATTCAAAATGACGAATTATGCGAACAGCGTTACGTACCAGATAACGAGGTTACCGCATCAAAGTAACCGGCACGACAGGGTATGTCCATCATATTAGCAAAATTCCGTAATACCACTTACGCTCTCCACGTGTGCGAGAACTTACTATTATTTCAGGAAACTTTCATCGAACGTCTGCAAGACAACGTTCCAAGCGTACCTAATCGGGGGCTCTAAGTAATTACGTTCTGTGCCGAGTGCACAGTGCAAGAAATGTTCATTGTCGGAAGAAAAATCGCCTAGATCATTTTACACAGTCTATGATCAATTTAAATATTACTTTAGAACTTGGAAAATGCAATTTCTTCGATTTATTTCAATGTATTTAGATATATTTCGACTTATTTCGATTTATTCCTATTCATTACAATTTATTTCGATATAATTCGATTTATTTCGGTATAATTCGAGTTACTTCGATATAATTCGATTTATTTCGATATATTTCGATATAATTCGATTTATTCCGATATAATTCGATTTGTCTCGATTTAAATCAATATATTTCTATTTACTTCTATTTATTTCAAGTTTAAATCTACTTCCAATAAAAAATTTGTTTCTGAATCTTAGAATTTCCGTTAATGTTTAATCAATACAGAATGTTAGTATTTGAAACAGAAGAATAATACTACTCTGCACCGGTACATGGTATGCCTCGTTGTAAAAACTATTTGAAGCTTACTTTTTTTCTGGGTGATCACAAATCTTCTCTAGGTGAACGTGCTTCCATCTAGCTAACCGAAATTTTATACTAGAATTCTTATACTATTTAGAATTTCCGTTAATGTTTAATGAATGCTGAATGTTAGTGTTCGAAGCAGAAGAATAATATTACTCTGCACCGGTACATGGTATGCCTCGTTGTAAAAAATATTTGAGCGTACTTTCTTTTCTGAGTAATCACAAATCTTCTCTAGGTGCACATGCTTCCGTCTAACTAATCGAAATTTTATACTGAATGACCTTGAATGACCTCGAAAGCCGAAAGTGTGATAGATCAGTGACTTGGTCTCGGGATAGGCTGAATCCTAACTTAACTGATAGCTAGACTACGGATCTTTATGGATTAACGGCTTCAAAAAATTTTCAAAAATGCTAGAAAATAAAATTCCACAGAATTTAGTACGATTTTTATTTATTTAAGATCTGCAAAGACGACTACCACTGAAAATAACATTTTAAAATTAAAAATTGCACAAACATCCGCAGTCTACTAATAGCATACAGTTCCATACAGAATCTTGGAAGTACGTTCACCAAAAGTCTCCTAATCAAAGTAAGTTTTATTTGAAATACTTTTTACAAGCTATAGTTTCAGATACAATTGCGTGCGGAGCTTCAAATGGGATACCTCGTATATATTTCGCTTTCAAGAGTGATACATTAAAAATAAATAGACTGAGAGTTATATGTATTTGTGCGAAGGCCGATCAGATAAAATAATGAAAGCCACTAATCTCTGTCCACCCTTATTGTTCGGTCAAGCGTATCGCGGCTTCCGTGAAAAGTGTTCTGCACGCGTCATTGTTCCCGCTAAACCATCATTTTCCCGAGTTCCACCGTTTCCAAGGTGGAAAAAGGTCGATCAACCGTTCGACTCAAAGGCAGCCGAGTTGCGTGTTCAATTGGCCTCGGTGCGGATCGCTCGGCGAAGGTTGCTTTACAGCGTTAACCGAGGGAAATCCAGTTAAATGGAAAGGCAGCCAAAGAGGAAGAGAAAAAGGCGTCGGGTGTGTAGTCGGTTTTAACGGGACGCCCCGGCATTTTGTAGACTCTCCACGGTTAATGTATGTACTCGATGGATGCAAAAGTATCGATAAAAGAGTTACTGCGTGCGGTCCCGATGCCGTCCGCGCTAAGTGCTTCCTGGAACCCAGACATCGATACGGGGAAAAAGAAAATAAATTCTTCCCGTAATTTGGTAGCATACTTATTGACAAATAGCAAAATGATTATAGATTGTTACGTACTCGGTTGGTCACAGATTCATTTATATTCGATTCAGATTCATTTTATAAAAGGCTGATCTTACACTATCCGAGGAAAAAATGATGAAACTTTAAATTCTAGTGCGAGGAATCCAAGTTTTAGAATTCCTCGAATTTAAAGTTTTATTACTTTTCCGTCGAATTGTGTAATATTGCATTCAGAAAAGTTGAAAATTTTTGGTCTCCTCGGTGAAGGTTTAATCCATAAAAATATGTATCGAAACAATACCGGGTGTCCCGGAAAGAGTGTAGGGAAAAGTAAGGGATGATTCCTAAGGTAATTCTAAGCACCTTTTTCCTTCGCGAATTCGCTTTGTTTTCGAATTGTTAACGAAAAACGAAGAGACTTGTATGAACCACTGACGGAACAAGATAATCGACACATACCTGCGGGCACGCAATGCTATTGAATCTCGTGCAATTCTGGAAAACGATGTCCGTGCCATTTCTTCGTACAGTTGCCCGAATCTGCGGGCAAAATCCGGTGGTTCTCGTCAAGCACCACTCCCCGCAACTCGCCCACCCACAATTATTAGCTAAGGTGGTATCAATGGTTTGGCACATGACTGGATCCGGCTCGATTCCCGCGTGAAAGGCTCTGGAATTAATTGCGTCGGCTTCATTAATATTTCGTCGAGCGACGTTTTGATTTCGCACGACAGAACACGGTATTTCATGGATTTATTTCACAAATTACTAACAGTACTCGTGGGCTAGAGATACCATCGAAAGTCTCGGTGAAAATATATTTGTTATGAAATTATTTCCAATTATGATAAACGCGAATGCGTTCAGAAGATATATAATTCGTCGTAAACAATGTGCTTTTATCAATAAATTCCCGAGGGTTGCCGAAGTAGAAAACTTGAAATTTAAAATACATAGATCTGAGAACGACACGATGAAAATATTGTATATAAATAATAATCATTTACATCTACACGCATGTGATAAAGAGAGGATCCTTTTTTCCCTCGGAGATGTTCAACTTTGTTAATCTTTGACAATTATTATTGAAATACGCTGCAACTGCGTTCTCGACATAGTTGCAAGGAAATCGATTTGCTCATAGGTTCTCGCCAGAACACTGAAATACGAATTTTTCGTCGGACACAAATCATTTACTAAAAATACTCTGCAGCACGCAACGATAGGTTGTAAAACCAGCTGGAATTAGATGGTTCACAGACGGCGAGGAGCGGGTAGTTATAGATTTCCGAGGAAATAAAGGTCGGATGAGTCGTAACTTAATTACTATCGGCCTTGGTCAAATTAATCGATACAGCCTTGTCGTTAACCTGTGGGAGGGCATGTAGATTGCCACACTCAGATAAACCAATGCGACGCAGCTGATGACAATGGTGAACTGACACAAGCAGATGCTGCCACATATTCTGCGATCCTGTTCCGGTATCAGGCGACGCTTGTGCTTCCGTCCCATCGCGAATATCCAATGGAATCGCTGCTTCGGTTGTCCCGCTTTCCCTTGTTCCAACGATGATTTCGAAACTGGACTAATCCAACAACTCTCTGCTCATTCAGCCCGTGTCATCAAACTCTGCCCCGTCCAAGCCCGTTTCATCCAAAAGTCGATTCTATAAAGAAAATTTCGATTTCGTTAGCGCTCTTGAAATCTGCAATTTACATCACGAATGGACAGCGGATCTTTATGCAAAATAAAATGTCCATACATCATCTGCATGGAAATGAAGCTGAATAAAGCTTCGTTTCTTGTGTAAATCATTTTAATCGATCGAAAATAACGTCTCCGTACTTTCATATTTTTTAAATGTTTCACGGTTTCAACTTTCATCTACTGATTTTTCTTATACAGGCATAAAATCCGCTGCCTGATCGTGGAACATACATTCGTTTTCAAATCTTAGTTTTAATTTTATCTTAGAATCTTAGTTTGTTCTTATAAATTGATCCAAGCTATTTTACGCGATGCTCAAAATTTTGAAGTTCAAAGAGGATGAGGACAGATTGATAATTCGTATGAATTTGTTAGAGGAAGATTCTTGATAGTCAATTGTTTAACGTGGAAGATTTTAGTCCGAGTTTCTTGGTGGTCATCCTACGTCTGTGCCATCAACGTCTTTTTTAGTGATGTCGCTCGCGTGTCAGCCTTAATGCACTTAAGACAATTACGTGTTTTAACTTCATTAGGCGTCGTGCTAGTGTAAACAGGCGCGCTCCTCCGGGATGACGTGCAATTAGATACTTGTAATCCCATTACACCGTAAGGGACGATCACTTAACGGCCATTCGAGAATAATACCTATCGATTCGGGGAAACTTTCACGCTCTGCTAAACGCACGGCCGCCGCTAAGAGCTTTCTTGAATGTTTCCTGAATGTCCACACAAAGTATTCGCTGCCGATGCGATACGTCGCCGTTTGATTTGCATTGGCCAAGAGTTTAATGTCATTAAATGGGTCGATGGCTACAGGAGGTTACAGTACGGTCGACTGCAAAACAGTACTGTTCTATTAATTCTGTAATCTTGTAATGGTAAAAGTATTCACTGGTGAACTTGTATGAACTTTGAAACATTTTAAAATTATTATTACATTTCATTTTATTTGAAACGAATTACTAAAGTAGAGATCCTTTGTGTATAGGAAACTCGAGGACATACAATTTTATGTGCGAACACGATATCTTATTCTATTAATTCTGTTATCTTGTAATAATATTTTTACTTGGTAAAAATAGTAACTGGTAAACTATGAAATCCTTCGAATCTTCAAATTATTAAAATTTTTTATTTAAAGTTGCTTTACAAGTGGTTACATTTAGCAGGAATAATTTTATTTTATTTAAAACGAATTATTGAAGTAGAGATCTTTTGTGTATAGGAAAAACGTGGACATACAATTTTAATACTATTGCATTTTAATTCTTTTATCGTGTAATGGTAAAAATATTAACTAGTGAACTAATATGAAATTCTTATAATTTTGAAATTATTGAAATTTGCTTCACAAGTGGTAACACTTAGCAAGAATTATTTTATTTGATTTAAAACGATTTACCGAGGAAGAGTTCCTTTGTGTATAAGAAAAATGAGAACATATAATTAAATATGCAAACGTGATATCTTATTCTATTAATTCTGTTATCTTGTAATAATATTTTTACCTAGTAAAAATAGTAACTGGTAAACTATGAAATTATTGAAATTTTTATTCAAAGTTGCTTTACAAGTGGTAACACTTAGCAAGAATAATCTTATTTCATTTAAAACGAATTACTGAAGTAAAGATCTTTTGTGTATAGAAAAAACGAGGTCATACAATTTTAATACAATTGCATTTTAATTCTTTTATCTTGTAATGGTAAAAATATTAACTGGTGAACTAATATGAAATTCTTAAAATTTTGAAATTATTGAAATTTGCTTCACAAGTGGTAACACTTAGCAAGAATTGTTTTATTTTATTTAAAACGATTTACAGAGGTAGAGATCCCTTGTGTATAGGAAAAACGAGGACGTACAATTAAATTTGCAAACACGATATCTTATTCATTTTTGTCATGTTTGCTTAACACCGTTTCTATATACTTTAACAGTAAAATAATTATTATACAGAAGGTGGAATTACATTGTCCGAGAAATTGAATATTTTATAGAAAGAAAAGAAAATTATTAAAAGAGAATATCTCCCGTTTCGCGCAATCGATTTCGACGATTCAAATCAACAGTCTAGCGATAAGTAAATAGAATAACGAGTGTTCGGTGCCAGATCGTAACTTCCAATTTGCTGGATCGTCGATCTAAGGCGCGCATAGACACATCCTCCAGAGAATGCGAGGCGAACATTTAAACAACTAACGCGGAACGTGCTCGCGATAAAATCAGCGACTTTTACCTTCAGCGCTATCAAGGGCTCCGCTAAATGTCTCCGATGTTGTATCTTCGATCGAGGTTAGTCGCTTAAATATCACTTTCTTTCATTTTAAGAACTCGGGCAAACACGAATCACGTAATTGAATTTCTAAACTCGACTGAGTAATAGTTCACCGAACGCGACTAATTAAAACGAATTGCAATACCGTACAAACACTCGTAACAACAAACCCCGACGTCTCGGTACAATTCAATCGAGAACATCAACTATTTTATCATTTGTAAATCGAATCGTACATTTTTCTAATCGTTTCTAAATAGTTCATCGAACGCGACCAATTAAAACGGCAAACACTTGTAACAGCAATCTCGATTGGATCGATTTTCATTGGTAGATCGAATTCGCTGAGTAAATAACAGTTCATCGGTATCAAACTCGACCAATTAAAACGAATTGCAACAGCAATTTCGAAGTGTCGGTATAATTTAACCGTGGAGATCGATATTTTAATGTCGGTGGATCGAATTTTTGGTTTTTGATCAAATTCGCCGGAACTGATTTTTATCCACTTGAAATGAAATGATTAATACACGCGTCGGCGAACGTAAGCGGTCAATGGAAGTTCACTGTATTCACGGTTTCATTTCCATCCATGTTTCTCCGTGTGGTATCTTTTCGTGGTTCGTTGACATCGAGGAGCGTTTACCCGATTCCACGACGTCGAACGGCCGCGAAGCACCCACGCAAACCCGACGACTGTTTGAAAACAGGGCTGGTCGTCCGGTATATTCCTCGCAAGCACCCCCATACTGAGCTTGCGCTCTGAACAACCGTGACGTTTATGGGCAGATGCCGACCGAAGCTCAACTCCCCTATTCCTATGTAGAAACATAGTGGAACCGTTTCGAGCTACGACTGTCCTCTAGTCGACAAATGCGACTTCACATTCGAAAGCTGATTAATGGCGACGGACTTCATCCGATGATTAACGCCGCCACTATGTGCCTGCCTTCGGAGAAATGCTTTCCGTGGAATAAAACAGAAACACAGTAGTTGGAATTGATATTTCTCTCCGCAGTGGAATCGTTTCTTTGGAATTCAACCAAAGGATTCGAGGAATTATTTTCAAGGAGTTGGGAGGATTATTTTACTGTTGAATTGTGGAGATGATGATATTAGTTCCAATCTCTAACAGTTATAAATTAAGTTCTTTGCTTTATTCGATTTTGATGAAATTTTTAGAATGCGACTAACTCAAGTTTACTGTACGGATTTTTTAAAATTGTTTAGTTAGGCTCGGATGAAAAGATTGTGAAAAGCAACTATTACAATTTTCAATATGAGTCTGACACAATTGGAACTAGCTTCAAATTACGTGACGTATCTAGTAAACTAATTCTTCAGCTCAATTTGAGTAGTTTGGTTCAAGGTTTAAAATGTTATTTAATTTATTCGAGGAATTATTTTGAAGGAGTTGGGAGGATTATTTTATTGTTGTATTGTGTAGAAGATGATATTAATTCAGTAATAAATTTATAAGTTCTTTGCTTCATTCGATTTTGATGAAATTTTTAGAATGTGACTAACTCAAGTTTATTGTACGGATTTTTTAAAAATGTTTAGTTAGGCTCGGATGAAAAGATTGTGAAAAGCAACTATTACAATTTTGAATATGAGTCTGACACAATTGGAACTAGCTTCAAATTACGTGACGTATCTAGTAAACTAATTCTTCAGCTCAATTTGAGTAGTTTGGTTCAAGGTTTAAAATGTTATCTAATTTATTCGAGGAATTATTTTGAAGGAGTTGGGAGGATTATTTTATTGTTGTATTGTGTAGAAGATGATATTAATTCAGTAATAAATTTATAAGTTCTTTGCTTCATTCGATTTTGATGAAATTTTTAGAATGTGACTAACTCAAGTTTACTGTACAGATTTAAAAAAATATTTAATATAGGCTCGGATGAAAAGATTGTGAAAAACAACTATTACAATTTTCGATATGAATCTGACAAATTGGAACTTTCTTTAAATTACGTGACGTATCTAGTAAACTAATTCTTCAGCTTAATTTGAGTAGTTTGGTTGAAGTTTTAAAATATTATTTTATTTATTCGAGGAATTATTTTGAAGGAGTTGGGAGGATTATTTTACTGTTGTATTGTGGAAAAGATGCTATTAGTTCCGATCTCTAACAGTAATAAATTAAGTTCTACGCTTTATTCGATTTTGATGAAATTTTTAGAATGTGACTAACTCATGTTTATTGTACGGATTTTTTAAAAAATGTCGAGTATAGTTCCGAATGAAAAGATTGTGAAAAGCAACTATTAAAAATTTTCAATATGAATCTGACAAATTAGAACTTTCTTTAAATTACGTCACGTAGTTTGGTTAAAGTTTTAAAATGTTATTTTATTGCAGAGTGTTCGAATATTAATTCCAATCACTGTATCATAGTGGAAGTGACGGTCTTGAGCTTGTTTTGAAATGTGACAAGGATTTTATTAAATATCAGATCGAAAACACTGATTTGAAAAGAACGAATAACATTTTTTCGGCTGAGACGTTCTAGCATTCACAAGTAGAATTGGTTGGTTATAGTCAGACGCGTCGGTCGATTCCTATTCAACGGCACGCGTAATCAAAACAATGATATTCGTCCTTTTATTGATTTGGTTTAATCAATAATTGGTGAAATCTTTTCAACTATTTATGAACAGTTTCTTTCTTGTTGATATTTCCCTTCTAAAAAATGCTCGAGGAACATATTTCTGCTGGTACTTTTCATATAATTACATGAAAATATATACATGAAAACTAAACACTTAATTCAACCTTTTTCATACTTGTGTACTACGTAAAACTAATCGAAGGATTATCAAAAAATGGACGAACAAGGGCAAAGATCGAACACGTTGAACAGAAAACATATTTCTATATATTTCAAACGGAACCGTATAATGTTTTATTTACAATAGTCCGTTAGTATCGCAAAAACGAGTACGTTACTATATAATAATATGTTTATGTATAGTATTCAAGACTTAATAATACGCGCGAAGCAACATACGGACATACGTTTCCTTCGACAAGGTTCTTTAAAATTCGTGAACAAAGAATTTTTCCTGGGAAGCGTTCTCGAACAGTGTCGTTTTACTTTTATTTTTGGCTATCTAGAAAATAAAAAAAAGAAGGCAAGACAGAGACAGAGAAGAGACGATTGGGGATATTAGTGGTCGAATGAGAAACAGTTTTTAGTACAGTTTCTCGATGCGATGAAATGGTTTCGTAGATTAAAATGAAGATGAGATTGAAGGGGAATCGACGTAGCGGAGCTTACCTATAATAAGTGCAGGTACCGTTAGATTAATCAAGTAACATGCGATAGAGCGTTATTATACATAAGTATCGATAGAAATAGACTTTACGCTAGTCGCCGCTTTCTAATCTTGTCAATCGCACGCAATTATTTCATTCTCTTTTCGGGTCTCGTTTATACATGTAGTACGTTACAATCAAATTCATCACGTTTGTTTGGCGTTCTCACGTTCCCAACGATTCGATCAAATTTCCCCATCGATCGATTCAACGATCGATGGACCATCCCCTAAAATTTTATAATGGGTCTATCTAATTGCATCGACGTCTTCTCACGCGACTTCTGGACTCGATGATCGCTCGCGAGGCGCTAATCGGCTAACGAATTGGCACTAAACCGACTTGATATGAGAGATATGGGAATGCGTGCAGACGGACCAGGCCACCATCAGTTTTTCAGGATTGTCCGCGTGACGCTTCGTGGGCTTCCTGTGCGATTCTCGTGAACGCATTATTCAAGTACACTGACACAGTGTTCGGCCTACATGTCGTGCAAAACTACGGCAATGTCTCGATAGATGCAAAATGTCACTCGCAGCTGGCTTCAAAAGTGGAAAATGACAACGAGCAAACGGCAAAACTTTTTCCATTTTTCGTCATTCTTTCATGAAACTTTCACCAACATATTTCTGACTCTACTCCACGGCAATTGGGATGATCGTGTCGCAAATATCGTGCACATCTCTTTTACATAAATCGAGGCATTACCGTACTTCGTGGTTTCCAATTAGAAACGATCGATTCTATAACACTAGATCTCTTTCATTCACTGCGTTGGTATAACGATAGGCTCACTTTACGTCTCGCTTCGTCGTATGCGTTTTACATCTAATCTAGCATATTCCGTGTACACTGGCAGCCAAAGGTACGAGACCAACGTCCACAATCACTTTTCGGTGGAAAAAGTCGTTTTCGATGTGCAAATATCTACTTTTCCCTTGCAACCTGTGATTTCATAATTTTACGAACTGTCTATTTTCGAGCGAGAACGACTCGAGAACCGATCATTATCGCGAACCATGCTCGATATGTGCCGCAGAACTCGCCGCACAATAATGGCAGTTCAACTGATTTGGCGTTGCATGAAATTATATGCATCCGGTCCGATTTATCTCGTTGGACTTGTAACAGTGTCCACAATGTCCAAACTGTTAACGGCAGTATAAAAGAATGCTCAATAACGAAGCATTTAATTTCGACACGCGACTTCCAACACATTTCTTGTGGAACAACACTTCCCCGTTGATTAGTACAGAGACTTGGCGTCATACTTTTGGTCGATAGTGTATTTTAGAATTATTAATACATCCTATATCACGTTACATATTTATTCTCTAGACAGACTTAATGTATTAAATTTTTTTAGTTTTCACAAGCACGTACCGATAAAACGTTGAACGACATCGTTAAATAGAATTACATATGTCCATGCCAACATTTAATATCAATTTTTCACCGGCGATCCTTCGTTTCATTGATTTATACTCCCGATTAGTCTGGAACAACGTACTTCTTATTTTACACGTTTATCTAGTTAGTTACGTTTTAAAAAACTGTTATTGGTAACACTCATTGGCTGAAGGTATTCTTAGAAAACATGGCAGCACCAGTCAGTCACGCTTGGCGATTGACGATAACGTGAGAAACAATCAATTGATCGCGAGAACGTTATTCAAGCATGTTATTGCAAATACAGATGCCTGTGACGATCATCGGTGGACTGCAGATTTTATGCACTTATAAGAAAAATGGTTTGACGAGGAACACTGGAACACTGATGGGCACGGTAGGGGCCCCTCCATCCTCCTTTTTTCTGGTGGAGGACGGTCTTGTCTCAATTGACAGAAAAATGCCCATCCTTGCACTAGAAAACCCGCCACTAAAAATCACTAATTTCTATTACCTTTCAAAAATAACAAGACTGCGCTTATCGAGTCGTTGCTCGATCA
This sequence comes from Lasioglossum figueresi, assembly GCA_028455805.1. Taxonomy (NCBI): domain Eukaryota; kingdom Metazoa; phylum Arthropoda; class Insecta; order Hymenoptera; family Halictidae; genus Lasioglossum; species Lasioglossum figueresi. The sequence goes on along the minus strand of CM052202.1, from coordinate 5,931,084 downwards.
TTTTTACAGAGTACGTTCGAATAAGTGTATCCAGTAAATGCCCATAAAAAGGTCTTTGGAATCTCAAAAATTGTATCAGATGATTGCATAAGTTCGTGTCCGATCTGAAAATAAAATTCGATGGTCAAATTTTAAAGAATACACATTTATTCACCAATAATATAGTACCATTCTTTTCCACAATTAAAAAGGAATGGTCACCATTCTTTTCCACAATTAAAAAGAAATTATTACCATTCTTTTCCACAATTAAAAAGGAATGGTCACCCTTATTTTCCACAATTAAAAAAGAATGGTTACCATTCTTTTCCACAATTAAAAAGGAATGATCACTATTCTTTTCTACAATTAAAAAAGAATGGCCACCATTCTTCTCTACAATTAGGAATGGTCACTCTTCTTTTCTAGAATTAAAAAGAATGGTCACTATTTTTATCCACAATTAAAAAAGAATGGTCACCATTCTTTTCCACAATTAAAAAAGAATGGTCACTATTCTGTTCTACAATTAAAAGAGAATGGTCACCATTCTTTTCTACAATTAGGAATGGTCACTATTCTTTTCCACAATTAAAAAAGAATAGTCACCATTCTTTTCCACAATTAAAAAAGAATGGTCACTATTTTTATCCACAATTAAAAAAGAATGTGTCACTACTCTTTTCCACAAATAAAAAAGAATGGTCACTATTTTTATCCATAATTAAAAAAGAATGATCACCATTCTTTACTACAATTAAGAAAGAATGGTGACTATATAATTTTGTATTACACTCCGACTTATGCAATCATCTGATACAATAAAGAATCGAGAATCTAGCATCGAACAGAACGTTGGATATTAAATATAATTCGCAATTCGACGAATCATCAAGAAAAGTAAGAGATTTTCTGTTCCGCGCAAAGATCCGCAGTCTCATCATCGAACCGACATGGCGGTATAATGCGAGCCTATCCGAATAGCAACCAGCAATCGTTAGCAACTCGAAAGTTCATCGTTAGTTCGACATGTATAGTTGACATTCGATTCCCCGACAGAGTCTAACGTGAAATTACGTGACTTAGCATAAACTTCGTTCGACATATGCGCCATCGTTCTTGTTCGTTTCGTACGAAATGTTAACAATCACACCTGATCGTCCCGTGGGTCGAGCGTCTTGAGCAAAGGTTCCACGTGACAGAAGGCGCAAGAGTTCGCTGAAAAAAGTAGCGTTCGATCGTTCGATAACGCGCACGCTAACGGAAATCGATTAGCAAGCTTCGAGTGGGGAATGAGTGCCGACACGCAGGCTCCAGTTGGAAATCCCTTCCCGGCGAGGAAGGTAATTAGTCCAACTTTTTGTTTTATGGACGCCTTGAGTAAGGCCGAGTAAGGATTCACAACCATTCTAGATGTACCGGGTTGCGACGTAGTTTCCGTACGCTTCGAAACAACCGGGCGAACCGTTCCGATTCCGCGTAAACGTTCACTGATCATTAAAGTCATCAATTCTCAACGATTCAATATAATATAATCATTTCGTAACACATAGAACTACTCAACTCGATTAGTGCTCTCTAACAAATCGATACTCCGTCTCGCAATGGTCAACCTTTTGTAACGTATCTTCGAACTTGAAACTTGTACAGAACGTTTCACGTCAGCATTTTCTTACAGTTCGTTTGATAGTTCAATATTTAATATTCAATTATTTTGAAATTAATTCTTCAAGTTGGAACTTCTATGTGCGACTCTCGAGTTGTCTGATAAATAATTTAGATGGAAAATTGCTGACTTCTTTTGTAAGAAGGTTTGTTTTTAATGTTTTATTTCATAATGAATTCTTCAAGTTGGATCTCCAAGTACGTTCAACCCAATTTATGAGAAAGGATTGTTTTCAATGTTTCAATTGTCTAATGTTAAAAGAAATTTTTAATCAAATCAATGGAACATGCTTTTTCAAACTTTGCGATGAATTACTTTCAGAAAGTTCCAGGACATGTCAACCAAGACGAATATAATCGTATTTTGTGAAACGGCCTGTACAACAGCAAATTATATATATATAATTTTACGTATATATATGTATGTATCATATGGTATATATAGATTTACAATACTCGAGTGCAATCTGGTAATTTGGTCTAGTCAATTGGCTAACTATGGTCTCGCTAGGTCACGTTGTTTCGTAGCTTATGGAACAAATCGCTGATCCCTTCGAAAAACAGAACTGAATTACCGATCGCTACAGCTGTAAACTACGTACGCACGACGCGTGCATATTATCCGTGCATCTGCGCAAATCTCACGCAAATATCTCGTTTTTTGTTAACTAGGGCCAAGACGCGATTCGCGTCCGCGTAAAAAACTGGTAATAACCGTTCATATCAATCTTCTGTAAGATTAATTAGTCGGATAATATTCACAGACCTTAACTTACGCTCTATACCTTAACCTACGAATCGTATTTTTTTTTTCTTTTTGGTGCGAAGACAGATCCTGGAGGCGATCGCGTCACTTTTCTCAGAATTACAAATCAAAAATATAGATTATCGCAATAATTAATTACGGACGTGAAACTTACCAATTCAAATTGATATATTCTCGTTCAAGAAATGATTGAAACAGGCAGGTTTTGATATAGTTCTGCAATTTGCTTTTATACACTCGTGGTATCAGACTTTCAACGAGATTTTCAGAGAGCGAATGAGAGAGAGAGAGAGAGAGAGAGAGAGAGAGAGAGAGAGAGAGAGAGAATAACGGAAACGCGAAAATGGAAATCATCTGAACGCGTGTGACACGAGCCTTCATAGGAATTTGATTATTCCTCCTCGAAACGCTCGATAAATCGATTGTTGCTTCTGTATTATAACCAGAGTTTCATAATATGTGAAACCTTCTTGCGAATCACATTTCTATATTATTCGTTTTACACAAGTCGGAAATGATTTGGGACACCTACTTTCTCATACAATGAGTTTTCAAACTATAAGTGTTTTCTCAATCACTCGTAAACTTTCTAGTTCGTTCATAGACTTTTTTTAGAGAATTACATAAATGCGCCAATAATAACGTTTCATTTATAATGTTACTCATAAATTTTCTAGTTCGTTCATAGACTTTACATTCTCAACTAATAATTTACTGTACTCCACTACTCGATACCGTAACAGAGAGAACGTCATATAAACGCGCTAATAAAAACATTTCACTCATAAATTTACTAATTCGTTCATAGACTTTTACAGCCTCAACTAATAATTTACTGTGTTCCATTATTCAATACCATAACAGAGAGAAATATATATAAATGTGCCAATGAAAACATTTTAATTATAATTTTACTCATTTTACTAATTCGTTCATAGAATTTTACTATAAATGAGCCAATAAAAACGTTTCACTTACAATTTTACTCATAAATTGACTAATTCGTTCATAGACTTTTACATTCCCAACTAATACTTTACTGTATTCCATTATTCAATACCGTAACAGAGAAAGATATATAACTGTGCCAATGAAAACATTTTAATTATAATTTTACTCATTTTACTATAAATGTGCCAATAAAAACGTTTCACTTACAATTTTACTCATAAATTGACTAATTCGTTCATATACTTTTACATTCCCAACTAATACTTTACCGTATTCCACTATTCAATTCCGTAACAGAGAGAACAACGTATAAATGTGGCAATAAAAACATTTTACTAGTGGCCTAGTAAATTAGGGCAAAAACGGCTCACTTATTATGAACTCCTCTATACACCCTCAGCTTGCTTTCCTCGACAAGCCTAATTTTCTTCGGTACACCTCGTAAAACACATCCAAAGAGACTTCAGTGAATACAATTCGAAGCTACATCGAGATGTCGACAAACGTTTCGTTAGAGTCGAGATTTTATGATTGATTTTCATTGTTTTTTGCAATTGCTTTCTACTTGTTCAGTTTCACCCGAGCCTGAGTAAGCACGACTTACGAGTATGGTACACGAGCTGATCCGCTTATCCTATTAGAAACAAATGCTGCGTTAAAACATGCCACTTGACGAATATTGATTCCACACGCTTACGTTTATCACGTTTTAGAAAGGCGCACCTTTTGTTTTTTTTTTTTTCATCGTACTTCTGAACCACATTTAAATACTGGTAGATGATCGAGCTTCTCTCCGCCGAAATCAGCCGTAACCCCGCTTCACCCCGTTCGATTCTCGCGGTCCATTAACAACAAGCTTATTGCGATCCGTATAAAAATCTGTTTGCGGGGCTTTTCCATTTCGTTTTTTTTTTTTTAATAAAAACCACGATCCGAAATCGTTGTACGACGAGATTATCTGTTTCTTGGTTCCACGTTGCGCGGTGTAAAAATATCGCAGACATCTGATTTAAATTTGTACGAGCAAGTACGTACTTGGAGAAATTACGGATAGCACTTTCGACGCGAGTCCAAGCGTTTCGAGAGTTTACGATTCGCATAAATCGCTTATGATGTAAATTTCCACAGGGAAACATTTTTTTCCAAAAAAAAACCAGGTTTACCGTCATTGAGAGAACACAGTACTGCCCTGAATTTATTATAATTTCGTGAAGGACCGAATAAACCGTGTGATCGTAAAGCTGTTCTCATTTGTTTTCAGCGAAAGCGAATTAATTCTGTCGACTGAATAACATTGATTGGGGATAGACCGATACGAAATAATTCCGGTGTAGCTTCTCTTCGTTGACGAGATCCACTTAACGCTGCTATTGCTTCCGAACGGACGCTTAATAGTTAAAACATAATGTACGCTGGAGACTTTCAGTAGTTTCTTCGGCGTCACTCCCGCGCTGGGGGGTGAGCCCTTGGTAGCAGTCAGTATTCTTCTTCGTCCTCTTCGAACTCGTCCTCTCCGAGGATACTGTACGAGCACATCAGAAAACTTTTGGTAGGAGAGATAGAATTGTTGTCCACGTCCCGCTACGTAGCTAAGCATTACTTCCAGGAATTATATTGATCTCGGAGCATCGACATACAATTCAGAATTGTGTTAACGTGTTCATGAATTTTTTGGCAATTTGTAGTACAGATCATTTGGCAATTTTTATCAAATATATTGGAACAACGTTTTCATTCATTTCTATGTGGCTAATACTATACAATTCAGATATGTTTGATCGGTGTTCATGAATTTTTTTGGCAATTTGTATCAAATATATCGGAACAACGTTTTCATTTATTTCTATGTGGCTAGTACGATACAATTCAGAATTGTTTTAACGGTGTTCATGAATTTTTTTGGCAATTTGTATCAAATATATCGGAACAACGTTTTCATTTATTTCTATGTGGCTAGTACGATACAATTCAGAATTGTTTTAACGGTGTTCATGAATTTTTTTGGCAATTTGTATCAAATACATTGGTACAACGTTTTTATTCATTTCTGTGGTTCGTGATCAAGGATTTTTTAAATAGATCTTAAGATCACTCAGAGCATTGTTATACAATTCAGAATTATTTTAACGGTGTTCTTGATTTTTTTGGCAATTTGTATCAAACATATTGGAATAACGTTTTCATTTATTTCTATGTGGATAATACGATACAATTCAGATATGTTTGGACGGTGTTCATGAATTTTTTTTGGTAATTTGTATCAAATATATTGGAACAACGTTTTCATTAATTTCTATGTGGCTAATACGATACAACTCAGAATTGTTTTAACGGTATTCATGAATTTCTTTGGCACTTTGTATCAAATATATTGGTACAACGTTTTTATTCATTTCTGTGGTTCGTGATCAAGTATTTTCGAATAGATTTTAAAATCCCTCTGAGCATTGATATACAATTCAGAATTGTTTTACGGTATTCATGAGTTTTTCGCCAATTTGTATAGATCATTTGGCAATTTTTATCAAATATATTGGAACAAAGTTTTCATTAATTTCTATGTGGCTAATACGATACAATTCAGAAATGTTTTAACGGTGTTCATGAATTTTTTTGACAATTTGTATCAAATATATTGGAACAACGTTTTTATTCATTTCTGTGGTTCGTGATCAAGGAGTTTTGAATAGATCTAAGATCCCTATGAGCATCGATATACAATTTAGAATTGTTTTAACGGTATTCATACATTTTTTGCTAATCTTTATTGCCGATCATTTGGCAATTTGTATCAAATATATTGGAACAACGTTTTCATGTATTTCTGTGGTTCGTGACTAAGGATTTGTGAATGGAGCTAAAGATCAATACTAATTCCTCGAAGCAATTGTAGAGTTTTAATAAGGTGTTGAGGTTCTTCTAGCCGCACTGGGCACTGTATACATACACGTTACTTACTCTTCCTTCCTGGCGTACTTGTCAATGAGATTGCGGCCTGGTCCACCGCAAGACTTGCCCATTGGTGGACAGTACCAATAGCAGAGTACAGCGACTGACACCACGTACAGAACTATGGGTACCACTAATGCTAGTACCAGATGCCTCAAGTTCTCGTCCCAAGAGTACCTATAAGAATACCAAATACTGTTAGGTTGTAAAAAACACTGCTACCCCTAACAGAAAATATTTATTCGCAAATACGATTGTTAAAAGAACTATTTCTGCAGTTATAAATGATACAATTTTTTTTAATCAATCTTAAAAATCAATTTTTAATCAGATTTATTGAGTAAATCAAGTTTGTTTAGAATTACTTGTCTGCGAAGAGTAAGAAGGTTCTCAGTCTCGTACTATTGGTTTAAACATAAATTCGTTCATCGAATAAAAATGTTTGAACACTGAATTTCGAACAACCATTATTTCCAAGAGTACAGGCCACTGATAATTATTCTACACTCTCCTGGCACACAATTCCAGATCTGATAACAGTAATAGGTTCCAATCATGCACGATTCACGATTTCAGCGTGAACGTGATCGAAAACGATAGACACGAATACGAAGAGTTTTTCCAGTGACACGAAGCTAATTATCTATTCATAATGTTCTTTGGCAGCCACTATTCCGCAGACAGTAAGCCAAGTAGCGAAATACCCCATTAAAGTATAATTCCCAATGCCATGAGAAAAAGATCGATACCGTTGCAGATCGATATCTCTAAATGCACGTCACGTGTTGTATCGTTTGTAATGCGCATCGGACATGACACGACACGATTTGCACGGTTGTCCCCGTTCTTTTGCAGGAATACACAGAATAGTATAATTATACCTCGCGACGACAGTCTCGGGGTATGTTCTGCTGTAATAACAAGGGAATATCTTCCCTATGTTCGAGAATCCATATTTCCTCGCGAAGTCGGAGCAGTTCACTCGAGGCGGGTAGCCACAGCCTTCCGTGTTTACGAAGAATTTCGTGTCAGGCACGTCCCACGGAATCGAACCGAGCGGTTTCGCCATGTATTCTTCGAACGTCAGCCTCGTGTAGTTGACTCTGATTTGGTGACAACGTAGGGCGGCGCTGGTACAACCTGGAATAATATTTCATTAGTAACAAGACAAAGAATAAATACAACGAACAAAAACAAAGAATAAATACAACGAACAAAGACAAAGAATAAATACAAGAAACAAGTGCAAAAATTAAATACAATGAACAAAGACAATGAATAAATACAATGAACAACGACA
>CM052202.1:5895098-5905294 GCA_028455805.1 Lasioglossum figueresi | reverse complement strand
TTCTAGTTTTTAAAGTAAGGTACTAAAACTTATTCTAATATTTAAAGTAAAGTACTAAAACTTATTCTATATTTTAAAGTCAAGTACTAAAACTTATTCTAAATTCTAAAGTAAAATACTAAAACTTATTCTAGTTTTTAAAGTAAGGTACTAAAACTTATTCTAATATTTAAAGTAGAGTACTAAAACTTATTCTATATTTTAAATTCAAGTACTAAAACTTATTCTAAATTCTAAAGTAAAATACTGAAACTTATTCTAGTTTTTAAAGTAAGGTACTAAAACTTATTCTAATATTTAAAGTAGAGTACTAAAACTTATTCTATATTTTAAAGTAAAGTACTAAAACTTATTCTAAATTCTGAAGTAAAGTACTAAAACTTATTCTAAATTCTAAAGTAAAATACTAAAACTTTTTCTAGTTTTTAAAGTAAGGTACTAAAACTTATTCTAATATTTAAAGTAAAGTACTAAACCTTATTCTATATTTTAAAATCAAGTACTAAAGCTTATTCTAAATTCTAAAACAATATTCTAAAAGAGTTTAGAATCCGAACGACCTAATAGAACAAAGGAGGGGCTCGGAAGATCACGAAGAAGCGTAGTAAAAGGTGTTTTAAACAAATGTTGAGACCGTCGACCGCAGAAAGCTCGATAGCTTTAATCGCGATAACGAGGATGACAGAAAAAGGGAACGTTCTTAGATCGTTTCGCCTCAACGACGTCCAACGTGACGACTGCCAGCGAGCACGCCGAGGACGCCGACGACGACGACCACGACGTCAACCAGGTGCACCACTGAAACGAGCACTGCCGTTTGTTCTCCGAGATGGCGGACGAAAAGGAGAAACAGACGTTCCTGCAGAAGCTGCTGTTCTACACGACCGCGTTCTTCATCCTCCTCAGCACCTTCAGCCTCTTTGCCTTCCTCTTCTTGGTCCCCTTCGTCATCGACCCCGCCTTCACCACCATCTTCATGCAGTTCGACACTCGGCCAGCCGAGTGTATCACCATCGACGTTGAGTCCAGGAGAGGTGAACAATCGGTCCCTTCTTCCTCACAAACCGTGTTTATCGTCTATTTTATCGGTGTCTCGTTTTCGTTCTGTGTCGTTGCATGCGACCCCCCCACGAATCCTCTTTCAGAGGTCACCACTTTTTCTCTTTCTCTTCCGGATGATTAGACAGCTTAGATCGACCGAATCGTTCATAATACATACGTTCATAGGATCCGCATATTTAGGAAGTTGTCGTGATGCACGCTCGATTGACGTTCCTTCGATTCGACTGACCTCTGGCTTTGACCTGGACACCCACCTTTGGGGTCTACGCGATATTGAAGACTGTGACACGTGCACACCATTTTATAATACCTCGGTCAATAGTTCAATCATTGGAATTTTTCTTCTTATCAAGGAATTTTTAGTTTCATAATCAGAGGTATGGAGTATTACGTGTGCATTGTTTGACCTGTAACACGTGCATATCATTTTATAATGCGTTGGTCAATTGTTTGATCATTGAAATTTTTTATTAACGCTTTGGTACTCCTTTGTCAGAGAAGGAAAAATGTAAATGGGTTCTTATATGTGTTTAGTTCTTACTTTATTTATTTAATTGTCTTATTTGTTAGTTAAAACAAGTATTGTCAACAAAGTTTGAGAGCCATATTTAATATAATTGGTAAACAAAATTGTTTAAAATAAGTATCGGTCGAGGAACTGTTCTTTGAAGTAAATTTTAAACAAAACGCTTCAGATAGCAGGGAGTTGTTCGAAACAAAATTGAAAAATAATTCGAAGAGTGCAAAGGGTTAAGGAATTTTAACTTTCATAGATTCCAATTCTTTAAGTTTCCGAGCGTTCAAATCACACTTTTAATAACTAACGAACGTGTCAACAGTAGAATATTGAGGTAAATAAAAATATTCGACTTTTCTTAGAATGATGAGAAATTTATTAAAATCGCCTTGCAGCATTTGCACTTTCCGTCAATAAATTTCGCGATACAGACATTGCATTAACATAATTGAACGTCCATCGACGCTTTCACGACTGTCGTACTTCGTTCACTATGTAGTATAAATAATTTTGTCTTCGTCAAGTTGATACACTTCCGTCTCTCGAGCTCTTTGATCCTTAGAAAGCAACGTCTCTGATGGTATGAACCGTGTCTTCTGTGTGCTCGTTACTTTACTGTCTTTCTGCACTTCTCTGAAAATTCTCGTTTGTTCGACCATGCAACCCCCCATCGTGTGTGATCATGTGTGCGTTCGATGCGAATCCAATATTCAAATAACCAATGCAGACGTGCGGAAATAAGAAATTGAACTTTTACATAGAAAAGATTTCATTTCACATTTCACTGGAAAACCATTTCGAATTATGCTTCGTAGCATAGCTTACAAGAGAAAAAAACATGTCGGAACAGATGGAAAAATATTTTATAGACAATATAAGAATTTATAGAATAATATTTGGTACAAAATATATTGTACGCAATTTGTCAGAAATGAATTTCATATTTTATTTGAAATTTACAAGTCACCGAATGAGAAACACATTTATCGACCACGTGATGGGTGACGTATCCTATTTGAAATTTGATACTTCATAAAATATTTTATCGAAATAACTAGAATTCAGTGCGGCTACACTTTCACTGAAAATTGAATTATTTATGGCTCCGATAATTCGATCACCTGCTCTATTACACTTCTGCCACTTCTTCTAAACAGATAATATACAAAAATCTTCTGTCGAAAATTGCAATTGGTTGGAATACCACAGAACGCGGAATATGCATGGAAGGAACTGCGGAATAAATAAATCGATTCGTTCCAATTTACGAAATAGGGTCACCGCCAGAATATACGATTTGCATGAATGATTGAGAAAACTATTTCGAGATATCGAGTGGATGAACGAAGGTTGTTTCGATAGACAATCGATCCCCGATTCGCAACAACGAATACAACAATCCAGTATCTGGCCACGGACATGAAGGCAATGACATTTAATTACATATTTAATGAAAGATATCTCGGATTCGCAGCCGAGAAACGCTTGTCCTTTGTTCATTATTTAAAAAGGATGGGCGCATGTATGAGCTTGACATTTCGCCGAAACGTCACTCTGACGTACGAATTAAATATATTTATGTTTCTCCGGGTGCACGCATTCCATTTTAATGTACTTCTCCAAACATAACTTACGTTTACCGAAAGAACTGTGAAATTCGTACTACACTGCATCGCGGAATCACATAAAAATAAAAAGTCGTGCGAATCGTATAACGAAATCAAGTTTATAGTTCGCGTATTATATCCACATGAAACGCCATATTTCCGTAATAGCTTTGATGGACGGATATCAGAACGTTGTTTACACAGGAACTTCTATATTTCCATTACGACCATGTTGATTTTGATTATACGTTTGATAGTTCGATTTGTGCAATTCGATATTCCAGTTCCGACCATACATATCCGATAAAGTATCATTCGTATAAACGTAATCGCATACTATTCAACGGTAAATGTAGTTTTTATCCAATCAATTTGCCAGAAGAAGTGGAAAAGTATGAAATCAATCCTCTTTAGGGAAGGGTTTGTTTTAACGTATCAATTGTGGACTTGTGTTAATCAAACATAGTTTGTAAGCATAACTTGGAAGAATAATAATATTTCCATAATTTATTTGTTCATTAAAGTAGTTGGATCAAATAGTAGATTGTATCACTTAGGTCTGCTGTAAGTAGAAATAGTATGCAATAGCCAGACACACAATTTTCAGAAGTGCTGTTACAATTAGTGTACAAAGTAGAGTTTATTAAGGACGAAGTTTAAACTACAAATAAATGTTGTACCGCATTTTCATTTTGTATTTGCAAACAAACTAGCCTCCGGTAGAACTACGAACTGCGCTCCACCCTACAACAGCCATTACATTTTATCGATTTAGTTATCACACGCTTACTTGATTTTTTCCAACAAAGAAAAACAACAGAGAAAGCGGGGGATGGACAAAGTCGGAAGAACATGTGCGCGTATCATCGATTTTATGCAAATAAAATGTTAAACGGTGAACAGAACGTTTCATCGCACAAATTACGACTGCGCCACGCACGGCCAGGAAAAAATGACGCTATGCATGAACGTTATTCTAACCGAAAAAAAATATCAGTTTCACGTTCTACTTTATGTTTGGTAAACTGCATACTGATGGCTGCGGAGGTTTCAATCGGCGTTGCACAGTGGCGAATATTGGCAAAATTAAAATATTTCCCTGTCAAAACATTAAGTTATATTATAATGAAATAACTTTATGAAAGTAACAGGGTGATTTTTTCAGAGATTGAATTTGTAGTTTTTTCTCAGTCATATATCAAAGTGAAATAAAAATTTTGTGACCTTTTCAAAATTATAAAGAAACTCTATTTTGTAATTTATGCGCGGAATCGTTGTTAAAATTAATATTTCCCTTTTAAAACATTAAGTTATATTATAATGAAATAACTTTATGGAAGTAACAGGTTGATTTTTTTAAAGATTGAATTGCTAGATTTTTCTCAGTCATATATCAAAATGAAATAAACATTTTGTAATCTCTTCAAAATTATAAAGAAATTCTTATTTTGTAAATTATGCGTGGAATCGTTGTTAAAATTAATATTTCCCTTTTAAAACATTAAGTTATATTATAATGAAATAACTTTATGAAAGTAACAGGGTGATTTTTTCAGAGATTGAATTTGTAGTTTTTTCTCAGTCATATATCAAAGTGAAATAAAAATTTTGTGACCTCTTCAAAATTATAAAGAAACTCTATTTTGTAATTTATGCACGGAATCGTTGTCAAAATTAATATTTCCCTTTTAAAATATTAAGTTATATTATAATGAAATAACTTTATGAAAGTAACACGGTGATTTTTTCAGAGATTGAATTTGTAGTTTTTTCTTAGTCATATATCAAAATGAAATAAACATTTTGTGATCTCTTCAAAATTATAAAGAAATTCTTGTTTTGTCATTTATGTACGAAATCGTTGTCAAAATTAATATTTCTCTTTTAAAACATTAAGTTATATTATAATGAAATAACTTTATGACAGTAACAGGGTGATTTTTTCAAAGATTGAATTTTTAATTTTTCCCAGTCATATATCAAAGTGAAATAAAAATTTTGTGATCTCTTCAAAATTATAAAGAAGTTCTCATTTTGTAAATTATGCGCGGAATCGTGGGCAAAATTAATATTTCCCTTTTAAAACATTAAGTCATATTAAATTTTGATTTATGAATGAATTTGATTCACAGTGATACGCGATCTTCAAAATTATAAGGAAATTCTGATTTTGTAAATTTGTCCCGAAGCTAAGCTAGAATTCCGAAATTGATAGGAGCAACTTTAATTTACCAAGCATACAAGCGACATGGAAATGATTCGTGTGTGAATAAATTTGCATGACAGTCATAATATTTACCATCGTGTGTCGGCACCTCTACGAATCGTCAAATCGCATTTACCTGAAAATTGAGTTCTCTGCTTGTCGCTCGGTTCAAAGTGTTTGTCAGTCAATACCGGAATTCACTGAAATACCAAAAAAAACCGTAGGCACAATGTTTATTTGGTAAATTCGACATTTCTAATTTCCCAGTGACTATTCGAAAGTTAAACATAAAGAGGAACGAACACGATTCCGCGATTGTTTTGGGAATTGATAGATAATTTCTGAAAGATAACATCGGGATACAAAGAAAATAGAAAATCACGAAATCCGTTTCGAAGCGATTGTTAATTATTTGTGGTTGTTGATATCGATTACCAATGATGTTACAACTGTACAATGTCTGTCAATATTTAACAACTACAAAAAGCTTGATCGATCGTTGTCGTTTCGTTGCTGCGTTGTAAAACTGTTTTGTAATGTTTCGCTGTTGATATTTGGATAATCACGGATGTTCTCGATTAAGTATTAAGAATGATTTCTTGGATCGATGTCTAGACGTGTCACTGGAAAATTATGCGAGCATTCGCGGGAGGATCGATGCGAATGATCGCGATAAGAAACGATGCCGTAAATTGGTCTCGTCGCACGGTGCCTCGGTGAACCACAGCGTTATCGATATATCGATGTAATAGAGCTACTAAAGAGGCACTAGACGGAGACGTGCTAAGATCGACGCAACTGGTGTCTTTGTATTCACGATATTCGAGCTGTTCTAGAGCAAATCGAACGTATTCCTAACCCGGTGACACTCCTTCGCTCTTTCGTCACCCCTCGTGCTTATAATTAAGGTTCTCTATCGAACGCCAACGGCAGCATGAACAGGTATTCCACGATTCGAGTGCTCAGACTACTCCTTGACACTCCTTCTCAACAATTCGGATGCTTACTGACAACGAAACGAGCCTGAACCGTTGTTAATTCTCCCGAGCATTCGCAATGACTTATTTCGATAGCAGTAAACGTGAATAATAAAATATCTTCGCACACGGGACTGTGTGAACGTGTTAAACTTTGACGAGAAGAAAATTTGATTCAAAAGAAACGAATACAATTAATATTTAGTTGATTCTGTTTAAAATTCTCGTCACAAGCTTCACACTTTGTACAGCAAAGAGTTGATGATTTAAGGGAGAGACAGGGTGGCAAGAAAAAGACCACCATTTTATTCTCTTAAATATCATTCAGCTTTTTGTAACACGTGTTTGGAATCACTGTATATGAAAAATAATCTCAATTCATTTTACAACTTCCATTACTGTGCTACTCCCTTCGATGAAATGTGAAATGAAATATTTTGACTTTACTATCCATCGTGTTAATGTTATTATGTTGGTAACCAACCTTGAATGTGTATGAATGCTGTTGTTTTCTGAATTATTCCACGTTAACTCGTCTTCGTCTTTCATATTCTATAAATTGTTCTTTCCATCTCTCTTTCTAGAACTACCCTGTGCACTATTCTTCTCATAGATGTCTTGCATTGATACCCTTTCGAATTAGACTACCTGACCAATTATGGTCGCGTTGACACTTGTTGTTAAGGAATATAATGATTTGCTAGCTTAGAATTTAGATTAAACCTTTGAATTCGCTTGCTTACTTCACTCGTTCGCAATTTAATTTTTCTGCAATGATACACATGAAATAATCGCTAAATACGGTTGAATTAACAATGTTGCTTCAAAGGTTTAATTCTCCCAACTGTACGTCGTTTCATTCTATTGGTGATGGTCTGCTCGTTCTTTAATAGGATTTCTGTCAAATTACGATTTCAAAGGCGAAGTTCGAAGCAAGAAAAATGCACGAGGCTACACTATTTTTGCGATAAAAAACATCCATAACAACGTTAAAGATATTTATAATATTATAGGATATTAATAAGAATGTTAACACCGTCGCTTTTATACAATATATTGAGGAACTCTCAACTGCTGATTTACAATTTCAAAGAAACTATTATAAATGTCCGGTAATTAAAGTGTTAATCAATTGAGAAAGCCTCAATTACCACAAATAAATATAATCGGACAGAAATGTTAGATATTTGCAAGTTCAAATGGCGCTAGAAATTCATTTGTTTAAAAAAATCATCGGGTCATATTTAAATAGGAGGTAAAATGTAGCCCAACACGCTTCAGAAGTGCTAGTTGAAGGAGAAGGCTCAATTAGTCGAAAAATCCGCAAGATTTGCATGTTAAAGATGGCGAAGAAATTGGACGTTGTCCAAAAAGCGCGACTCGGTCCGTCACATCGCTGCCGGAGCTTTCATCCGTGAAAGTTTTAAGGGGGAGGAGGGGGGAAGACCAGGTCAGGGCGAAGAATTTCGCAGCCTGCCTCGGGGACCATCGTCGAGAATTTCGCAACAGTTTTCTTGTTTTCGAGAATCTCGAGGAAGTCAGCGTGCATTTTTCTTCCCTCGTCAACTTTGTCTCCCTGTCTTTTGCGTCTCTTCTAAGCGATTTATGCGTTCGATCCCCCGGGTCGTGGTTCTTCCTCTGTATATAGGTACAGTCCTTTTGGTTACGTTCTGTGTTCTCGTCTCTGATAAATGATGCACGTCGAAAAATCATTTTCACCGTGTCGCGAACAGATCTTGCTGAAAGTTTTGTAACGTTGAGGAAATGCTGCTATCTCCGGACTTACTAGTTTAGACTGATGTACGGGGTGTCACATTTGTAGTGAACCATGCAGTTGTTTCTTAATATTCAAATTCAAATCCGAAAATATTCTGAACTGTATTATACGGTTTTCGTTTGACGTTTGTTAGTTGTGAATTATTACAAAAATTAATAAGAAGCTTAGATAGTTGACTGTTTGGTGTGTACTGTGCACAATATTTCTCAGAAGTGAAAGTAATCACAATTTGTGAGACACAGCGGTGATACGTATTCAAAAACACTCATACAAAATCAGTATACATAGTCAGCAGTAGTCAGTAATTCAAAAATATTCTAAACTATATTTTACAATTTTTGATCTGACGTTTACTAGTTGTGAATAATTACAAAAATTAATAACAAGTTTAATCGCCAGCAGAAAATTCAGTGTATGCTATGCTCAATATATATCACAAGTGAAAATAATCAGAATTGGTCAGACACATTAGTAATACGTATTCAATAACACGCATACAAAGTCATTAGCAGTCAGTAATTTGAAAATATTCTAAACTGCATTTTACAATTTTGATCTGACGTTTACTACTTGTGAATAATTACAAAAATTAATAACAAGTTTAATAGACAGCAGAAAATTCAGTGTATACTATGCTCATATATCTCAGAAGTGAAAATAATCGAAATTGGTCAGACACAGCAGTAATACAATTTTATACAATACAATATTATACAAAAAATTAATAACAAGTTTAATAGACATCAGAAAATTCAGTGTATACTATGCTCATATATCTCAAAAGTGAAAATAATCGAAATTGGTCAGACACAGCAGTAATACAATTTTATACAAAAAATTGAAAAACAAGTTTAATAGACATCAGAAGATTCAATGTATACTATGCTCATATATCTCAGAAGTGAAAATAATCGAAATTGGTCGGACACAGCAGTAATACAATTTTATACAATACAATATTATACAAAAAATTAATAACAAGTTTAATAGACATCAGAAAATTCAGTGTATACTATGCTCATATATCTCAGAAGTGAAAATAATCGAAATTGGTCAGACACATTGCTAAGACATATTGAAAAACACAGTCAATAGTTTTTTAATAACATACAACTAAAAATGTAACTTTGTACAACAATTCTCAATATAGTCGTTATATTATAATTCTCCCGTTAAGCGAGTAATTAGCAGCCAATTTCTCGATAATTGAGGTTTATCCTCGCTAATTGATTTCAACAGCCACGGTCGAGCATAATATTCCATGGTATTATCTTGACGATTATTAGCTAAACATAATCTGTCTGTGTCGTTCGTTGTTAAATATTAATTTTCACTGTGAATGTTCACTACAACTGAGACACGAACATCGATAATTTATTAGCTCAACACTTTGGTGTTCACGAAACCTTGGTACACTGATTTCACAATCGTCGAAGCATTACTAAGCCGCTTTCGATCCACGAAACAACACTTTGTGTCAACAATCCACGAGTTCTCGGTGTCTCGAGTTAATCACCTACCTACTTGTACGACGATGTTCACACACGAGCTTCTAAAATTCCACATTCAAGCGGATTGTGTCTTCTTCACGCGACATCCTAAGCGATCAAAGATTTCAAGTACTCCTTCGATCTGTAGTGGAGCTCTTGACGCGCCTGGTTTTCACGAATGGGTACTTGGTTACCAGGGGTGTGCCAGAACCCGAAATATCAGGAAGAGTAGGAGTCGGGACGAGTCGGGTTCCCGAAAATTTTAAGATTCTCGAAAGAATCGGGTTTTCCAAAATTTTGAGAATATAACATGTGACGAAAAGAATTTTAATAATATACTTATAAATAGACTCCGGATCGTTATGCATTTATGAAGAAATTGGTTGGGTTAAATATGAAACAGTAGAAGATTATAAAAATTTAAGAATATCATAATGTTTTTTTTAATGTAACAAAGTCACATTAAGGGATGAAATCAATTTTTATTTTATTCCTGCTTCCCACAATCAATACAGAACATTTTTATTTTGCATAAAGATCCGCAGTCTACTTATAAATAT
>CM052202.1:5883323-5894998 GCA_028455805.1 Lasioglossum figueresi | reverse complement strand
ATTACAGGTCAGACGGTCAGATGCATTCTAGAAGCACAAGTTCGACACACGTCGAATGACCAGGTGGAATAAAGTCTTCTACATTAAAGTTGCTGGGAGCTTTCGGACGAACCTGATGTTTCTCAGAGAAGATTACAGGTCAGATGATCATGTGCAATCCAGAAACACAAGTTCGAGTAACATCAAAGGACCAGGTGAAGGATAAGAATCAAATCACTCCGCACTGACGTGTCTTTTGGTTTCGAGCGTAACCGGGTTACCGTATTCTAGACATCGCCGATTTACGCCCATAGATCGTATGTACACGAGTCACGCGAAAGTGGTCTCTACGTGTGTGTCTTCTGTACGAGTTTATTGTCGGCAGAAACGTCGGCCCGTGAATCGATACTGCAGGTACCTATTGAGGTCATAGTGCATTATGCAACCAAAACCGTGTCTCCTCGCCCGTAAATGGTTAAGTACGTAACAGCGCTCATTATTCACAGCGATCCGTATCTGCTTTAATTGGGACACATAGATTCCGAGTCGCGGGCCTGAAGTAATTGATGACGAATTGCTTCGCCTGTTCCGCTGGGGAAAAAGAACCGAGGAGCATCGATGGGGAGGCATTTAACTTTCGCAAACTTGTTAGCCCTCGGAAGCTTGCAACGAGTCGAAGAGAACGAAAGTGAACAATGAACTGATGTCTACTGTCACAGAAGTTCCCTTCGGGTTCGGAGTTTGTCAGAATATTGCTGCTGCGCCGGAAGCTCCACTGAAGACGAACAGGAATTTCAATTCGTGTTTCAAAAGTTGGAAATATGTTACATCGTATTCATTCTAAAAAGGGATACGATGCTAAACATTTTTTAAAAATCGACATTGCAAACCAAAAATTCTGAAATAATTCACTGTCGTGTGTGCTGTTAGATAGAATGTTCATGAATTTTTTCTTAATTTTTTGTTGAGCAGAACAGACGAAATAGAGCATAATGGATGGTCTGACGAAAAATCAATTTGATCTGGGGGCACATTGATTGTTGGTCAGACCGTTGGATAGAATTTTTTCAAAATTCGATTTTGCAACCAAAAATTCTGAAATAATTCACTGTCACGTGTGTTATTAGGTAGAACGTTCATGAATTTTTTCATAATTTATTGTTAAACAGAACAGTGAAAATAGAGCGCAATAGATGGTCGGACGAAAAATCAATTTGATCTGCGAGCACTTTTCAGCATGTTATGTAAATGTAAATTAAATCGCTGTCGCTTTTAACCGATCAATTGAAAAATTCTGTGGATCCATGGTTCCGAAAGGACAAAACCGTTGAATATAAAAAATTGACAGTGAACAGTTTGCAAAGCGACAAAACTGAATTCGATGCTCAGCGTCGCGGCGCCACATTAATCAGACGCGACCGGTGTAAATTCTCACGCGGCCAAATTGAGCCGTGTAAATTTTTATTCGGCACGGCGCGAATTGAAACCGAACGAAGTGAGAAGAGAGGAGCGAACGGGAAAATCGAAAGGCGGCAGCGTCTCGACGTGGAAAACGATTTTCCGTTGGCGCAGGCAGAAGGCGGTACTGGAATTCCGTTACGTTTACGGAAACGTAGCCGTACGTTGCCGCGATGACGAACAATGCATTTCAAGCCTGTTGTATAGCGGGCCCGATGACGAAAACGGAAACCATCGTGCCCAATGAAACTCGTGCCGTTGCCTGGAAGAAAAGAAAACTCTTCTCGCTCCAACGTTCTCCACCCTCGGAATTGAATCCAGCCCGGTGGCTGGCTAGCTATTATATAACTACGATAACATCAGGGATCCGCCGGAAATGCTTGCCACTCTATACGATACGTGTGTCAATTTTCTAAATTAACGTCGCCCTCCGGCTACATTCTGACAGACCATACTATATCGCAAAATGTTATTGGAAAAGTCAGTTTTCGTGTGGGGCGAGCCAAAGTCACTTACTCCGGGATACAGATCGCATTCGAAATCTACCAAAACGTTCGAAAGTACGAAACGAAAGCGTAAAACGATTTGTGCAAAGAAATATAGAAAAAATACTACAATGAAAGTTTTACAGAATGTAAATAATCGTTTGAAGAGATTGAAAATATCACGTAAGCACAAAAATCAGACAAAATAGTATAGGTCCCTTAGAAAAGAAATACAAATGTCATTAATTTATCCTAACGCTAAACGGGCCCAAAAATGGCACTCTAGACCACAGTATTCCTATAAATTACATTAAAAGTACGAACAGAGTTTGCAACGTTCGTTTTCTCTATAACTAAAATACATTTAACGAAGAAATAGTTGAACGCCACTTGTTGACTTCCGCAGAGTTTGCGGGAAAACAGTTTCGCTGCTGCCCGCGACTGCATAATACATGAACGAATAAATTTCTGCTCGAATTGGAGAAACGAGGTATTTTCAGAGTTGCATATTGCGTCCGATTGATACGGGGTCGTAACTCTTGCCAGTAGATCGATTAAGAAATATCCAATTCCGGGAGACCTGTTCCGAGAAAAAAAATGTCCGACCCGATGGTTCCCACATCCAGAAAGAAAACAGCCCTTGGTGTAAGAGACAGGGTGGTTGGTTCCCAGAAAGAATACGTGCGACATGTTCCCCCAGGTGTACATGAATCTGGTGTACGCGATGGCGATTCCGATACCGTCTTTCATAATCTCGGTGATATACCTCACCATCGCCTACTTCAAGATCTACAACGAAGAGGAGGAGGTCCTCGTGCCCGGTGAGGAGGGAGAGGACGGAGGAGATGGTGAAGGAAGCAACGGGGCACCGCCATTGACGAGCAGCGCCCTTACGCCCGGCAGTGAGGCTTTCAGGGAAGACCTAACAAGCTTCGGGTATCAGCTGCAAATCGCCATGGTCGACGACGTCAGCAGGGACAAGCTAGACGAGATATCCAACTCGTACTCCACTCAGGGGTAAGCGGACATCTTTACATTTACTGTGGCAGAAATTGTTTTGTACAGTCACGGAAACATACAATTTTTCTAAACAGCTTTTCCACCGCATTTCAGGAGGGTTCTACTGCATTACTTGTTATTCTTTGTACAGAAAAATCAATTTATCCTATGGTCAACTATTACCATCCGTATTCATAGCTGAATTTATTGAAGTAGGAATTAAATAAAAACATACTTTTTCTACTAATGGTTTTTCAGGTATAAGATTATTTGTGACGTCGTTTTACAAGATGTTTACAAGACGTCATTTTACTAAACATGTTGACACAACTTGCTAAGGAAACGAAAAATATGGTCTACAGACGTATTCGCTATCTTCGCAAATTTAAACAATTTATATAAAATATTTATTTCACAACTGCTTCGACCAAAAATTTTCCTTCAGCCACACAAAATTAACTCTGATTGTCAATCTCCTTTAAACATTCGACACAAAAATTAAAGTTAAATCCGTGGAGCCAAAAGGGGCAGGAAACATACAATTTTTCTAAACAGTTTTCTCATTGCACTGTATGAGGGTTCACTGTATTCGTTATTATTATTTATACAGAAAAATCAATTTATCCTATGTTCAGCTATTACCAACCGTATTCATAGCTGAATTTATTGAAGTAGGAATTAAATAAAAACATACTTTTTCTACTAATGGTTTTTCAGGTATAAGATTATTTGTGACGTCGTTTTACAAGATGTTTACAAGACGTCATTTTACTAAACATGTTGACACAACTTGCTAAGGAAACGAAAACTATGGTCTACAGACGTATTCGCTATCTTCGTTGCGACCAGCAAATCTAGACAATTTCTACAAAATATTTATTTCACAACTGCTTCGACCAAGAATTTTCCTTCAGCCCCACAAAATTAACTCTGATTGTCAACTCGACTTTAAACATTCGACACAAAAATTAGAGTTAAAATCGTGGAGCCAAAAGGGGCAGAAATCACACCATTTTTCTAAACAGTTTTTCTATCGCACTGTACGAGGGTTCACTGTATTCGTTATTATTATTTATACAGAAAAAACAATTTATCCTATGGTGAGCTATTACCAACCGTATTCATAGCTGCATTTATTGAAGTAGGAATTAAATAAAAACATACTTTTCCTACTAATGGTTTTCAGGTATAAGATTATTTGTGACGTCATTTTACAAGATGTTTACAAGACGTCATTTGACTAAACATGTTGACACAACTTGCTAAGGAAACGAAAAATATGGTCTACAGACGTATTCGCTATCTTCGCAAATTTAAACAATTTATATAAAATATTTATTTCACAACTGCTTCGTCTAAGAATTTGTCCTCAGCCCCACAAAATTAACTCTGATTGTCAACTCGACTTTAAACATTCAACACAAAAATTAGAGTTGAATTCGTGGAGCCAAAAGGTGCAGGAAACACACAATTTTTCTAAACAGTTTTTCCATCGCACTATATACGAGGGTTCACTGTATTAATTGTTATTATTTGTACAGAAAAGTCACACACACACAATTTATCCTCCGATCAGTCATTACTAACCGTATTCATAGGTGAACTCATTGAAGTAGGAATTCAACAAAAACATATTTTCCCTACTAATTATTTTCTCATGTATATGATCATTTATAAAAAAAGTAGTTCAGTGTATGTATATAACGAAAATAATACTCGACGTTAAACTGTATTTCCTTTAACACCGGAGGTTAGAAAATCGTATACTTATCGCACATCGGCTGAGCATGTGAACTGGATTTTATGTATTGGATACTAAAAACCAGGTGCTTCGCTCGTTACAAGTAATAACGTTACACCACGGCTAATGGCAAGCTGGGTTCAATCGAGCGAAAATAAGCGTAGTTAACGGGACACTTGGGTGGCTTTGAGTGGTGTTCTCCTCGGCATCCGGGAAGGCATGTTATTCCACTGCGGGGCTTCCGGTCAATCCGCTAACAGAAAGACGCGAATTTAAAAGAATCATGAATTCCGTCGGGGTAATTGTTTCAACGACCTGATTCTATTGTGTTCGAGCAATTTTCCCGGCGATTGACTTGTCCCAGGAAAATGGATGTTAGTTTCAACGATCGGCTTGTCGCGAATATTTTCAAACGTTCGCTGACTCCACCAGCTTCGATCTTTTAAAAATTGTCTCTCCGAGCAAACACTAAAAAAGAAAACTGCAATCACAAAAATCTATTAAAATAAAATTAGATACTCTGGCTGTCATCAAAATTAATTTCTATTTGCGAATAATTAATTCTGTCAACCAGACGTGGCAGACATGGATTTAAACTTAATAGTATGCAGTTTCAATCTGGTTAATGACGTATCAAATTATTATATTAATACTCACAAATGAATATTTCCTTTAATCGTCGTTGCGTATATAAATGCTGTGTATGATTACACGTGTGTAGAATGTATACTACAGGCTACACGAAAACTGTAAACTCACTTCGAGCATGTCTGCTACTCAAGCAAGGTGAAACGCGAAGTGAAACGCTGTTTACTAGTTCACGAGGTAAAGTTACGTTTTCCAGGTAATAATAGGTGAAAATAGAACATTTAATTTCCAGCTCGAGCTGTTGGAACGTCGGACAGCTGAGCGCTGGGTCACACGTATGCACACGCACACTACCAAAAAAACAAAGGGTGCTGACCCCAACGTCGACCACTCCTTGAGTGCTTCGCTGCTATTTTTTCGCCGCAGTTAACGTATTTTTACTTTTACCTTTTCGCCAATTATGCTCTGCAGACTTGTCCTCAATAATATTCTGGATACAGTACGAAACTGTCACGAACGCGAAACAGTTTTATTATAAATGCGCGAGAACTTTCTACACGTTTCCGTTGCGCCAAATTGATTCCAATTTGAACAATAATCAATTTATATAAACTGTAATATTTACTGCAATTTATCTAAAATGTAATATTTACTGCAATTTTTCTAAATTAATTTTACAATAGTCACTGATACTTCTGATTATATTAGAACAGTAGTTAATATCTAATCTCAGTATCTAATCAAACACATTGAAGTATCGTATGAGGTATTATATCAATTTAATTTTCAAGTAAAAATAGTTCCGACCGCAAACCTTTAATAACCATGTATCCAACGCGACGCGTATGAATATTTGATCTACGGGGATATTTCTTGTTAGAATAAATGAGCTAAAATTGCGCATAAATTTACTAGATTGCGTAAAGGCAAGTGCGCACGAACGAACGAAAGAAAAAAAAAACGATAAAAGTAGCGAAAAAATTGCAGCAAAGCGCTCAAGGAAACGACCGCAGTCGGGGGCATCACCCTTTGTTTTTCGACTGTGTGCGTGCGTACGTGTGACCGAGCACTCAGCTGACTGCGGTTTTAAGCAGAGCACGCGGTAAGTCCAATTTCCAACCGCTTATATCTACAGCGCGGGCTCGGGAAAATATTGGCAAACTTGAAATTTTCAATTTTCGAAAAATAGTCGACATTTAAACTGTTACACATCTGTAAAAAAAGAGTCGTACAATAAACCCGAACCGATTTTAGAACTTGAAGTCGCTGGTATACGACCAATATAAACGTTTCTCCTCGTATTCTTCTTTCAATTGTCCTATTAACACATTACCGACATGGCTAAACACTTTTTAATGGAACCTTCGATAGCAACAGCAATTTTCATTGTGAACTAACAATTCACCCTCGATAACGTCGTCCAATAGTTTCATCTAAGATTGCAATGTAAAAGAGAATTTCTCCGCTCTCTTTTGGTACAGCACAATTATTGAAAGTCCTATTAATAAGCTTGCGGCAGGTAAAGTGTTAAGCTGAAACTAATACATTAATGTCATGAAATATTTTTACACGTCCAAGGTTTTAAATTGTACGTGCCTATTATTGTCATAAATGCATCAAATTCGTTCGTATGGTTAATGGTTTCAAACATAATATGACAGTATTTCTAAATTCTTCTTATTTTTTTTTTATAAATGCATAAAATCCGCAGTGTACGGACAACCGTGAATTCTTGAATTTTCGTATTTCGAGTTTCTGCGAGGTTTTCGGGGCCGCGACCCCGCTATGCAGCGCAATGCTACGCCAGCGATAAGCCGCCTATAGCACGGTAGCTCGATTAATCGAAGAAACACTGACCTCGATCACTTTCGCGCATTCCGCGAAACATGTAGGTCTAGCGTCGTCGCGCCCCCTACTCGTCTGATAAAAAGCCGAATCCATTCCCATGGTATCTCGCTTCCCATCGATCGGATCGTTGTGCATAAAACCACGACCGGGGATTCTGTCGCCGGCAACAAAACCCGTTCCTCCGGTTGCATCCGAGGCATCGAATGGGAAGATCGAGTCCGCGGGCATCGGGAGCGGCCTTTGTGCGCGCGGGTATGGTTGAAAGAGAGCGAAAGGGAGAGAGAGAGAGAGAGAACGTGTGTCGCAGATTGTATATAAATATCGCAGGCCGGCCTACACGCTCGCCAAAGCATCGATATCGGATGATTATGCGGTCAATTTCACCGGTGGCCCGCGACAAACCGAAGATATCCGATGACCCGGCTGCGCAAACACTGCGGCGTGCGCGCGGAATTCGATTAGCTCCGTAGTCCCTATCGAATCGGATCTATGGCTTCGAGATTTCCTGAGCGACGATCGACCAGCTTACCTCGTACACGATTTAATCCTTCTGCGCGACAGTCTTTCGACCGCATGTTGCGGTGTTCATTTCACAGCCTGCCCTACACTCCCAGATTACAGGCACACGTGTCTCTTCCCTTGAATTTCTCGGTGACACGTGGGCGATTTTGGGTTCGTTTTGAATATGGCGATATCGCCTACTGAAAGTACAGTGTCCTGCTTGAAGTTTCGCAAGCAATCATTTCTCAAACGTCGTCGTCGTCGTTGTACAAAATCGTATTAAATGATCTTGAATTCCTCGGTGACACGTGGACAATTTTGGATTTCTAATTAATTAGACGGTGACATTACCTACTAAAAATATACAGAATGATGTACTTGAATTTTGCAAACTGTAGCTCTTTGTAAAAAATACGACTACATGATCTTGAATTTCTCGGTGACACGTGGACAATTTAATATTTGTAAAGAATTCGACATTGGCATTACCCACTGAAAATATACAGAATGTTCTACTTGAATTTTTCAAACTATAGCTCTTTGTAAAAAATACTACTAAATGATCTTGAACGACCTTGGAAGACGAAAGAGTTATAGGTCAGTGAATTCGTTTCGGGAAAGTCCACAAGCTTACCCAATCAAAAAAATGATTGTATAAAAATGATTGCATAAACAAAAAACAAAGATCGAATAGTGGAACAACGATTTCTATATGCTTTTCTTTTTGTTCGTACGAGTAGATTAGACGTAATATATACATTATTGTTTAGCATGTCCGATTATACGCGCAGGATGCGATTTCTACATTCTGGGTCAGAAACAAATCACTCGCCCTGATGTAAAAATTCTTAGCCGACGTCGAGTAGAAAATACAATGAACATCTTGTGGGGGCTACCTTGCAGGAACGATCTTGAGACTATGAAGAAGAATAAAGCGGACAGAAATTTAATGCAACCGGGCTGCATGGGACGCGTTCAGATGCCTTTGGTCGTGGCAATTCAAAGGCGGAATAATGACGTTACCTCGGAAACTTCGCAGCGCTTCGACCTGTTTGCACTCTCTCAGCATTTAATGTGTTTGAGTAATTGTCGTGCACGGTTAATGGGAGAATTTCCTGCACGTCCTCGCAATTGTACGCCCAATTCATTTGGTAACTTGTTTGAATGCCGCACAAATGGACAAAGTTCTAGAATCGATAATGTTCAGGATACGTAAATAAACTGGATATACTTTTTATCGAAACGCTTCTTGTGCTTGCCGTGTATAAACGTCTCGCTAAACAGTACCTACTGCTGGTCAAGCTATTTTGAGGCTGCTTTTACTTTTGTTCGAACCAGCCCTGCAGAATACTTGAATCGAAGTTTCACGTAAATACTCGCGATATCATCTAACTGTGTAATTACTTTAATTATTCCACTCGAATCGCCCGTTCGAATAAGCCGATTCAGTTAATACAATTTCTAGTTACTCAACAGGTTTTACTGTTTCAGCGTCAGTTACATCGCTATTCTCTCTATCCGAAAATAGATCAATTAGAAAGACTATACGAAATTAAGCAGATCAAGTAGTTCCACTTACTGTCACTGAATCGTTTCTACAAATTACGAAATGGCTCCTTTTCTTTCTCGAAAAGTGATAACTTCATCACGCTTCGATTGTACTTTAGAACCGACGCGTCCGCGAATAAACATATCATTTTCCTAATTAATCATGAAACAATAATATGTGTAAGCATCTGATGGAAGACTAATGTGTTCTGAATACAAAAACAAAATTGGTGGCCCTCAAAACCTAATACAACATCAGAAAATATTAGAAAATCAATCAAAACGAACAACAGTCCTTTGATGATTGAGATAGAAGAAGAATGATGTTATCTTTACTGGGATTATAAAGATATGAGAATGATCGGCAATTTTGTTTGTAACAGGTACATTTACCCCACCAAATAAAATCGCGATTTACGCTCGGTACACCTAGTTAACAAGCAGCGAAATATTATTGAAAAAATCAACACCGTGTCGCGCGCTATGTATGTATAGAAGTTAATTAGCTTCCGGCACATGTAAGCATTTCCAAAAGATTTATTTGAGCGTTTCAATTTTATTATTCACACTGTTTGCACGACAACCCGTTTAACCGTGAAGTCCCCTTAAGGAAACGACCACTTGAAAGCACCGGCAGCAGTTTTTGGCAAGCCGACAACGCCATTATCTTTTCCTGCTTTGTTCGATGGGCTCCTTTCTCCGCGATTCCACTTTCTCAATAAAATGGAACAGCCAACAATAAACCTGAAGCGGGGTCTCTCTATTCTACTTTGCTTCGAAAAGCGCAACCCTCGACAATAAACTGAACACAATGTTACACTTTATTAAATATTCACCCTGTATGCTTGCAATATTCGATACAGAAAACACACCTGACTCGGCTAAACAATTGTCAATGTGCAACACACGTGCATAGAACGCCGGGATGCAAAGGAATTGTAAAATGTTTGCAAGGTGTGCGAGGAGATGCAATAATCGAGTTTTACGTTCTTCTATCGTGTAGTTTCCAAATTGAATATCGACCTCTTTCGTCTTGTTGTGTTCGTAAGCCGTGCCATCTTGATTTTTCTTCGGAAGGAACAACTTTCTGTTCGGTATGTGTGTCTTACACAATTGCTGCGGTAAATTTATATTTAAATATTAGGTCGTTCATTTTCTGCCTCTTGTACTGCTTTCTAACTATTCAAGTATATTTTTTTGTCATCGCATCAAATATGCAAAATCAAAGTACGCATTTCCATCACCTTTTGCTGTTTTATCGCCGCAAGGGTAAAAATGCAGTGCGCGAGAGAAAAAGTTGTGTGCCGTTTAAGGAGAGGATGTGCCATCGGATTAGCATTCTTTTCGCTTTTTTCAACATTCTTTATGCGGTGCCAATTTAATTTTAACCGCAGCCGTAAAGAAATTCTCCGAGCATGGGATCTTTCAGCCTGAAAAATCGCAAGAGATCATTGAACAAAATGGAAAAAATTGGCTTTCATTTGCCTAATAAAGTAATACTGTTAGTGAGAAATAAATTCTCAAGAATTATTGTACTTGTTATTTCAAGGAACTCTGTCGAACACTTGTTTTGAGGGAGCCTGTAGAAACGCAGCAGTTCCGTCACAGACTGCGAGACGCCATGGCGTTCTCGTTTTCTGCAAGAGCGACTTTACTAGACACCATGTCTCTTGTCATGGTCAAACAGCTGCTACATATAACAGATGTTCCGATATTTTGGAACGTACACGTTTCTAATCCATTTTTCTTTTATTTTTTTACTACTAATCTCATGTTAAATGAATGTTAGATTTTTGAAGTATTCTAGAAACGTTCCAGAAATTAAAAAAACACGATTAAAATGAATGGGGAATTTTATGGTATTTTATGAAATCAGTGTGTCGAAGCAGTTCGGTATTTTGATCATGAGTTTCCGATAACTTTTTCATACCCAAGCCGTGAGGAGTAAGTAACGGCTGTTGTTCTAGGGTTTTCTGTATAATTCTTTACCCGAGTCAAAGAATTTCTCATTTATAGCATAGCACGGGAAAAACTTTGGCGACTGGTAGTCTGGCAAATAAAGTTTTCTATCTCCGACTGCTGGAACTTTTCGTGTTTTCGCGACCTAAGTAATTTTATACTTCTATAATTTCTCGAGCAGCGCCGAGAAACTGATCGGTGACTCGAGCGTATTTCTCGTCTGGAACGCGGGACCGTAACCAACGCGGAGAACAACTTTGAAAGTTGGATATGTTGCGAAGAAATATGTATTGCTCGGATCGTGAAGTTTATGCACAACAATCACGGAGCGGCGCGTGTTGAGAAGCTAAAAGTCGAAGAAAAGGATTCGTTGAAATTCTCGAATGAATTCTTCTTTCACAATTAAATGGGACAATGGGATTGGGAACAATAAAAACGTCCTGCATCCATTGTGGGAAGCAGAAGTAAAAGAAAAATTTATTTCATCCTCCAATAACTTCGTTACATTCAAAACAATATTATAACGTTCTTAAATTTTTCTAATCTTTTGCTGTTTCATATTTCGCCCA
>CM052202.1:5869658-5883223 GCA_028455805.1 Lasioglossum figueresi | reverse complement strand
TTGAGGAAGCTTCTTTTGAGGTAAATTTAAAACAATTTTTAATAATTAAAGTAATTTTATAGGAAAATTTAAGCCACAATATTTTACCTAACGTTTCTTACTACAATTTCTGTTTTTGAAGAAGTTACCCCTTTCAAGGAGGTCCAATATTTTTAAAATACCCTGTATAGAAATTCTAGATTATAAATTTGAACAATAAGTAACTTATTTGATGCAATGAAAGCAACAAGTGATAAAAATTGAGGAAGCTTCTTTTAAGGTAAATTTAAAACAATTTTTAATAATTAAAGTAATTTCATAGGAAAATTTAAACCACAATATTTTACCTAACGTTTCTTACTATAATTTCTGTTTTTGAAGAAGTTAGCCCTTTCAAGGAGGTCCAACATTTCTGGAACACCCTGTATCCACTACTCCAGAAAATTAAGGGATCACTAAATCGTGACTGCAAGCTTGTCGATCTTCAAATCCCTGGGACTTCGCGTAGAAAAGTTTTACAACATTCTCCCTGTGCTCATTTTCAAGGGTGAAGTCGTAACCTTCGCACCCTTGAACTTAATTTCCTGAAAGACCCTTCTTCATCATAAAAGCGAGAAATCGACGTCGCTTTTTTACATTTGCAGTTTTCCGAAGCGAAACATTCTACGGAGTTGAAAGGATTTTTTCCCCCGTATTCGCTCCAACGAGACCTTACGAAGGGAAGTCTCACCCTTACGATGAGAACTGGTTTTAAAAAATGATTTGTGATTTTTTAGTGTGGTTTCACCACTTAAACCAGCGGTTTCCAACCTGAGAGGCTATAATTTTTGTAATAAAAAATTAATTTGAAGTTTTCTCTTTTTTGTAATCAAGTTTTCATTATTTAAAACGTGTCCGATGAAATTGAGTTACGAGAAACGTGGAAAATCTCGTAACGTTATTGAAGTTCCTGCATGAAAATACTGAACTGTTCTAATCTCTTACCGTTCAATATTTTCGGAATAAAATGATTAGAAGTTTCAACGTGTCGATTGAATATTTTATACTATTGGACATTTCTATAAATGGACAATGACATTCGCGATCTGATCGCAGCAGATCGCAGATATCCGAACCAATATTCACTCGACAATAGCAAACGCTATATGTATGTACATTTTCGTTGGATGTGAATCGACGTTTGTATGGGATGCGTGAGGCTAAGCAAGGACACGAACATCGATTCTGGCCTAACCACCACCGTCGCCATAGTCTTATTAACTCCAACAACTCGTACTGTTTTTATTTCCGACCCCTTTTATACCCACACAATCCGAACAGCCTGTCACTGCTCTGTCACATTTGTTCATCAAATACTGCAAAATTAATGTACAGTTTCCCCGAAACCTGTCAAATTAATTCTGGAAGACCTTTCGTCGATAACTCACCTCGTAAGCGCGACCCCATCCGTTAACAAAAAGACGATAATATAATCCATATTGAAAATTACAAAAATAGTTTCCACACCCTTACGTAACCAGTGAAATTTCTGATATTCATGATCATTGAAATGGCGGTGTTAATACACTAAATTGCTCGTTAGTGTTACGCGATCGATAGTGCTGTCCCCGTTAGGCTTTAGAGCGGCCTTCTGGGAACTTTCTTATACTCCGCCTTATATCACACCTGTCTGGTTAATATAGATTCGCATAGATTTATTTGATCAATGTGAACTAACGTTTTATTGATATTCGTACCCAGACGACGACGTTCACGATGAATATCGAACATCGTATCACGCGAGTCTGGGTATCGAATAAACAATCGATGCTGCCCACAATTTTCATGATTTTCGACACCGAACAGCGTGTACACTTTGATCAATAACACGCTGCCGCTTCGCGTTGGATTGGTTTCGATGCGAGCGGCAAGTAGAGCATGCGCCTGATAAACATTAAGGCATCTGATGTTGCCCCTTCAACTACAAATCTAGTAATCGTTTCGTGTCCCAGCTGCTGTTCCGATCCCTGCTTGCTCCCGTTTCTTCCATTGATTTTATTCGGGAGGCGGCAGATCCGTTTTAATTCGGAATCATTTCGGTCTCGCACCTTCAATAGCGGAATTCAAAAATTTTAGGAGTTTATAAATTAATTTGAATAGACATTTATCCTTAAATTTCGATTATTTCCGAACTAGTATGCATAAATGATATGTACAAATTCTAGAGAAAAACGGATGGCTGATTTGTGTTTGAACAAATTCCTTCTGCTTATGAAATATCTAATTTTTCGATTATTCGACGATGTTGTATTTTCTTTCTTGAGTTTCTTCCATTGATTTTATTCGGGAAGCGGCAGATCCATTTTAATTCGGAATCATTTCGATCTCGAACATTTAACAGCGGAATTGACAAATTAGTAGCTTATAAATCAGTTTGAATAAAAATATATTCTTCAGTTTCAATTATTTTCGAACTAGTATGTATAAATTATACGTACAAATTCTAGAGAAAAACAGGTGGCTGATTTGTGTTTGAACAAACTCCTCTTGCTTATAAAATATCTAATTTTTCGATTAATCGACGATGTTGTATTCTCTTTTCTAAGTTGTCGAAGTTAAGTTTCTTTCATTGATTTTATTCGGAAGGCGTCAGATCCGTTTTAATTCGGAATCATTTCGATCTCGCACCTTCAATAGCGGAATTTACAAATTTTAGGAGCTTATAAATTAATTTGAATAGACATGTATCCTTGAATTTCGATTATTTCCGAACTAGTATGCATAAATTATATGTACAAATTCGAGAGAACAACGGATGGCTGATTTGTGTTTGAACAATCTCCTCCTGCTTATCGAATATCTAATTTTTCGATTAATCGACGATGTTGTATTCTTTTTCTTAAGTTCTCGAAGTTAAATTTCTTCCATTGATTTTATTCGGGAGGCGGCAGATCCATTTTAATTTGGAATCATTTCGATCTCGCACATTTAACAGCGGAATTGACAAATTACTAGCTTATAGATCAATTTGAATAAAAATATATTCTTGAAATTCGATTATTTTCGAATTAGTATGCATAAATTATACGTACAAATTCGAGAGAAAAACAGATGGCTGATTTGTGTTTGAACAAACTCCTCTTGCTAATAAAATATCTAATTTTTCGATTAATCGAAGATGTTGTATTCTCTTTTCTAATTTGTCGAAGTTAAGTCTCTTTGATTGATTTTATTCGGACGGCGTCAGATCCGTTTTAATTCGGAACCACTTCAGTCTCACTTTCAACAGCCGAATTGATAAATTTTAGGAGCTTATAAATTAATTTGTATAGACATATATCCTTGAATTTCGATTATTTCCGAACTAGTATGCATAAATTATACGTACAAATTCGAGAGAAAAACAGATGGCTGATTTGTGTTTCAACAAACTCCTCTTGCTTATAAAATATCTAATTTTTCGATTAATCGACGATGTTGTATCTCTTTCCTAAGTCATCGAAGTTAAGTTTCCTGCATTGATTTTATTCGGAAGGCGTCAGATCCGTTTTAATTCGGAATCATATCGGTCTCGCACCTTCAACAGCAAATTGACAAATTATCAGCTTACAAATTAATTTGAATAAACTTGTGAGTCAAATTTCGACAATTTTCGAGCCAGTATGCTCAAACTTTGTTGCTAAATTGATATTGGTGTACAGACCATGACTACACGTTTCTAACAAATGCGCGTGCTTCTAGCGTTCTAGCGCTGAAATCAATAAACGATTAACGTGTCATAAACTTCCAAGTGTGTCACAATAGTCAATGGGTCCGTTTAACTATGTCGGTGTTGGACCCAGTAAATTTGCAACCCGCTACCGTGCATACCGTGCATTGCATAGTATATTCACACCTCCCTCTTCCGATCTCACTAACGCGATGGTTAGTGAACATGGTCTTCGAGTGACTATCCACGATTCAGAGTTCAAGTCATTTGTCGATGAAGTTGACACTTCACTAAAACGTTTATGTATAATTAGGGACAACATCGTGTGAACAAACAACGCAAATAGGAATCAATGAAATTTTATCGAATTAACGTTACTGAAATAAGTAGACAGCGGATCTGTATGTAAAATAAAAATTTTGTACCTGAATTACAACGAACTTAATATGAATTAGGCAAAAAAAATTTTTTAAAATGATCACATGTTACTAAAACACTATTTGCAAATTAGCACAATATTATTTCTCAACGTTTCGATCTACATCTAGATCATTTTCAATTATTTATTTTTATGTTTGGTTCAAAATTGCATTTGAATTTACCGCTTGATTGTGGCTCGACCAATAGATCGATAAATCATTGGCCATATTGGTTTCCATTTTCTTCACGTTTGGTTACTACCATGTCTGCTGTCGTAGCAGCAACATTGGTTGTCACCCACAGGTTGTTAATTGGTAAAGTTTAAATTTTTTTCGTGACACTAAGCGAGTGAGTAACTATTATGTTTTGGTTTATTGTTTCATGGTATAATTGGTTCCGGGGTTTTTTTCGTTTCATGATTTATTGATTCTTTTTATTTTGTGGTTACAGACGCAATGTTACTTAATTCTCTTGAAAATGATCTAAACGTAGATCGAAACGTTGAGAAATAATATTGTGCTAATTTGCAAATAGTGTTTTAGTAACGTGTGATCGAACCTATGCGCCGGTATCATTTTAAAAAATTTTTTTTGCTTAAGCAACTTACGATCGATATAATTGAACATTTAATATGAATTATATATTACAAAACTCTTAACACATTACCGACCGGTGATTATTGCATAATTTTGAAAAATATATGATTCATGACTGAACACTGTTTAATGGAACCTTCAATAGCAACAGCAGTTTTCATTGCGAACTAACAAGTCACCCTCGATAACGTCATCTAGTACTTTTATTTAAGATTTACATTTAG
This sequence comes from Lasioglossum figueresi, assembly GCA_028455805.1. Taxonomy (NCBI): domain Eukaryota; kingdom Metazoa; phylum Arthropoda; class Insecta; order Hymenoptera; family Halictidae; genus Lasioglossum; species Lasioglossum figueresi. The sequence continues at coordinate 5,878,316 of CM052202.1, read as the reverse complement.
AAGAAAATTTCTATGCTCTCTTTTGGTACAGCACAATTATTTAAAATCCTATTAATAGGCTTTCGGTAGACAAAGTGTTAATATATGTTCAATAGGTTGAAAAGAATATAAAAGTCTTCCAAAATGCATAAATATATCTCTAACTAAATCCATAATAAGTCTAACAATTACGTATTCAAATTTTAACATATCACTGGACATCGGATTTCTATGCAAAATAGATTTGCACCTGAATTGTAACAAACTGGAGTGAAACAGTAGTTTATTCTCATTCTTAATACGTGTAATAGGTTGAAAAGAAGATAATAGTATTTGAAAATTCTTCCAATGTGCATTCTAGTCGTGAATGCACCAAATCCGCTGTCCAGCTCTAAGAAGTAAAAGATCATGTAAACAGGAATCAATGAAATTTTATCGATGTACCGTTGAAACAGTAGTTTATTTTCATTCTTAATACGTGTAATAGGTTGAAAAGAAGATAATAGTATTCGAAAATTCTTCCAATGTGCATTCTAGTCGTGAATGCATCAAATCCGCTGTCCAGCTCTAAGAAGTAAAAGATCATGTAAACAGGAATCAATGAAATTTTATCGATGTACCGTTGAAACAGTAGTTTCTTTCATTCTTAATACGTGTAATAGGTTGAAAAGAAGATAATAGTATTTGAAAATTCTTCCAATGTGCATTCTAGTCGTGAATGCATAAAATCCATTGCCCAGCTCTAAGAAGTAAAAGATGATGTAAACAGGAATCAATGAAATTTTATCGATGTACCGTTACTGTAATAATAAAAAGTTTTTTCAGCAGCGAGACTCGCTGAAAATTGATCACGCCCTATTGACCAGTACCGATACGCTTGTTTCAGAAACTCGAGCAAGCCGATGACGACCAGTATCTCAACTCTTCCTGGGCCGACGGCAGCAGTCTGAAGCGGCACTTTCAAGGTCTGAACAACATCTCGTGGAAACCGCACTAAAGTGACCCAAGAACGGGAACGAGAGAGAAAACGAAGAGGAACGGAGAAGACGAAGAGAGAGTTAGATAGAAACGAAGAGCGGAAGAAGAAGAAGAAGCAGAAGAAGAAGGAAGACGGGGTAGGGGTTAAGGTTCTACGGAGCCTATTAAAGTTACCGAACAGCCAATATTCTCTCAGCAACTAACCAGGAGAACGAATTGGGTGGGGGGAAAGGGGGGCGGGCGATCAAGGAAAACCAAGTATATAATAAACGCGAAACTCTAGAAAAAGTAACGTAGCTACAGAAATTATCACGGACTGAACCAGAGATAGAGAAACACGATGCTCAAAAAAAAAAAATAAAATGGCATGGTACTCATGCGGGAAAACGGGCGTCGATTTGCGTCCAAATAAAAGTCCAGAACGGCGTTCTCTCCTCGAGCAGAAATTAACCGAGAGTAAGGAAATAAAGAAGAAGAGACCGGGAAGAAGTGATCCAGAGATTGTCATCCGTACGCGAACAAAAGGAAAACTATAAGAAGAAAAGAAAAAGAGAAACTAGTATTTAAAGAAAATATAAAAATGCCGCACCGCTGTCGCATAACTGTCCCCGTACGCGCGCTAATTATCATCCATAGAGATATAACGATATTTTGTGACAGACTTTTTTTCTACTCGATAACCGCCCGTGCTACACGACCGTCTTTGAAATGGCGAGAACAACCCCCGAGAAGTTCCGCCGATCGATCAAATCCGTCGAGGACTCGCTCGTCCATCTTGAGACCGATCGAAACACGATCGGCTCGTTTGGCGGGGATCCAAACAGGAAATATTGTATTTAGATTCGTTGCCGATATTCCGATGCCAGATTCTCGTCGTCTCCTAAAGGCTACTTGCTTCCGGCGAACATCGAAGGAGAATCTCGTTTCGACAGAACCCGAGGAGGCCAATTCGGAAGCGCTTTTTTCTTTTCGGAATTGTTCAAACGAAGGGGAACGTTCAAAACAAAAACATTCTACTATCACCGGAAAAGAAAATGATGAAACTCGCTTTACGTCCAAACATTGTCCACGATCATAGACGTATAAGATTGGCTGACCGCGAGTGAGGCCCAGTACATGCGCGACGACACCCTGTGAGAAACAGCTCCTAAGCTACATCGTATAACAATGCCTGTAACCTTGCAAATTCTCGGCACGTTTTTGTCCAGGCTTCCTGTAGCAGGTCCAAACTCTGTCAGCCACATTCTATACTATCCGACGGACGATCGCTTCGAGTCGCTTCGAGTCACTGCGACGAGTAGACGAATTTTCCTAGCGTTCTTTCGAGCAGTTCTATACGCGAATAAAAAGCTTTTCGCGTGATTATTAGCGGAACAGCTCCCGCCCTCGTACCTTCAGCGTCGAATCGATTCGATCGCGACCGAAGAACGCGCACACACAACCCGCGAGAAACTTCCACAAAAATCAGCTCCACCCGTCGCGGTGAAAGTCGCGCGAACGCATTCCTGCCGATTCCGATTTAGCAGAGCTATGTAATACATACAACGCTCCTTTTCGTAGCGATTTAAACATACGCAACACATACGCAACACACACACACACACACACACATACATACATACATGCATACATACACGCACGCAAGTGTTAACGACTCTGGTTCACTGGTCGAGGAGCACTCAGGTGAAGAAGATCACGAAGACGATGCCCGCTAGAAGAGGAGAGATGTCGAACGATCGCGTCGACTAGATAGCTTAAAGAAAACGCGTAAAATTCACTAATTTTAAGAAGAAATACCGTTACCAATTACCATGTATCGCTAAGGTTAATCTGCTTGCTGTGTGATCATGACGCATTCGAGACACGCCACAGTTCGCCACGTGCATCGTAGACGACCGGACACATTGTACCAGGCACCGACACACACGTCTCTGTTCTCACCGTTTCTGATCGAGGGTTCTTCAGGGTGCGGAGGGGGATGATGCTCGCGAGCTCGTTCAATCGAAAATCCCACTTGCCGAGCGATACACACCCCTCCTCCATCCATCAAGCTCTCGCGTGTTTTTTTTATAGGGAAGAATAAGCAAGATGGAGACTAGAGATCGTTCGAAAAACAGGTGGCTGATTTGTGTTTGAACAAGAATCTTCTCCTCGCTCTTGTGAAATATGTTGTATTCCGAAGTATTCTCTCTTTCCTGAGTTGTCGAAGTTAATGGAATTGACACTAATATATACATTATAATATACACGTATACATCTAGGTAATAAAAGAACTTTTCGTAACCTACCGCTATTTACTATTAACGCGAAACGATATTGTAAGCTTTTGTATTCGTTACAGTTTTGAATATCCAATTTACTAAATATTACACACTTGAATTGTAATCGAAAACGCTGGGTACAGAGCGCTGCGAGAAATATTTCAGGTTCAATCCGTTCTCTATTGAACTGTCACTGTAATAATGCTTCAGTGTTTTGTCCAGTAGTTGTTTACAATGTTAACTCTCGCCGGGCGAATCCTTTCGACGTTCTCCACATATTTCTTTGAGATTGATGTTGATCTTGACGCAAACAATAAGTTCGGAACCGACTACTAGAAACTTAGGGTCTGGATAGAACGTTCGCAACTCTCGCTCAAAATGAAAACCTTGGCGAACTCTCAATTCAAAATGAACTTTCCGGATTCGTATTAACTGTCCATTGAAGCTCGCGGGTGTAAGCTGTGTTCGGAAGGGACATTTTACCAACGTTGCATCCAACTTCGTCGATGCTCAAACGATGCAACTCGCATCCTGAAATGTTCACGAATAACTGAGCATTCATTTTGAACGATTTATCGCCGCAAGATTTGACGAAGAACACAAATCAGCCTCGTCACGTGGAGTCTTGTAAACTGCTGAAATTCGAAGGGGTTTCCGAGGACTGTTCGGGTCAAGTTTGTCGTTAGCGACTATGCGGAAAGTCGTTATTTCTGTGCTTTGCGTTATTTCCTCGGTTTAACGAAGAATGTGGTAGAGAGCGTGTGATAATCGTGGATGTAGAGGTAGGAGGAATGCGAGTCGAAATATTCGGAAGCTCGAGGTTACGTAAAGGAACCAGGCGCAACTTGCGCAGCTGATGAAACGTGTATAACAGTGGTTTTTCGCAATCTGGTTGGTGCGCGCGAATCGATACGAGTGCCGCAGAACTGGCAAACCTTCACCCCTGAGATCGATGGGAAAAATTGATGGCTCGAGAAATTGGCGGCTCTTGCGAGACACGTACATTACGTAGGCGCTTCCGGTGCTCTCGTTTGATGTTGGCCCGTCCCCATAAGTAATGCGAATTTTCGGTTGAATTTCATTAGTCATCTGTACAGGGTGGGTCACCTAAGACCAACCACCTGAGACGAACCTCCCATTACGTAAGAATTCACTGTGGATTTATATCTGTGGGTTCGAAAGGAAGTTCGTAGCGTTTACAAATTAAGAATCGAAGATAAAATCAAGGTATTTATCCATATGTTTATTCAATAACACGAGAAGTTACCTCGAGAATGGCAAAAAGTAATAGAACAGGATGAAACATATATATAATTGAATAAATCTATGAACAAATATCTGAATTTTAGCTTTCAACTTTAATTTACAAACGCTACGAACTTTTGTTCTGACCCAATATTTTTTGTCTTTTTTTACGTTTCTGACCTTGAATGACTATATCCTTGAAATTGGCTCAAAAATACTAAATTGGCCTTCAAATCTCCTAAACACCTGAAAAACACCACGTAACGGATAAAGGACTTTTGCCTGAAACATTTCTTCCTATCTCAAGAAATGTAGACGTCACTGGGTCGCATTAAAGAATAAAGTGCAATTGCACCTGGCAGGCGCATCGGTGCATCCACAGAAAAAATAAGGTCATAGGAAGTTATGACGTATTATTACATATGATTTGTTCCTCTATCATTTTTTTTATCTACTTTCAGTTTAAAAAGAGCAGTAACTTCATATTCTCCCAGTTCACAGAATCACCCCGTATATTGTTCTATGAATTGTATAGATTCAAGGAAAATATTCAATGCTAGTGGTTGTAATACTGTTTTTGTACTTTATCTGCTGGAAATGCGAGAAAATTGCATTATTTATTGGGATGACCTGACACATATTCAATTCGAGGTTCCAATTGTTTATACGAACATTTTCTCAAACAGAGTTGTTTCGATGCTTGATTAAATATAGCCACATCGCGGATGATTATGCGTAATAATTATTTCGTTATTTATTAATCGCTGAATAATTATCGAACGAGTTGGAAGAAGTTTGCAAATAGCTTTCTAAAACTTGAACAACAAATCTTGATCGACAAAAGCTACACGAAATTGATTTACTATACTGATTCAGAGTGCGAAAATCCACGTAGTCTAAACTCCAGTTCTGAATAGAAAAATGGAGACGAATTGAAAATAGAGAAGGAGACGCCGAATTGATAATTGCATTATATATAGAATGTTTATAATTTTAGAGCTGTTAATAATTTCTACCGTATCGTCAACAGCAATTTGGTTCTTGACCCGACGATAATAACGTTTCTATAAGAGATAATTGAATCATGGTATCGTAACGTTTGTGAGAACAGGATCTCATTCATCACGATCTCCCGCCATTTTACAATTTGCGGTTCACTTCACGTACAAAAAAAGAGAAAAGAGAAAAGAAAACACAACACGTGGGAAAAACACATATACATAGCGTATAATACACAGATTTGTTACACATCTTCACAATGCGAACATGCGCGCACGTACACGGAACGCATACATGCGAGAAACACACATTGAGAACCTATGGAAGAAAATAATAATTGAATTGTTTTTATGGATTAAGAACAAGTTGTCTGTGATCTACAATAATTAAAAAAATATTTAATAAGTATTAACATGATAAATGCATAATTGACATGTCGATAATGTCGAACGAATCGATTTAGGGGTTAATAATAATAATAAATAATAAATAATAATAATAATAACAATAATAATAATAGTAATAATAAAGAAAAATTAATGAAATGAAACGACAGAGGAGAAAACGAGATGTTGGTCAAATGTATCGGAGATTCTCACGATAAAGGTAGAGCAATATGAATAAAAGAAATGAACGGATCTGAAAAAATAGAATGAAACGAGGAAACGATTAATCGCATTAACGACATCACTGCAAAGGAATTCTAGAGAAGAGGTATATTATATAAATACATATATAAACATTATATAATGAATAGAAATTTACAATGGAGCACGCAACGTCTAAATATGTAATCGCTGTTGTTAATCAATAATAATTCGCGATATAAAAAATGGAAGTAAGAAATTGAAGAAGAAACGAATGTGCGTGCTGCGTTCGAAGTACCGAGTAAAATACAAAAAAATAAATAAATAAATTATATGAATAAATAAATGAATGAATTAATAAATAAAATAAATGAATAAATATATATATATATATACATATATATATATGGCACTTGACCGTCGCGGCTAAAAGTACATAGAATAGATAGATTTATAGAGGCGTAAAAAAAAACACCAAAAAATCGTTCCTTCCACCCGCTCCGGCCGTGTATTTGATTATCGATTTTAAATATATCGCATCTCATGTGAAGTCAAAGAAAAGCTCTGCGAACTTGTACACGCACCTCCAGAACGCAAGTATTATGTCATTTTACCGATGAAAAAAGAGATACGTAAAAATAGTAAAGCAACAAAAGAGAACGTGAACGAGAACGAACGAAAGAAAACAAAATAAAATGAAACACAATAGAATGACGAGGGACGAAGGATATATAAAAATGCCACAATCACTGAGTAATAAGTTGTTCAACGAGCGTTTGCGAAAGATGTTCGACATAATTTTTGTACAGTTTTGGCACGCGAGAACGTGCAATATCGTCGTCTTTATATTTATGTACAACATTCACTTATAAATTTTCGATATTATTATAAACTATGATCGATTTCGTGTGAAAGTGTATATGGCTTTTTCTGCGGTTAACAATAAAATGTTGTCAAAGCTTTTTCACGAGATATATATACATACATATTTCACTCAAACATATGATTTATCTATTAATTCGATCCCCTCCCTTCTAGCGAAATACTTGCTCGTTTAAAAGTAGATTATGTTCCGGTTCGTTTTAGTTTCTTTCGTTTCCAATTGAAAATCTGACGTGTGATATTGTTTAATATGTGAAAAGCCGTGGTGGGTACTATTTAGTTTTTCTTGTTTTGTATTAATTAAATACCCAGTAAGTTCAGTAAGTGAATTTCTGCTGACCGTAGATTTTTTATCAGACGCCATCTATCGATGATTTTAGTGACTCCCTAGTCAATCTGCAATTTCTACAATTTCCATTTCTACGATAGAGGGCGCGCATATACAATTCTACATTTAAATGTTTGAAAAGCTCTGACCCCGACGAGATACTATTAAAGACTCGGTGGTGTCGAAGAATTCGGTGTTTTCTTACGCCCTCTAGGATGCATTCTGGCTGGAGTAAGAAACAGAAGGCCATCGACGTGATCTCGTCGGTAAAGAAGGCCACGGACATTGAGTAGATTCCCGTCGGTGAGAAGACAAATCGTCACGGAACCATACTGATTATGTATCATGAATTATTACATTCTGCACCGAACGTATTCCAAGTTAAGCAGATGTTTCAGACGATGTTTTACCGTTTGTTTTTAAGGTTTACAATATTAAAAGCAAAACTCAAGGACAAGAAATTCCTAAAAATGTATTGAAGCATTATACAGAGAGGATAGGAGAGTGCTCACGCTCGGGTATAAGTTGCCACCACTTTTTGGCACGCTCACGCTTAGCACAGAACAGATCCCACACCCACGGTAGAGCCACTTTTCCCACGAAACAGAGACTACACCATCCAGCAGCATGTTTTAGCTTGAAACAGAACCTTTACTAGTCCGTTGAAATCTAAAATCTTAAAATCCGAGGGGGAAATCCGCTCTAACGTGGGTGAGGGATCTGATCCAGGTTAAAAGTGGGAGGGGAAAATCTGCTCTACCGTGGATGTGGGATCTGATCCAGGATAGGATTCTTTGTAGGGGCAGCACTATACCGGTGGCATCGAAAACCCGGGCGTGAGCACTCTCCTATCCACATACTCTCTGCATAATATTAGGAAAATCAACAATTCCTACTTCAAATATATGAGATACCACAATATGTAATTTCAAAATAATTCATAACCGAGAATTATTACCTTACACTTTTTTATACATAAATGTTCAGAGAATCGATCTGTGGGAACGGAAATATGTTGAAAAACAGAGTGACTGTCGACATCGTTGGCAAAAGGAATTTTTATAAACATTAAACAGCTAGAATTAATAAATTTATCGTAGTATTATGTTGAATTAATGCGTGTAAATGTTCATGGTTTAAAAGTTATTCCGTATCTCGAATACTATTAGTCACTTTTACTAAAAAATTAGGTGGTCAGATAGCCAAAGGAGTGCTTGTCGGCATCGCTGTAAAATGGAATTTTTATAATCATTAAGCAGCCAGAAATAATAAATTTATCTATAAATTGTATCGAATAAATTAATTCGTGAGAATGTTCATCGTTTAAAAGGTTTACAATATTAAAAGCAAAGTCAAGGACAAAAGATTTGTATTGTTCGAGCTAAACTAGCGGAGCATC